>CM052548.1:2294438-2330632 GCA_028533065.1 Trachops cirrhosus | reverse complement strand
TAGTAAAGGAAGCCAAGTCTAAATTGGCAGGGTGGCCTCTCAAGGAAAGACTTGTGTAACGTGTAAGTTTGTTGATTGGGGTCCGCTGACCCCTGTTGTTGCAGGCCACAGTGAATGTTTCTAAGGTAAGGACCATAAGCTTCCTTCTACAGGGTCACAGCACCCAGGGACCTTCGGGGCCCCTTTCCCTCCGAGGCCAGCGCCCCTGGGTGCTCACGGCAGGTGAACAGAAAGGTCTGCGGAACCGGACGGGTGCGCTCGCCCTGCCTTCACCTCACCTTGACCCGCTGCAGACCTCACACCACAGTGGCTGCTCCTTCCGCAAGGCCGCCACATCCTTCGGTTTCTAACACACAGACTTCCCCAGTCTCTAGCATTTATCATTCTCATTCCACGTGTTTTATAGCAATTTCACCCCAGGCCGTACTACTGACAATCTGAATGAATGTGTTTGATGATGTTTAAAGTGATGATGTCCCAGAGGCACATGTGTATGCACTTATCCTGGCCTCTAATGGGAACCAGACCTGGGGGCTGAAGAACAAGCTGAATGGGGCGAAGTGGAACCAAACCTCAATCCCTTAACTCCGTTTTCTCTACGCTGGCTCTTACTCAGAATGCTCTCTGATCCCTGCATACAAATAGGACCTTGGACAGAGGAGAGTTCCCCTCTGCGGTCCCCCAGACACAGCCACGCATGTCTCAATGGGTGACACAGTTTCTACTGTTTTTTCCCATGCATTTAGTTTTCTGTTCAGCTCTTCCTGGTGTATTTATGGAGCACTCACTAGGTGTCAGGCCCTATAGAAGGTAAAAGGACAAAATCAACCTCAAAGAGGAAAAGAAACCTTCCCCAGCAGAGCTTACATTCTAATGCAGGAGACGGACAATTAAAGGATGAAAATAAATGGGCAACAGTAAATCAGCGTGTAGTAAGGGGGGAAACAAAGAGGGTGCCCAGTGCAGAGCTTCGTAGGTGGGGGAGGGTCAGGAAACCTTTCTGAAGAGAGGACATTGAAGCTGAGATATAAAGGAATGAAAAAAGAGCTGGCCACACTATTCTAACATTTTAGCATCAGAACGCTTTTTAAAAATGAAATTATTGGTTGAATCACACTCAAAAGCACGTAGAATGGACTTGCCCCAACAAAAGCAGGTTGGGGCCGTGGCTCTGCTCACTCAGCCTCTCTCTTAACCATCCTTTGTCTCTGAGGACGACTCGGATGTCCTCACGGGCCTTGTCTCAGTACGGGGATGAGTTATTGACGCGTCTCAACAAACCCCAAAAAGTGACCGGGGCCCCTGGGGAACAGTTCGGAACCCACCACTCCAGGAGGAAGCAGGTGGGGTTTCTCCCCGGGTCAACCCCACCTGAAGCTCCCGCACAGTTCACACTTCCATCGCTGCGTCCCAAGGTTCAGATGCACCCAGCACCGCACGCCCCATGTCTACTCTGTTCTCTGTCTGCATCAGCACTGCATCATTAGCGGTGCCAATGCCCGTCTCTTAGGTGTGTGTACGGGTAGTCAGCCTGGACCAGACTCGGAGAGGCTACATCCTACCCTGAGGGGGCTGCCATGACCTCTGCCTCTTGTCTGTCTGTCCCTATTCCACACTGTGTGGGTTAACCATAGGCAATTTATACATTTGGGTAATCAGCATATTTTCCTCTTACTAGTTTCATTCTATTGAAATAACTCAAAGGATGAACTATGTCAAGAAAGCAATGTACTTCATTTAAGCTGTTGTTTGTTGTTGCTCTTTGGTAGGTAGGCGTAGCCAAGCACACTTGAGAAAATCATTTCCCCCAGTCTCTCCCACTGTGCTGTGGGAGGAGGCATTTGCTGATGTGAAATATCAAGCCATTTACCGTACACTTGCCATTTCAGTGGTAAGTAACCTGCAGGACCGACTTCCAGATTTTCTATCGCTGTAGAATCCAGTCAAAGTACATTTTATTTGCGCTGAAAAGTTTTAAAAGTCATGAATGATTCAAGTCCATCAGCTGCAAGATAACGAAGAATGCCCACATTTTCTCTTTAGGATTACTGGAATTTGAGTAAGACAAAGTGCTTTGGTAAACCTATTATATAAAGATCAAAAAAGCCTCACGTCTCAAATGTCATAAAGAGCTGATGTTCCCCTGGTGAAATCCAAATAAATGTAAGCCATTTCCAGCTTTGATCTCTGCTTTAATTTTACTACAAATCCATTCTGACTGCCTGTGCTTAGCATTTTAAGGATCAAGTTGCAAGTCACTATATCAAACATGCAGCATAAAAGACAATGCGATGAATTGAATAACTATCCCACTTGATAAATACTCAAGGTCAGATAGACTCGGAAGAGGAAAGTTGTATATAACAGCTCGGGAGAGAGCAATGGAAAAAAGAAACAACATTTTTAAGAAGTAGGGTTACAGACAAAACAGGAAGAGACTCCTAGATACAGAGAACAGACTGATAGGAGTCGGCAGGGAGGGGGCTGGGGGCGCCAGGTGAGAAAGGTGCAGGGAATAAACAGGAAAAACAACCCACAGACACAGACAACAGCATGGTGGTCACCGGAGGGGGCGGGGGAGGCGGAAGAGGGTGAAGGGGGCACAGATGGTGATGGGAGGAGACTTGACTTGGGGTGCTGAACACACAATACAACACACAGATGATGTCTCACAGAACTGTGCCCCTGAAACCTATATAATTTTATTCAGCAATGCCACCTCCATAAAGTCAATACAAAGTTTTCCAGTTAAATCATGAAAAAAAGTAGAAGATGGTAAGACTCAAAAGAAGCAGCCGCCTCCTGAGTCATAAGAAGTTATTTTATTTGCCCAGAAGTTGGAACATCAGGTCATGTGGAGGGGAAAATTGTATTTTGTGGGGAAGCTGCGATTTATTTCAGTGCTTTCCTGGTTTCTCAGTTATGGCCACGGGCCCTTTTTTTCAGCAGTTGCGTGAAGTAGGTCTATTGAATTTCTCAATAGCTTCAGAAAGTTTTCAGCGAGTGATGGAGGATCAATAGCTATTGGATTGTTAAGTAAGGGTTCGGAGGCGCAGGAAGGACATTCTGTACCATACTGTGTGTGTTGGGGGGGTGACAGAAGAGGCCTGTGATGTTATTCTGCTCACAAACACAATTATTGGGACGATGACGACTCAGTCCCCTTCAAAGTAGGCACCTTGGGCTCTCACACAGTTCTCGTTTTTGCTGACGGCAGCCCGTGCACATTCAACACTCACAGTTCTGCTTGTTGCAGGCCTTCCAGAACGTGGGTCGCTTTCAACAGATCCTCGGCCATCTTTGAAGCATTTGTGCCACACTTTTATTTGTGGTGCACTCATTGCATCACCCCCCAAAAGCCTTCTGAATCATCTGAACCATTTCAAGCTTCATGCAAAATTTGGTGCAGATTCATTGCTCTACTCACTCAGTCATTTTGAATGCAACAGCCACACAGTACACCTGCTCACTCCACAGGGTCTACCGCCCCCACTGACTAGTACAGCGAAGTCATCATTGTTCACGCACGTGCATTCCAGTCCACTCTCCCTGACGGCCAGCTTACATCGATACTGTGCAAACCGTTCCCACTAGACTAACAATGGCCGGACTTTTTCCGGGCAGAGCACTTTCCCTCCCGTTAACACTGAGCACTCCCTGCCTGTCGTTATGCTAACAGGGTCACTTTTACCTTGTTGACCCCCACGGAGAGGGGCGGGGCTAGAAAATAAAAGGGTGAGGACACTCTCCCATCCTGACCTACGGGACCGAGAACGCACTGCCACAGTTCCGTTTTTCTAGGTCACAGTTAATAAACGCTGTCAAATTGCCTCTGAGCATTTCACTCCTGCTCTGCCGAGATATGAATGTCCGACTGTAGCTCCTGTGTTTTTAATGTTTGGAGGAGCTGCATTTGTCACAGGGAAGACAGAAGCTGGAGACCGTGCTTTAGAGGCCCAGGGTGGAGAGCAGCTTCCTCTGTATGCTTGATAATATATTCTCCCCTAAGCAGTGTTTGCTTCTTGCCCCAACACTGGACACGCACAGAGCGACCGTCCAGTCTGCAACCAAACAAACCCTGTGATGAAGGTGAGTGTCGGCTCGCAGCAGGAAAGGGAGTCTGGACTCCAGGGACCCAGTCAAAGCAAAAGGGCTTTCCTTCTTGTATCTGGTAACATTGTCGTTCAGCCTGAAGAACTTCCTTTAACGTTTCTTATAATGCAAGACTGCTGGCAATAAATGATCTCACATTTTGTTTGTCTAGGATGGAATTTATCACATGGTCGTTTTCTTTTACATTTTTTGAGGAATCTCCATATTGGTTTCCCTAGTGGCTGCCCCAGTTTACATTCCCACCAATAATGCATAACTGTTTCCTTTTCTCTACATCGTTGCCAGCACCTGTTATTTCTTTTTTTTTTTATAACAGCTATTCTAACAGGGGTGAGGTGTTATCTGATTGTGGCTTTAATTTGTATTTCCCTGATTATTAGTGATGTTGATCATCTTTTTATGAAACCGTTGGCCATTGGTATGTCTTTGCAAATGTCTGTTCAGATTCTCTGCCCATTTTTAAATTGGATTATTTCTGTTTTTGCTGCTGAGCTGGAGGAGTTCTTTATATATTTTAAATATTACCCCCTTATCAGATATGTGATTTACAATTTCTTTTTCCATTCACTAAGTTACCTTTTCATTTTGTTGATGGTTTCCTTTGCTGTGCAGAAGCTTTGTAGTTTGATGAGGTCCCGCTTGTCTATTTTTGCTTTGCTGCTTGGGCCTTTGGAGTCAAATCCAAGAAAGCATCACCAAGACCAATGAAACATAATATCTAGGTTTCGTTCTGGGAGTTCATGGTTTCCAGTCTTACATTCAAGTCTTTAATACATTTTGAATGAATTTTTGTGTAGGGATAAGGTAGTGGTTCATTTTCATTCTGGTGCACCTGGTTGTCCAGTTTTCCAAATCCGTTTATTGCAGAGACTTTTTCGCCATATGTATTTTGCCTTTTTGTCTGTGAATTAACTTATCGCACATGCAGAAGTTTATTTCTGGGATCTACGTTCTGTTCTGTTGATCTACCTGTCTGGTTTTATTCTAGTACCATGCCGTATTGATTTCTTTAGCTTTGTACTATAGTTTAAAATCAGGGACTGTGATGCCTCCAGCTTTGTTCTGTTTTTCTCAGGATTGTTTTTGCAGGTCAGGGGCATCTGTGATTGCACACAAAGTTTAGGATTATTCATTCTATTTCTATGGTGGAAAAAGCCATTAAAATTTTGATAGGGATTACATTGAATCTGTAGATCGCTTGGGGTAATATGGACATTTGAACAACATTAATTTTCTCAGTCTTGAGCACTGAATATGTTTCCATTTATTTGAGTCTTTGTTAATGTTTTTATTAATGCCTCACAGTTTTTAGTGTACAGGTCTTCCACTTCCTTGTTTAAATTTATTACCAGATATTTTATTTTTTGATGTAATTGTATATGTGATGGCTCTCCTTTTGCTCGTTTGTCCACAGCCTATGTGATCATTAATTGCTGCCAGTGGTGGAGTGCTTGCCCAGACCTGGGAGCGTCTCCAAGGGCGGAGTCTGGGTTGGCACCTAGATGCAGACTGATGAGCAGCCAGCCCTCTCGCAGGGCGGCAGCTTTTAAAGTATGCAAATGTATGCAGCCTGTGAGCCCGCAGGCAATCAGACCCAGGCAAGGGGAAGTGTTTCCTGGGCCGGAGTCAGAGGAATTGGGGCCCCCGGATCAGCGAATCAGCGTTTTCCTGGGACATCTCAGTGAGCAGTGCAGGGGGGGTGGGGAGGGGGAGGAGGCAGAGTGCGGAGGTAGCAACCCCCAGCCCCTAACTGGGCCACAGAAGTGAGTCACGTTCCACTCGCCCCCGGAGGACTGGATTTATAGCAGATGTGACATTTTCTTCTACCTTTAGGATACCTTTTTGTTCCCATATGCACTGGCAATAAACCCATCATATTAAACAAAGAAACTCCATCTTCCTTGACCCCTGGAAGAACAGACCAAATCTCGCTCTGCTAAGTCAGGAGGATGTTAAGGAAGGGCCTGGACACGCTGGGGTTTCTCCAAACTCTGCGGAATCCGTGGTCCCTGGGACGGCGGTCGGGAAGGATCCCACCTAGAACCTCTCATGGAAGCTGGAAATCCTCCCTGCCTGTAACGGGCTTTCAATTCTGGGGCGCCCTTTTAAGCCACGTGACAGACCGTGTCAATTGCGTCTGCCTGGGACTCGCCAGCAGGCCGGATTCACTCCAAACGGGCAACGGGGCTGGGCGATTTTTCTGTAATATTTATAGAAATTAAATGTCTCTCTCTGAATCTTTCCAGACGCAGACTACTTCTGCCATCTCCGAGGGCCGGACCCCGCACGAGTTCCCTCTGAAGAATAAACTCTCCCCGTAAGTACCATCTGCTGTGAATGGGGAGTTACGAGGCGCAGAGAACAGGTGAATCAGTGACTATTCAGTCTGCTGCCAAGAGTCACTTGCCCGGGAGCAGACTGCGCTGAGAGGCCTGCAGCCCCCCGAGAACCCCCGCGGCTGGCTGGCCGCTCGGCTGCGGACACGCTAATTGCTTTTATTAATGAGGAGCGCTCCCTTTCTCTCCATCTCACGCTTGGCTGGTGAAGAATCAGCGCTAGGAGCCAAAGCCCAGTTGCAATATTTTTCTTCTAATCAAAACTAGCAGAGCGCATTGTGAAGGAGGAAACAGGAAAATGCAAGCTACGTTTGAATTCTGAACAGCTTTTTAAAATCATGAACATTTTAGAGTGTAAAACCAACTTATTATCGGACGAATTTACAACAGCTACAACACGCCCCCCTACCCCAGCCCCCATCACATGCTGAAGGTTAGCGCAGGGCTTCTTAGCGAGATGTGAAGGCTGGATTTGGGGTTCGGAGACCAGGGTTCCTGTTACCATTTCCTCACCTGATGTTCCTGGGCTTCAGCCTCTTTCTCTGGGGCAGGGGATGACCCCAGGACCAGACTGTCTAACAGCCGGGGACGGGGCTCCGATCCGACTCTGCAGGGGAACAGGTGTTCAGCCTACGCTGGGGCTGTCACCTGAAACTGTGCTGCTTACCCACGTGCGCTATGTTTACCCTTCAGCGAGAGGTTCAATCACCGATGGGCGGTGCCTGCATTCCCCTAGGCCTGCTCAGTGTCGTGCTGGGAAAAAGCAGTCAGTGTGTGTCTCTGCTCTTATTTTTTTCAACAGCTTATTGTACAGAAAGATCAGCAACTTTGGAGAGTTAGAAAGAGAGGTACCCCCTCGCTCCTGCTTCCAGCACCACCATGATCCAGAATTGAAGGGGACATTTTGAGGGGGATTACTGTCCTTCCCGACAATAGTTTCCCTTCAAAAGAAAAATCACGTTTCTCACCATTTTGGTAAGGACACAAGAAAAAGAAAGCATTGTGTCTCAGGCACTATTGAAGATTCAGGAGAAAGTGGACAATACTGGTGGAAATAGAACAATAAATGGAAAAGAAAAAATAGGTAAAGAGAGAAAGAGGAGAGAGAATGCTGGGGGTGGGGCGTGGAAAGTGAATGAAAAACAACAGAGAGGAAGCATTTGAAGAAGATGTTAGTTTAGCCAGAGATCAACACATTTGAAATCGACTTAGAAACCCATATTGCAAAGAGCTAATGTTGGAATCAATGTCAATCAATACACAACACTGTGTGAAATTCTGTGTGAAAAGAGAAATGAACTCGTTGAAACTCCTATTTATATAGCTTAGCCTGTAGACCTAGTGATTTACGGTAATACACCTGTAATTGTGTGTATAATTGGCACTCATAATGTTTTGGTTTTTCTTCCAGGTTTGTATTTATTACAGGCTCTCTCATCTGAGAATGCTTTACATCCCCATCTGTCTCCTTTGCCAGAGTGAATCCTCGCAGACCAGCACCTGGTCTCATTCAATCCTCTATTATCCGCAGCACCCAGCACAGTGTCTGTCACACACTGGAGGTTTAATAAAAACGTAAATGGAATTGAGTGGTTTGGAGACTTCAGCATCTCCTCTGTGTGGGGCGCTGTGTGGGAGCCCGTGCGCAGGCGCGCCTGTGCTAGGTTGTTCTGGAGAATCGCATTTGGGTTTTCACTTCTCCAGTTAGAAATGGGGCAGTAGTGTGTGCATGTGTGTACACACGTGGGTACAGGAGGGTGTGGGGGCAGGAAGGCCATGTGGTAGGTGACTGCAGTGTGCGAGAGGTCACTTCAACTGCCAGGCAAGAGATGATTGGACCTGGGTTTTGGCAACAAGGGTCGTGAGAAGTCACCAGATTAGGGGCGTGTTTTGTATATGAAACTGAAATGAGTGGCTGATGGATTGGATATAGAATGGAAAGAGAGAGAAAAATCAAACAAAGGCGATTTCTAGGTGTCAGCCTAAACGCTGGGTGAGTGATAGACCCCTTGGCTGAGATGGACACCAGAGGGGAAGCAAGGGACCGCTTCTGTGCCTATTAAGTTTGAGAAAAGTATTTACTTTCTCACTGTAGTGAGGCTGTGGGTGGAGGAGCCTGGAGTCCAAGGAGGAGGAGGTTGGAGGAGGTGGGAAGGACTGTGAGTGGTCACTGTGTGGGTGGTATTTCAAACCAAGGAACTGGACGGAAGTCAGTGTGGGCAGGAAAGTGAAGCTGCCCAAGGCCAAGGCCTACGGCACTCCGTTGTCCACGGAGGGCTCACGGGGAAAGGAACCAACCAACCTAGGGGCTTGGGAGGTGACCAGAGGGGTGAGAGAAAGACCAGGAGAGGGAAGGGTCCCAGAAGCCACGGAGGCACTCAGAACAGAGTGGGGACAGGGGCGGGGCACAGGAAATGCTGGAGAAAAATTAGCTGCTATTGTTACTTCTCCTTTTGAGATGCTATGATCCCCAGCAAGTCCTTGGTGCTCTGGCCTCAAATAGGGCTGCGTTCTGGTTTTTTGTTTGTTTGTTTTTTAGCTTTCACTCCTATCTTTATTTAAAAAAATTTTTTCATAGCAGCACAATTTACAATAAGGCTGTGTTCTTGACAGCTTTGCCCAGGGCAATGGGGCCGGAGCTCCAGCTGCATCCAGATCCAAGCTCAGCTACTCCTGCACAGAGAAGTCGATTGAGTCGAAGAGTTAGAAGAAATACTACATCTGCTCATTGGTGACTCTGGGAAGAGGGGTGAAAGAAGGCAAAATTCTAAACGGATTGGCTGTGGAGAGAACAGCAGCAGGAGGAGTTGTGTGTGGATCCAGCTTTGCTCTAAAGAGGAACAGAGAAAGAGGGTCATGTCCAGAGGAAGATGCAGGATCAAGGGAAGGTTTATATGATTTATGGAGAATGGGGGATATTGTTCTAGAATGATTTCCTGCTGACGGCCATGAGCCAATGGAGAGTCCAAATTGATGCCGCAGGGGAAAGAGATGACAATTCCAGACATAAAGTCTTAGGTTAGGTAAGAAGCTGCAGTGTTCACGTGGAGACCCGGGGCTCAGAGAACAGCACGCGGGGGATCATTGGAGATGTGGGGTCATGTTCAAGTCCATCCGGTGTTTTTGTCAGCCGTTGCTATGCATTCTTCTCTGTCTACATCATGTGTGTGTTGTCTTTAATCATATGTAAGGGCTTTTTTCTTTACTCAGGCACGCAACTCAGAATTACCTTACCTCGGTAAGTCCAGGGATTTGTGTAGTATTCTTAACAAGGCTACACATCCACCCTAAAATTATTTTTAAAAGGCATTCATAGTTCTTCTCATATTTTCATAAATATTAGCATTTTATTCCATGTGGATGTTTTTATTTGTATAAATGTCTAACTTCATTTTTATTAAGATGGGTTAGAAGGTATTTCAACATCATTTTTCAGAGATTCACCCTTTTTTCCTCATAAAGCCACATTGGTGACGAGCAGGGGTCCATTTTTGGACTTTCCATTCACGCTTATCTGCTGTGTCATTTGTCTGCCCCTGAACCATTGCCGCATTGCTTCATCACTGACATTTCCTGAGGTCTGACGGTAACAGTCACCGTTCAAATTTCTTTCAAGCATTTTGGGAATTTTGTCTTCCAGATGAAAATTACTTCAGATGAATCCAATTCAATCCAATCATCACCTTGTAAAATACCATTTAAAATCCCGAAGGAGTTTGGATGGGAACTGAGATGCATGTATAGAATAATCAGGGGAGAATTAACGCTTACAATACGAGGGCTTTTCCTAGAGAGCTGGGTTGTTCTGGTATTTGTTTGGGTCCCCTCTTAAGCCCTTGGGAACAGACTTACAGCTTTCTCCAGGGAAGAGTCCCTGGGGCACCGGGAAGGCCTTTGCCAACTCCCACAAAACAAGAGGCACCTGCCACCGTCTCCACGGCCCTCGGAGCAAGTCGGCCTCTTTGAACCCTGCTCTCCTTACTTGTCCAAAGAGGGTTGTAGCCAGGAGTGAGGGAGCTGCTGTGTGTGCCGCCCTAACACAGCGTCGGTGCAGCCCTCGCAGTGGCTCCTTTGAGGCCCCACGGCCACGGGCAGCCCTGAGCGCTGAGGACACCCAGCCACGGCCTCCGCACACGGCACCCCGAAGGTGTGGGAAGAGGGCGACCTGAGACTCAGCTCCCGGGGTCCGGGGGAGAGCTGCACAGGGCAGGTGCTGCTGACGACTTCGGGGAGAGGAGGACGGTGTCTCACGTCCTCATACAGATGTGTGAAGAGTTATTTTGGGATGGCTCTATCGTTGGTTATTTGTATTTGGTACCACATTTTTAAGATAATCGAAAGGAGATGTACATGTAAAAGCCAGACATGTGAAGTTTTCAAATGTTTTAAAGGTGGAAGGGGACTTTGCAATACATAAGTGCCCTGAGTATCAGCATATTGATATAAACAGTTGACAAAGTGTGTCCTTGAACCAGCCATCCGTGTGCATGACATCAACTTCATACTTAACAACCGAAACTCATGCCATGTTAGCTTAAAAATAACAAAACCAGGTGCGTTCAATACTACTGCTTTTACACAAATAACAGAAGTGCCCGTCACTCACCTGAACCAAGAGGTGATGGCAGAATGACTCTGGATCGCTCTATTTCTTATCTAGTGGTTTTATTCCCAGAACCAAAAGACCTACCAGGCTCTTCATCTGTTAAATTTTTTTTTCTACAAACTAGCAAATGGTCTTAATCTCAGAAGTCCCAAGAGAACTTTAATACACAGATCCACCTATGTCACACAAAAAGTCTTCTTGTGTCCTCTCCATTGCCCTCCCTCTGTAAATAAGTGTTAGACCAGACACGTCAGGCATGTCTAGCGTGGGCTGATGGGGTGACGCTCACTTTTCTACGGCGGCCACTGGCTCATTGACTGGGCCGGGAGTGCAAAGGTGATGAACGAGAGAACGTCTATTTCCCAACCTCTCTCTGTCTCTCTCCACTGAAGCAAGGAAATGCACCCAATTACAGAACACAATGATTCTCCTTCATTGAAGTAACAGCATCATAGCTGAAGGCAGGCATTACCGGGTGGTGCAGCACCGAATGCGAGAGTTTTGGAATCACTTCTGACTTCCAAGGCTCCACCGCACAGCTCACCGAGCTAAGCAGGGAAAGGGCAGCCGTGGTCTCTGGAGAGTGTCTTCGGAAGAACTCGGTAACCAGGGTACCAGGTCACTGCAGAGCTGCTTCCCACAGCCAGGGATAAGGGAGAAAATGGCCCCTGCAATATTAATGTCCACCGCGCTGGTCAAGACAGTAATGGGCTCCCTTTGCAAGGCCCCCACGGTCTGCTGCCCTGGACTCACGGACACCCAGCCCATCGGCCTGTGGTGTCTGCCCCTCTCCGCTGTGTCTGTTGCTCAGCACTGCGACCTCGCCGTGTTGGAGAGCAGAATCAACAGGGAGCTGCGTCCAAGTGTGAGCTGCAGAGGATAAGGGGGCTGCGAAGGCCGGAAGCTGCTCTGGAAAGAAGAGGAGCCTTTTCTCAGTTCCTTCCTGCTCGGGGTCCCGGCCTCCTCCGGAGCCAGCTGCGTCCTCACCCTGGCCCCCCCGCTCAGAAAACAGTGCTCTTACTGACCGTCCCAGCAGGGACACAGAAGGCAGGCACCCTGTGTCAATGTCTGGTACCTTTACCTTTGTGCATGAATAAACTAGGAAAGGTGAGCTAAAGAAGAAACATCACCCAGGAGGCCCCATGTCCCTTAGGCTGAAGCTCGCAACAACAGGACAGTCCCCAAAAGCCCAGACCAGGAAGTATGCTGACGAGGCTCCGGAAAGTAGCGTTCGCCAAGAACAACTACCCTGTTGAAGTCGTTATTCAACTGACTGGATTATACGCCATTTTCTCCCACCTCTGCAATTTCGTGTTACTTGGTTCCCGAGAAAACGCTGCCCAGTGGGTTTCCCCCCGTTTCATCCGGCTGGAGAATGGTGATAAGGCTCGCTTTTCCACGCCTGGCTGTCCCCAGGTCTGACCAGCCCCTACAGGAGCCCCCTCCTGCTGGGTGGGGCGCTCGAGAGAAGAAGGGAGCCGTGGCCTGGCAGGGAGAGAGCTGTCCCAGGGGCATCCTCACGGACACTGGCCTGGTTTGTGACCTGTATTTAAACGTGAGCCTGTTGCCCCGGCCAGGTGGGTGCGGGTGGGGGGCTCAGTTGGGTGGAGCACCATCCCGTGCACCAAAAGGTTGTGGATTTGATCCCTGGTCAGAGCACATACCTGGGTTGTGGGTTGGATCCAAAGCCAGGTATGTGAGGGAGGCATCAGACGGATGTTTCTCTCTCTGTCTCTGTCTCTCTCTCTCCCTCAAAAATCAATGAACATAGTCTCGGACGAGCATTTAAGACACAGGTATGGAAGTGGGGAACATACTGACAGTGACCCCAGGGAAGGGGCCAGGGACATAATGGTGGAAAGAAGGGCAAGGGACTAGTTCAAGAGCATGTACAGATGACCCACGGTCAGGGACAACAGTGTGGGGATTGACTGTGGGAGTGGGGAGTAGGATGGGCGGAGGAGGAAGAAGGGGGAAATTGGGACAAGTGTAATAGAATAACAATTAAAAAATCTCTAAAAATATGTGAACCTGGTCATAAAACACAATCCATACAGTTCCCTTCTAGTTTATAAGAAACACAATAATGCAATTGGCATCCCTCATGCTCTGCAAGGCCATCACTTATACTGCTTTCCTCTCCTTCTTAGTTGAGCTGATTGAGACGAACTTAAAAGTAACAGTGCTACCAGAACGGACATTCAACAGATGGTTGACTGGTTGGACGAAGTGCGGAGATCCGCAGACAAACTGTGCACAGAGCGAAACGTGGCTTAAAACACGTGGTCAGCACAGTGCCTTTAGTCTCCTTACCAAGTGAACGCACCCATGAAATCAACTGCACTTCATCGTATGGAAAATGTGGGTCGATATAACTCAGTTGGAAATAGGGCTCTATGTGAGCACAGACAGAGAAGCAATTAGGGAGAAATGGAGAGGCTACTGAGGGAATGGGGGGAAATAAATAAGGAGAAGTGGGAAGACATGGCCGGGAAGAGCTCCGAGGGCCGAGGGAAGAGAGCGAGTAGGTCTGAGGCGGAGAGTAGGTCTCCGTTTGTCACGGGCCCCTTACAGGGCCCGTCGTCATTCGGGGGAGGTGTCTGGCATGAGGAGAGTTTCTACACGAAGGGTCTGGAGAAAAGGTGGCGCTGGCTGCCAGAGCCGACCACCGCTGTGGTCGCCTGCCCGCTGAAGAGAAATGGAGGATGGCCAGGAGCCCGGCACGGGGCTGGGAGGAAGCAGAAACAGCCGGGGCACGGGGGGAGGGGGAAGGATGCAGCTTTTTGGGGGGGACGGTGGGCTAGCAGTGGCCGAGTCCCTACACAGTTCAGCCTCGGGAGGGGACGAGGCTGTGAGGAATTTAAATCAAATGGGAATGAAGACCATCGGCTCAGTGAGAACAAGGCCAGGAAGCAGCAAGGGCCCCGGTCTCTGCCTCCTGCATCTCATCATCTCTGAGTGTCCCTGCTCTGGACTCCAGAGACACTGTGACCCGGGGGCCCCTCGACCGTGGCATTTCCAGAAGTAGCAGAAGATGATGCAAAGTCGCCCCCAGGGACTAGACATTGTTATCCTTCTGTCATCCTTAAGGGAAAAATAAAAATAGCCAGAGCTTGTTGAATGCAGCGCTTCCCACTTGGCAGGTGCTGTTCCGAGTGCCTCACCCGTGGGCCCATGCCGTGCTCAGCGCAGCTCAGTGCTGTTTCCATCCAGCCCTGCATCGTGGTTGAGGAGCAGGAGGCACAGAAAGGTTAGGCGGCTCTCCCAGAGCCACACAGCCAGGAAGCAAGGCAGCCTAGATGCAGTCCACGGTCAATCCATGTTGCCGTCCCCCCAGACCCCAGCACCAGCACTGAATATGACCTTGGACAAATTCCCACTGCCTTCCCAGGACCTTGTCATCACGGGCAGACAGGACGCACAGGAGCAAACCCAGCTGTTTCCATTTCGAGGCGCTGCACGATGCGGAGACGGGCGCACGGGCCTGCTTGTCCCTGGCACCTTGGCGGGGAATCCGACTCCTGTACCCTCCTACCTGGTTCACTCGTGAAAACTCTAACCGCATTCTAGCTCTTAGAGAAGTTGTTATTGTCCTGTCCTGTCTCTCCCAAGTCTGAGCACATAATGGTCTATTTATAAACCCTTGTTTGCTGTCAGCTTTAATTTTCAAAGTGATGTGGCCATTGCTTACAGGTCCCTAAGACAGCTGACCAGGTACCCCGTTAGGTCAGACCTCGACCTTATCTGCGTTGTCTAATTCCTGCCATTTTTTCTTCCTGAAGCATGATATTGGGTTTCTGGGTTTGCAAATTTGTTGACTGTGTTCCCTTGTGTTTGTTCTTTTGTGAGCAGCATTGCTGATTTACAAGGTCAAATTCACCCCACAGTCGTGGCAGCAGCATGGAGGAGGGCCAGGAGGTGCGAGAGAGGGAGAATAATGGGATTTGTGCTAACTGGAATAAAAATACAGGAATCGGTACTCTGAATAGAAAAATGATATCTGAGCAAATCAGTTACAAAATAACCCCATCTTTCAGGAGAGGAAGAAAAAGTGATGCTGATGGAAATGCATTTTCTTTTAATACTTTGATAGAAGTCTTCGTGTGGAAGGCAGTGTTCTCTGCTTCCAGGTTCCGCTACTCCCCTCCCCTCAATCCATCCTTGCCGTGGTAATTCTGGAACGTAATGCAGCATCTCCTTTTCGGCCCCGATAAATTGCCGTATTTGTTGCTCATCCTCTTTAACAAGAGTTATTCTTTTATTAAAACGGACGTGCGAGCGTGATGGGCAGTCTAAGCCGCTAAAGATATCTTGGGTTGAAGAAAGAGACTTACAAATGAGGCAATAAAAAATAAATTACACAACATTAAATTTACTTAGTAAGCAAGATAATAGAGGCTGGAGACCGAAGGTGCTGAGCGAGCAGGCTTCGGCGCCCTCAGGAGAGCAGTGCTGGTGTGAGGAGCATGCTAATTCTGCCCCATCGTGCGAGATGCGCCAGCGAGAGAGCATTGGTTATTGGCACTCGTTACTCAGCTGGTAGGACATTTTCATTGCTAACCTTCTCTTTCCCGAAGCCTATAACTCAGGCCTAAAAATTTATATCTTCTGTTAATTTTAAAGGGCCAAATTTGGCACACACAGTCTAGTACTTAAAATGGAACTTTATTTCAGGAGAAAGTGGGGCTGCATCTGAGTGAGACTTTATTAAATATTGCAGAAGTTTCCTAGCTCGACTGTTGAATCTAAGCACGGGAAAAACCGCTGATCCTGGGGGGGAAGAACATGCTGGTCTCTCTGTGCACCATACAAACAGGCTTGCAACCATATGAAAATACTTAGCTGGCAAAGTGTGACCCCCCCAGAAGAGCTGACCCTTGTTGGGGGGTGCCCAGTGCAGGTATGTCTGGGCATGAGGGAGACAGAATAAAGCCTTTCAGCCTAGCCCCCCATTTTACGGAGAACCAGAAGACTCAGAGTTTGGACGGTACGTGTGAACCGCCCACAAGTGAAAACAGAAATGAGACGGATTCCACCACTCGGCTGGTGCGCAATGAGCTAGGAGCCCGTGCAGGTGCTCACGCGCTTCCGGGGGACAAACCTGCGTGTGGTGTGGCCTCTCCCCAGCGAGCCCAGGTCCACAGCATCATCTCTGGGCGTCACCAGCTCACTGGCCCAAGGCAGCATTTGTCAACATTCGAAAACGCATGCCTCCTTTCGCTGTACTTGGTCACCTTGTCCTTCCCTCAAGCCTTTAGTTCTGCCCCATAGCGCTCAACTCAGGTGAGTTACGTTGAAATGGAAATATAATGGACTTCTCATTTCTTTACTTCTGATGACTTGCAATGAATTAATTACTAATCAGATATATTAGCTCTTCCTCTGCAAGCAGGCGTTCATTGGAGGGAAAGGCATTTGAGAGAAAACGGCTTGAACAGTGCCTGGTGCACAGCAAGATGTCCAAAGTGCCCGTTGTCCAGCTGCGTTGCTGGTGGTGGGCGTGGAGAGAGGGGAACTAGTGTTTGCAGCCCTCCGGGACTCTGTCCCTGCTTGGCAATGTTTGTTGATTCGGGCTGGGCCTGACTGTAGGTCACCAGCAGTGATGGCAAAATCCCACTGGCTGATTGTCACCAGCAAACTGAAGAAAGGCTGTAAGGAACAAAGAGTTAGTAAATTATTAGCTCTAATACTTTACATGAGGTTTTTTTTTTCCTTCAGGGTATTAGTATCCTGAATCTTCATATATCTTACTAGTCTGTTTATTTTGCCCACACTTTTCTCATGGTTCATTCACATGAAGCTTTTTGTGGGCAGAACTGAATCGGTAACTGTATTAATGACCAATTTGCATTCTTAAAAGCTTACAACATCTAAAAGCTTAAGCTATTTATATATCTACTTCCTATCAACACAGTTTCTAAGTATGCTCGATTTATTATTCATTTATACCTCTTTTAGAGCTAAGAAACCCCAGCCAACAAAATCATTTCACTTCTTCCTCCCAGCAATTTGGAGTAAGAAGAAGACATTGGTTAAATGCAAATTGCCGTCATCGTCCCGTGGGCACGCTCGGAGTCGCTCCTTACCGCGTGGAGCTTCCTGACCGCAAGCACCAAGCAGCTCTGCAGGGAAACAGAGGTGATGGTAGTAAATCCAGAGAAAAGCTGCAGGATCACGTGGCTGCTGTGATTGTATCCTGGGGTCTGGGGTCAAGGACAACTCACACATGCAATGACCGAATGTTGTCTCTTCTTTCTGTGGGGACTGGGGGGCCTTCGGAGAACCACCACGCCCTTCCTCTGGCACCTGGCCCATCACACTGCCACTCCCTGCATGGGGTAAGCTTCTTGCAGCTGGTCGCAGAAAACTCTGCTTTACAGCTGGCTTCTGACCACTCACCCGTCCGGGTCCGCCCCCGATGGTCACTTTGACCCAGCGGTGATCAACCGGCCAAAAGTATTTTAAAAACACACTTTTAATTTTGGAATCAATTTAGATTTACAGGAAAGTTTCAAAGGTAGTGCAGAGATTGCCCACATACACTGCATCTGATTTCCCTGCTGTTAGCCTCTCATACAGGAGCGTGGTATATTTGACAAACGAATGAGCTGATATTTCTACTTCATTGTTAACCAAAGTCTATACTTCATTCAGATTTCCTTACTGTTTACCCTAGTATTCCTCTTCTGCTCCGGGATCTTTCCCGGGATCCTGTATTACATTTAGGGGTCCTCTGAGCTGAGCCGTTTCTCGGACTCTCCTGGTTTGGGTGAGTTTGGCAGTTTTGAGGAGGACGGAAATGCACTTGGGAGAATGTCCTCCATTGGTGTTTGCCTGATGTTCCTTCGGGACTCTCCCGGGCTACGAGGCTCTGAGCAGGGAGACCACAGGACTAGAGCACCACCCTGCTCACGTCGCATCAAGAGGTCCTGCTAGCAGCTTGACTTCTGCTGTTGACATTGACCTTGACTCACTGGCTGATGAAGTGTTTGTCAGCCTTATCCACTGAAATGTTTCTCTTTATGCATCTCCTCTTCCCACCGTCCCCCTCGGCAGGAAGTCCCTCTGCGCAGTCCTCCGCGGAGAGGGAGGCCGTGCCCCACCCCTGTGAGGCAGAAAGGACTTCTTGCACACACTCGGCCGCCGTGGCCCGTGTGGCCTGTCACTTCCTGTTCTCCAGCGTAGCAGCCCCTGCCCTCAGGAGTGTGGGGACCATTCTGTTCAGTGTCCTGCTGTATTTCCTGGTTTGGTTGTTCTCAAAGCCTGGCCCTGGGCCAGCAGCACCAGCATCGCCCGGGAACTTGCTGCAAACACAGATTCTCAGCCCTGTGCCCTCCCACAGCCTCAGACACTCTGGGGCTGGGGCCCTGATGTCTGCCTTTCGTGAGTTTGACCCCGGATGCTGATGCACACTGAAGTCTGCGGACCACTGTGGTCCGCAGCTTCTGCATTCTCCTCCCTGACTGTAAGCCTTTCCAGAATCATTGATCCATGTAGCCCATGATCTGACAGAAGGCAGAGGCTCCAACCACGAGCTGCAATTTCATTCCATATTATTACCTGCTCTTGAAATTGGACCACGTTATTGTCCCAGGTTAGTGTCAGCTCCTGGCTGCTGCTGGCCCTGGGCGTCTCCCACCTACTACCGGTTCTTTCAGATCTGCCCATGCCTTTTATTAAAACCTTTTCAGTTAAAGTTGTTCCGAGCGTGCTTTACGTTCCCGTCTGAACCCCGATGGGGACCACGCCCTGAAGGCATATTCATCTTTGTAAAGGACCACAGAAGGAATGCTTATTCCGAAGAAGAGAATTGGTAATCGTGTACTTTTAGGCTTTGGTCATTTGAGGGTGAAGAACATCCCAACACTCTTCTAAAGAAACAGCTAGATTTATGGTCTGCGTTCTGACACCAAGTCCATTGTACCTTACCTACTTAATTGTCATGATAACAATCAGGAGGTTTTATTACTTCAATTCCCCTGGAAACCAACACTCAGAACAGCTGTGTCTCGCATCAGGTTAAAGAGCTGGGGGCGGGAGCCCGGGATGGGAGAAGCTGTCTGGCAACAACCAGCCAGTCACGGCCAACATTGCACCTCAGGGGGCTGCCGGTCGGGGCAGCCAGGAGGCCGACAAGCAAACGCTGCAGAGGCCTGGGATGCAGCTTGTGCCGTGAGGACGAGGACAGAGAACGTCATCAGCGGCCTGAAGGTGCCACCGTGGAAGACGGAGTGAGGACAGAGTTAAGAAGTCAAGGTCAAGAGTGTCGCAAACACGTGTGCCTGTTCTCAAGGGTTAGGCTGGAGCGACAGAAGAAACTGGTACAGTATTCGTAGGTCAAGAGAAAGAACGAAAATAAATCGAGTTGCAACGAAACGTGGGCAAAGCCACAGTTAGGAGAGACAAATATCAGGAAGGCACCAGTTAACATCTGGGCGTGAGTGAGATGGCAGCCTTTCCCGGTCGTGTTGGCCCTGGACAGAGGGTGGCAGTCACTGGGACAGGCCATGACAGCATGCCCAGGGGGCCGGTGACAGACACAGCTCTAACCATAGTCACGGTAGCGAGCTCATGGCACTTCCCGTCCTGCATGCGAACATCAGCCCCCCACATGGGCACAGTGGGTTGCCACTCAAAGTGCCCCCTGGGCACAGGAAGATGTCACCGTCCGTAAACGGTGTCAGGAAGAATCAGCCCTGAAACTGTTTTCGGTGAGTGGCCCACATGGTCCCCAGTGAGAGCCTGCCGGCTCAGCCAGTGGGAATGAGGGCGGTAGCTGGACTGAAACACCCACTCCCCAGTGACTGGGAGGCCGAATTCAGGACGCCTCACCCCAGCTCCGGGCCCTGCGCTGGTGGGCCGAGGCCAACGCCCGCTCGTGGAGCCTCTCCCACAGTGGCAGGAGGGTCAGACAACACCGAAGTCCGATTTCAGATGTGACAAATGCCATGAGAGAGTCAGCGATAGAGGAAGGAGAGTAGCAGCATGGCCAAAGGCCTCTGAGGAGGAAGTGCTGAAGCCCGGACTCAAAGGGTTTTTTAACCCTCTTTTATGTCGGCAAAAATGGATGATTCCAAACACCTGAGCAAGATTTCCTGAGGATTGAGCGGGCGGGGCCCAAGCCTGAGGTGGGGAGGCTGCTGGGAGCTCGGGGTAGGTGTGCGTGCGAGCCGGAGGCAGGAGATGGAGCGTCAAAGCGGGGTGAGCTGGAGACCAGGCAGGAGCCCGGAAGGGCCCTGGCTCTCCCCGCCCACGATTGGGAGTCCCCTCCAGGCTCAGGTCTCCGGAAGCCCCTGATGAGGGTGCATGCGATTTCCTTTCTTTTCTGGAAGTCAGGTCCTGCTCCTGGCCAGCTCTCCGGGGCACTCACGTGGCAGCGACAGGTGCCCTTGGCCTTATAATCGGGCAGGCTGTTGTCAGGAGTTTCAAATGGGATTAAAATACCTCTGCGGTTGAAAGCAGGCTCGGCCACCCCTCTCTGCTGTACTCAGGAGAGCCCCTGTGGACCTGGCTGGAAAACTCTGTGACATTGTTTGGAGCAGACTTAGGGAGGGCTGCCAACTAGACAGGAGACTTTAATAGCTGTGCGGCCAAATGGGTAACTGGAGAGAGTGGGTACCGGGGGCGCACCACGGAGAACCCTGTGACCTCCTCACGGTGGAGCCTTTGCAATGAAGGAGCTCTGAAAGCAGTGTTTCATTGCACAAAATGCGCACACACTTCAGGGATGACCCCCAGGGGGCACCGTCCCCTGGGACCCACCGAACCCTGCGCACTGAAGTCAGAGAGAAGCTTCTCAATGGTTCTGCGGCCAGTCCAACCCCTGAACAGTTCAAGAGAGGGCGCGGTTGGCCCCCAAGTGTCCTCTGTCAGCAGAGAAGTACAGATAGAGTACAAGTTCCTGCCTTAGCCACGTGGCTTTGAAGCCACACCAAAGGGTTGCCGGTTCCATCTCCAGCTGGGGCTTGTATGGGAGGCACCTGATTGATATTTGCCATGTTTCTCTCTCTCCCTCTCCCTCTCCCTCTCTTTCTCAAATCAATAACTATATCCTCAGGCGAGGATTAAAAACAGAAAAATTACATTTTCCTAGCTGGTTTCAGCTTGAATCTTTCCTCTCTCCACGGCTAGTTGCAACAGGGAAGAGATGGTGCCCGCAGGCTGAACAAAGGCAATGCGTTAAATGAGCGGCCCGCACCCGCTCCTGGAGCAACGCCGGCGCCTGGCAGTCCCCATGCAGCTGCCCGCCCCCTCCAAGGCTCGTTTTAATTGAAACTGATGAAGCCGTGGAGCCGACTGGGTTTGCATAAATCATCATCGGTGATACATTTCCAAGGGTAATCACAACATTAATATACCAAGCAGGAAGGGAAATAATTAAAATTTAGCACATTGCAGTATGGAAGTTTCCGAAATTAATCTCGCGCACCTTTCCCCAGCGCCGATGAGCAATCACCAGGTCACATGGCCGGGCGTCCGAAGCGCCCTGCACTGCGCTGGCCCTCGGCAACCCTGACGCGTCCACGTCCTTCCTGTGTGGCAAATCGTCTGCTCAGATTTTAATTCATTTTCTTTCTGCTCTGGTGGTGCTAAGGATGTTTCTTTTTCAAAAGTGGTTCACCTGCCTTTGAGTGAAATAGGTGGCAGGGAGCCGTGCAAAGCAGCAGTCCCGTAAATCTGGGAGCACAGGAGAGAAAAGATGTTCCCAGGGGAGCCTTCGGAAGACAGTCCCAGCCCAGGAAGGGAGCGCGGAGACGTATGGCAGGGAAGAACCTGTGGCGACAAGCATCTCATTTCAATACATCGGCAAGAAAGTAATAAAACATCCCGGCTGGATCCCGTAGTGAGCCACAGGGGTGAGATGTGCACTGAATGGCTCACTCGTTTTGATGAAATAAGGATCTTTAATGCTTGGCGTCTTACAGAAGATAATGAGCAGAGAAGCTCCGCGTTGTAATGCACAGTCTCGAGTACAGACCACCCTTTGAAAGCAGCGGTGTTGTGCTGAGGGCCACACCCCAGAGTCGTGAGACTGGGAAGAAATTGGACCTAGACACACGAAAATAGCCGCTGTGGCATTTCTTTCAGCGGGAGGTCAAGAAGAGGCTCCCTCCAGGGGACGAGACCTCTGGCACCCAGACAGCATCCCAGCTACCGGCCGACCCCCCTCCAAACTGTGAAGTAGGGGACTCGACCCTCGAACCGCTCACTCACCCCCGACTCTCTGTGACAGTCTTTCTTTTCTCTTCAACTCCACACATTCTGTAGGGTGTTCAGGATCTCTGAGTGTCTGGGAAAAGCAGCTAAGGAGTTCCCATCGGCCTCGTAAGAATTCCTTGGACAGGCAATTTCCCTTGGACTTCATCGATGGAAAGGACCCTGAAGAAGAACACCCCAGTGGTGGCACTTCAGACGCCAGGGAAGGAGGGTTCACAGCAAGACGCGGGGGACTGACTGTCCCCGCTGTGTCTTAGGTTATTCAGGTCATCGTCCCCATGCTGCCTACATGCGAGGCCGATTTTTAGGGCTCATCCTCTGAAGCAGACACACCGTTTCCTACATTAAAAATTTCCCTGGTGGGTCAGGTCATCCTCAGACAGTGGGACACAGGAGCAGACACTTAGAGAAAGGCGAGCCATCGGTTAAAGTGAGGCTGCTGAGTGTCGCCTGGCCAGCGAGAACCCCCAGCAAACCATGACCGGAAAATGGCTTTGCTTGGAAAACAGCAGACGCCCTCACTAGAGCATCTTGCACCGCCTTCGGGCATCGACTTCCACTTGTAAACGTTCTCGGTGCGGCTCTTCCAGTTAACACCACAGACCGCAGGCAGGACCGAGTCCCCCGGAACTCGGCACACACGGCCTAAACGTAGGTTGGTGTCCATGGTCATGATCAGAACTTCAACTACCTCTCCGGGTTTTCCCTGGCACACGCCCCAAAACGTTGCTGCTCTCACATCACCTCTCTCCTCCAGTTCCTGGAACTCTCAGGGGCAGAAAAACTCAGTTAACACAGGTGCCTTCCATTCACACCCAGTGCAGACGTTTTGGTCGAAGGCTTATTAAGGGGGAGAGGGGGACAGAAAGCAGGAAGCAGAGAGAAAGGAGGAGGAGGAAGAGGAGGGGACGGGGGCAGAGGGAAGGAGAGCAGAAGCACGGGGGGCGGGGGAGGGAGGAGAAGAAATCAAAGCAGAAATTCTGTTCTGCTTCACAAGCAACCTTGCCGTGAGCTTCTTCCCCATCCCCTTAGATGCCTGCTTGTCACCCCCACCTTCCCGTGACGTGGTGACACGTGACCGCCCCGAGCCACAGTTATGAATACGCAGCAGGAGCTGTAGTATTTCTAGACCTTCCGCCATCTGGTTCCGAAGTAGCCCGCCATCAGGGTGGTTGTAACCGAGGGTCTCTTACTTTCCCTCCAAGGGTCATATTTATAAACCACTGTGACTCTAGAGCAAGAGACACGTTGCTTCCAGATTTTCTTCTGGTTTAGATCATGTTGCATTCGATGACTTTGTCATCACGCATAATCATGTGATAATCACCTAAGACAATAATGTAATATGGCGTGCACAGCACAGTGAGAGGTGATGGCTGGAGCTCTTTGACTCCTGTAGACAAAGCGGTGACTTGAAGAGGGGTCGGAACACCACGGGTCGCCTCCCTGAGGCAGTGGGGTGCCGTCCACCCCTATGGGCTGAGTCCAAGCAAGCAGCCAGCCCGGAGGCTCAGGGCAGGAATGAGGGGCTGCAGCTCCAAGGACCACTCGGTCCCTTGAGGAGCTGAGGCGATTCCATAAATGAGTAGAGCCAGTGCGTCTTCAGAAAAAAAAAAACATCAAAAATGAGAAGTTTCGTATTCTCCTCTGCCTGCTGACCTTCCCTCACCTGGCCCCCAGCCGGAAGAAAATATAAGGCGTGGCCTATAATACACTCGTTCCTCTAGCCTGTCTGTGTGTCCCAGAAAGTCACGTGTTGAAACCCACTCCTCAAAGTGATGGTGTCAGGAGGTGGTCCTTTGGGAGGTGAGGAGGTCCGGAGAGTGGAGCCGCTGTGATAGCACTGATGCCCTTACACGAGAGACCCCACAGGCCTCCCCCGTGTCTTTGCCCACGTGAGGACAGCCAGGTGAGAACCAGGAAGCAGCTCACAGACCCCGCATCCGCCCACACCCTGATTTTGGGCCTTCCAGCCTCCAGAACCGTGAGAAACAAGCATCTGTGACCGAGCCAGCTGGTCTGCGGCACATCCTCGCAGCAGCTCAGACAGACTGAGACCATAGGAATTAGGGAAGGAACATTCTCTAGGAGGAGACGTAGACTCTGTGAGCAGGAAGCGGCCCAGTGCCTGGCACAGAGTCCATGCTCGACCAGCATTTACGACATTTCGATTAAATAAGTGACTTGACCTGTTCATCCCGGGACACCCGGGGACCTGGGCTGAGGACTGACTCCAACCCAGACCGGACCCAGGGACAACTAGCTCTGCGTTTTCCCTCCTCTAACGTCAGGGAACTTTAGACGCTACGCAGAGCCCCCGTCCTCAGGGGCCAGTCCCAAAGCAGGCGGCTGGACAGGGATGGGAAGGGCGGGATCCCAGCCTGTGTTTGCCACCAGATAAAACTAAGGTTGGTGCCCAGTTCTGAGCGGTGACTTGCTTCAGTTCATGCAGACAGCAGGAGGACGGGGTGGAGGGAGAACAGGCACAGGGTAGGGGTCTTTGGGGCATTTTCCGAAGGCCCCTCACATGGGTTTCAGTGTTTCCCTTTGTGTGGTGATCTGTTTCACCTAGAAGGGAAAACGCTTTCTTACTAGGCTTGTTTGCAATGTTTAAACCGTTTTGTAAATATTTTATAATATTTAAAACAGTATATGATGAGGCCTCTGTGCCTCTTGCAGCAGAAAGTCATTGATACGGGCACTTAATGGCACTTTTCATCATTAAATCTCTTTGTAGGCATTAATTAAGGGGAAGATACTTCATCTCTTTAAAGGTGTGATTAGGTTCCCGTCATTGCATTTCATGCATATCGGTTGCAATGGGAAGTGAAATATATCAAATCTGAACTACACACTGCCAAAGGTTTGCTTGATAGGCAAAAACAAGCCTTCCGCTGCCCTTCTTCCTCTGAGGAGGTTTGCAAGTAACTTTCACATGCGGCTGTATCATCAAATCTATTTTTCTTTGATTATGACCGCTGTGATGTCACTTTAGAAAACAACTGTTTTATCAAGTAGTCTGAATTATTCAAATGCAACAGCCTCGTGAGTAGAGGCACCGGAACCAGGAAAGTTTACAAAGACGCCGTTCGGCGGCCGAGTGAGAGCAACTCTGCTTTGCGCCCCCGGAGAGTGGAGGTGGCTTTGGTGGACGACGGGCTCCTCTTGACGGCCCTCCTGCCTCCTCCTGAAGGGACAGGCTGGTCTTTGTGTCTGGGACCGAACTTACAGCTGCACTTCAGTGGTCTCCCCTCTGGAAGCTCCTCCCCATTTGTTTTTGACGTCTGGAATTTTTTAGATAATCCTTTTTTTTTTTTCATAATTTGAGGTGCTGATCCTTCCCTCTGACTTGTCACGTAAAATCGTCACCAGCAGGCCCAGAGCCTCCGCATCCTCCCTCCTGTCCGTCCCCACCCGCGTTCACCTCCACGTCTGTGCTGGAGACTCGCCCCTCTCTCACCCGAGCTCATCCCCCCGTCCACACGGGGGTCCCTTTCATTCCTCCAGCAGTCAGCTTCTTCAAGTTTATCTCCAAGTTCTCCTGCCTTCCCGACTCCTTGGCAGGACTTGAAATGCAAACCGTCCCTGCTGTACGAGTCCCCTCCAGGGACTATCTGTCATCCTCTTCGCGCTCGGCTTGCTACCAGAGCAGCCTTGTGCACGAGCAGCCACATCACTGTCTCCATCGTCTCTCCTCCTTTTCACTCGTAAAACAGTGCCAATTGCTTTCTGCTCTCACAGCTCTGCAGACTGTGGTCTGGCCGCCCTGCGGGAAAACGACGACCACCGCCAGAACTGCCGACCCCAGCCACTGCCGTCCGCTCCGCGTCTCCTCCCCGGGGCCCCCCCCCACACCCTTCTCCCCTGGCTCTCCACACACGCCGAGTGTTCCTTTTCCATCTTTGCCAGGATTCTCCTCAGCCCGGATATTGGCGCTTCCGAGGATTCTTCCCCATGAGTTCTAATCCCTGCCTTCCCTCTCTTGGGGGACTTCACCCACCCTAGCCTGCAACTGTCACCTGCAGCCACAGGTTACATGCCACACCCACTGCTCTGGCTTTAACTCTCTTTCCTCTGCTGGGGTGTCATTCATCCTTGGTCGGTCTGAAGAACTCCTTGTCCATCTTCAAGACCCAGTTCAGGAAGGGTTCCCAAAGTCCCTTTCTTTCTTCCCTCCAACTGCATCCCTCCTCTAACCCTGAGAGATTAGCTGCTTCCTCTTCAGCACGCCCGCGCATCTCGTGTGTATGTGCGTGGATGTGTGGGTACGTGTGTGTGTCTGTTTAAATGCCTGTACTCCAAGATTTGTCAGGAAAAGGGATTCCGGCCCTGGCCGGGTTGCTCAGTCGTTCGGAGTGTCAGCCCATGAACTGAAAGGTCGCGGGTTCGCTCTCCAGTCTCGGCATGTACTAGGGTGTGGGTTGGACCCCCGGTTGGGGCAGTATGGGAGGCAAACAATTGGTGCTTCTCTCCTATATGGATGTTTCTCTCTCCCCAGCTCCCCCACTCTTTCTCTCTCTCTCAAATCAATAAACATATCCTCAGATGAGGATTTTGAAAAAAGGGACAGGAAAGGGACCAGCTTATTACCTCTGCAGTCTCAGCGTATAGAACAGAGGTCACACGTCAGACCAGGATGGCTGCTTCATGTTAGAGAACGGGAGAGAATAACAGTGTGGATTTGGTTCGAGGTTACTCCTTTTTTCTTTTTACTCCCACAGCAGCTAACAGACAACGCAAAGGTTATAAAACAGACAAGGAGGCTGCAGGTGACACATGATAGCACACGTGACACACAGCTTTCACCAGCCGCCCATGGCTCGTCTCTGTGGCCCGCAGGGACTGTCCGGGTTTTGGTGGAATCGGCAGGCACGCAGAGAGGAACCCGCCTGTCAGAGAAGCCCAGGGCGGGGAACGCCCTGTCTCTTACGGGCACAGCCATGGCACTGGCCAGGTGTGTTTTCCCATGTACAAGACAATGTCAGGAGGCTAGGTCCACGCTCTGAGCTGGAGGCAATGGTGTTTAGACTAAGCCATGGCAATGGCCTTTGAACAAAATGCAAGGACCTGAGATATATTAAATATACATTTCCAGTAAGCGTAACACGTTTCAGGGATTGAGGGGCCAGTGCTGCTGGGAAGTGAGCGAGGACCAGAGCGACGGCAGGAGGAGGTCTGAGAGGTGAGCAGGGATCGTATCGAAGGACCGAGCTGGGACACTGGCTGTCATCTTCGGCAGAATCTGTGCGGCTGCCTCTGGGAGGCAAAGGGAAGGAGAACAGCCAAAGATGAGTCACTTCCAGCTCCGTGGCCAGAGCGGCTCAGGAGCTGATGTGTCATTTCCTGCGGGGAGGACGTCCGGGGGAGGAATCGATTAGGGGAGCTGAGACCCAGAGTTCTGTTTTCAAGATGGTAAGGTAATAACATGGTATCCATGGTGACTGCCTTTTATGACTGTCGGACTGACTGAATGACCCAATGTGTCTAAAGTTTTTTGCCAGTGAGCCTTGCACACAGGAAGAATCCAAAACAATATTGACTGCTACTCTCATTGGCCACATCATTATTCATAACTATCTTCATCGACGAAAAAGCTGAGTGAGAGGCGGCCCCGTTTTATGCCGCTTCACTGTCCCGTGGTTCGTGGTTCGTGGTTCGTGGACACCAACAGTGCATAGTGACAGGCTTTGTGCAGAAAATGTCGGGTCGGTTTCTCTGCTTGGTGCGCAGGCAGCCAGATATTTCGTGAATGGGGAGGAGGTGAAGCCGAGGTCAGGGAGATTTACGAAGCTGCTGTGCATCTCATTTCTTTTTTCTTTTTTTTTTAAAGCGAAGATTAAGGGTTTTTCCCAGATGGATTACATTCTTTCCATCATTAGTTAAGCCCATCTTAGTGAAAAGTCTACTTAGAAAATTACGTGAGAAAGGCACATTAATTGGGCTTGCAAAGAGCTTTGCTTTGTGTAAAATCTGAGTATCGGTTTGAAAGGAATTAGAGGTGGAAAAGAAGAACCAGGCATCCCCCACCTCCTTCCATGGCCGCCCCCCAACTGATAAACAGCTGCCCCCCTGACACATCCATACACTGAGAAGGGAGCAGCGACCTAGAAAATAATTGCCTCGCAGGACACAGAACTGTCATTTGCCCTCAGGACGTAAAATCCACTAGGATACCTTCTGTGAGTTGGCTGAGAGGAAGCCATTATTGAGATCCACAGTCCATCAACATCCCTGAGGCAGAGAGCGAAATGAATAACCAATAAATGGATACCACTTCCAGATAATGTGCCTCTAGAAATAAAACTGAAAAGCATAGTCCTCTGTCTGGAATGGGGTCCTGGATGGGCCCCGGGCAGCAGGAAGACAGATGTGGAGGTGGTGGGCTGCTCTTCCCCAGGGCCAGGCAGGAGGGACCAGCTGGGGACATGCTGCCGTCACCACCTCAAGTCCAGTGGCTCCTCAGAAAGCCTGGGTGCCCTGGGCGACACCTCAGAGGTCCCTCTGGTGACCATCGGTTCACCGGTGTGGCCAGAGGAATTTTTCAGGGTGACTTTGATCCATCTGCAGTCTTGGGTCCTCATGTGGTTCATGCCAGCTAACCATTTGTCTGCCCAGCAAGAAGCTAAATTTCTCACTTTTAATTGACAAGAAAACTATGAATCCCATCAAAGCCAAAAGTTAGAAGGACTGAGAGTCATTGGAAACGCTGCCAGAAAAAGGTCTGTCCCCTTTCAAAGAGCAGCTTGCCCACAGGACAGTGTAGGCGAGGCAACATGTTTGGGAAAGCTAGTTCCTCCGAGTGCAGGGTCCTCATGTCCCCGCAACGTGACATTTCCTCCAGCCGTCATGCATTTTCTATCGGTAGCCCAGGGAAATGCTCCTGTGGAAGCACATAACTGTCAGCCCACGAAGAAGTGCTTTCTGGGAAGCTTAACGTGGCAGCCCCCCAGTCCAGATTTGTTTCCCAAGGTCCTGTGCTTTTCTCCCTCAGATGATGCTGCGCATCCTGAGAGCAGGAGCTTATACGCTGAGTCTTAAAAACTCCAAAGCACAAGGACTGAACATTCAAAACTGGCTGTCAAAGTAACTCCCAGCAGAAGGAGACATACTGCCGTCCACCCACAAAGCCATCACGACAGGGGGGTAATTTGCATGTTCGATATTGAGATCTGAATATGCAGACGAGAACAGAGCAAGGCAAGGTGGAGCACAAGCAAGGAGGAAGCACATCAAGAAATCACTGTTGCTCTCTTCGTTTAAATTGAGGAACAAGTTATTCATCTTAAGGTGTTAACCCAAGTCAAGCCTTTTAATTTTTCTATTTTTATTTTAGGGAGCTATTACTCCAACCCTCTTAATACTAATCACACCCATCTGATGTGCTAAAACCTCCAGAATGCCGGCCATGTGTTGTTTTGTCCAGCAGAACGCACCGTGAAAACCTCAGTGTCCCGCACCAAAGGTCTGTGTGAGGCTGTAAAATCCAGGGGTGTCCAACTGTGGCCCACAGGCCACATGTGGCCCAGGAAGACTGTGAATGCGGCCCCCAAAAATCGTAAATTTACTCAACACATTATGAGATTTTGACTTCCGGCCAAGATGGAGGCATAGATAGACACACTGTGGCTTCTTGCACAACCAAAAGAAGGACAACAAATTTAAAAACAAAAAACAAGCAGAACTGCCAGAAAATCAAACTGTATGGAAGTCTGACAACCAAGGAGTTAAAGAAGACGCACTCACCCAGACCATCAGGAGGGGCAGAGACAGGCAGCCGGGCAGAGAGGACTCATGGCGAGGTGGTGGCTGGAGGACCTGGGGACCCACTTTAGCATATAGATAAACCGGGAGGAACAGCTGGGGAGCTAGACAGACCCACAACCCAGGGTCCCAGCAGGGAAATAAAGCCTCAAACCTCTGACTGAAAACACCTGTGGGGGTTGTGGCAGTGGGCGAGCCCCACAGGAGAGTGTGTTGGAGAGGCTCACAGGGTCCTAGAATGTACACAAACCACCCACCCGGGAATCAGCACCAAAAGGGCCCAATTTGCTTGTGGGAAGCAGGGGAAGTGACTGAAAGCCAGCCAAGAGCCAAGCAAGCAGCACTGTTCCCTCTCAGACTCCTTCCCCACACATAGCACCACAACCAGCACCTTGCCCCACCCTGGTGAATACTTAAGGCTCCGCCCCCTACTACACAGCAGGTGCATCAAGACAAAAAAATGGCCCAAATGAAAGAACAGATCAAAGCTCCAGAAAAAAATACAACTAAGTGACAAAGAGATGCCCAACCTATTAGATGCACAGTTCAAAACACTGGTAATCAGGATGCTCACAGAATTGGTTGAGTATGGTCACAAAATAGAGAAAAGAGTGACAGCTATGCAAAGTGAAATAAAGGAAAATGTACAGGAACCAACAGTGATGGGAAGGACACTGGGACTCAAATCAATGGTTTGGACCAGAAGGAAGAAAGAAACATTCAACCAGAACAGAATGTAGAAACAAGAACTCAAAAAAATGAGGAGAGGCTTAGGAACCTCCAGGACATCTTTAAGCGTTCCAACATCCAAATCATGGGGGTGCCAGAAGGAGAAGAGGAAGAGCAAGACATTCAAAACTTATTTAAACAAATAATAATTAGGGAGAAATTCCCCAATCTGACAAAGGAAATAGACTTCCAGGAAGTCCAGGAAGCTCAGAGAGTCCCAAAGAAGTTGGACACAAGGAAGCACACACCAAAGCACATCATAATTACATTACCCAAGCTTAAAGACAAGGAGAGAATCTTAAAAGCAGCAAGGGAAAAGGAGACAGTTACCTACAAAGGAGTTCCCATAAGACTCTCAGCTGATTTCTCAAAAGAAACCCTGCAGGGAAGAAGGGGCTGGCAAGAAGTATTCCAAGTCATGAAAGGCAAGGACCTAGATCCAAGATTAATCTATCCAGCAAAGATTTCATGTGGAATGAAAGGGCAGATAAAGTGCTTCCCAGATAAGGTCAAGTTAAAGGAGTTCATCATCACCAAGCCCTTATTATATAAAATGTTAAAGGGACTTATCTAAGAAAAAGATGATCAAAAATATGAACAGTAAAATGACAACAAACTCACGACTATCAACAACTGAACCTAAAAAAAACAAAACAAAAATAAATATGAACTAAGCAAACAACCAGAACAGAAATAGATTCACAGAAATAGAGATCACATGGAGGGGTATCAGCAGGGAAGGGGTGGAGGGAGAGAGGCGGAAAAGGTACAGGGAATAAGTAGCATGGATGGTAGGTACAAAGGGAGATTAAGGATAGTATAGGAAATGGAGAAGCCAAAGAGCTTAAATGTATGACCCATGGACATGAACTAAGTGGGGGGGCAATGATGGTAAGAGGGGGGTACAGGGTAGAGGGGAATAAAGGGGAGAAAAAATGGGACAACTGTGACAGCATAATCAATAAAATATATTAAAATTTTTAAAATTATGAGTTTTTTGTGGTTATGCATCACAATGTATTTAATATGTGGCCCAAGACAACTCTTCTTCCAGTGTGGCCCAGAGACGCCAAAAGGTTGGGCACCCCTGCATGGTTCTATACTCGTTTTGTCACTTTTAAGAAAGACAGGAAACAGACCAAATGAGCCTCCTGTCCCCAACCTCCCAGGTGGTCCTTCCCCAAGATTTGTGAACACATCTCTCTTTCTTAGGTTCCAAACTTTCTCCCAAGATCCTTGTTGTTGGCGAATGGAATTTCTTACAACAAATGGCACCAGGAATCAAATCAACAGTGGCCATGACACATCTGAGAGCCTATCCTTGGCCTTGGTCTCCACGCTGCCTTTCTGCACAGGTCTGGGACATTTCTGCAAGGAGGGAAGGACGTGCCAATAAGCCAGAGGCCCCTTGCGCCAAATGTCTATTTTCTTACAGTCTTGCAAGACCTCAAAGTAACTCCCGAAGACCACAGCAAAAAGGTCCAAGGAAATTCATTACTCCTCTTTCCTTTCCTCTCCAGCCCTAAGCCTAGCCTGCAGATTATCTTCCTGTGGGAGGCGCTGGAAGCGTGAGTCTGGAAAGTGCTTACCTGCCAGCCATATGCATTTTACCCTTGCATGGGTCAAGGCCTGGGGGCCTGGGTCTTTGTTAAAGGTCAGACCCAGACTTGGGGGGGGGGTTGTGATAGACCTCAGAGCAATTCCAGAGAACCTGTGGGTGTAAAGACCCCTGAGAAACTGGGGCGGAAAAAACCTAATCTCTGCGTTCAGTTGTGCTCCCTGGGGACTTCAGACCTATTTATTCTCCTTGGACAAGCTCAGGAGAAAGCAGCTCTTGGCCAGCACTGAGAGTCATAAAGAAGTGTCCCAAAGGTCACGTGCACCCTAGAGCCCCACAAATGCTGGACACTATGACCTCACCGTTTGTCTGGACCAAGCCGGAAGAGGCTATGAGCTGGAGTGCCTGCAAAAGGTCCCCCTTGAATTTGGTCAGGAGACTCGGAGCACAGGTGAGTGGAAACCAAGCTGACTGCAAAGCCAGGCGTGTTTATTTATTGCCCTTATTTATTCCCAGTGAGATTCGTTTGTCTCAGCAATCGGACATCTGTGTCCACAAAGTGGGGGGCATCCGGCCAAGTGCGGGGACGTTCTGATGAGGTTTGGAATCCGTGTGGGACACCCTCCATGCTCGGCCAAGTTCCTGGGAGAGAGCAAGATGCTGCCTAATGGAAAACTTCCCAGAAAAAAAGCAAGGATGCATTTTCCCGAGATTGCTAGTGACTAAGCACTTTCCCTTTGTCTATTATCACGTCTTAAAAGATAAAGAGACGACACCGAATAAGGTGAATTAGCGCCTTGCTTTGGAATTGCTTCTTTATTTTGACCCTTCCAGAGCTCTTCCAAGGCTTCTCATTTGGGCTTTGCAAATTCCTGGTGAGAGGGGAAGGCCAGCGGGACACCATTGTAAATGGAAAGACTTCACACATAAAGAGGTTAAAAGACTTGCTTTAGGGTTTCATAACTCCGATGCATTTGTGCATCAGAGGGATCCTGGCAGGAGCCTGGGATGATTTAAAGAAAATTCAATGAAGGGAATTATGACGGAGGCGTGTGCAAGGGGTAGGGACCTCACTGGGGAGAATGCAGGTGGCAGGGACTGGTAAAGGCCTGAAGGGGCAAGAAGGGGCAGCAAACACCCAAGGGGCCTCTGGTAGGAGGGTGAACTTGGGTGAAGAGCTCCAGCCCGCAGGAAGCAAGTCTGGTATGGAAGAACCCGGGGAACCCCCACCCAACTCTCCTCCACAGCCCCTGTGGCATGCTGCTTCTGACCTTGTCCTGACCCCCAACCATGGGCCTAACCCAACTGAAAGCTGTCAGGCAAGGGAGCCTGGCAGTTAAGTCCAAAGAGCAGAGCCTTCAGCAAGTACTCCCAGGCAGGGAGATTCTACAAAGATGGCCTGCAGTGTGGGCCACAGAAAAGGCCAAAGCTGCTGGTGACTGATTCCAGGATCCCTCTGCGCTTCATCGGTCATCCGCTTTTGCTTCCCAGAAGCCCGAGGACCCGTGTGTTATGACCAGGGCTGTACCACCCTTGCTGACCGAGCACCTGTGTTCCCTGGGATAAGCACGGAGGAGGTGGGCTTCTGCGTTCCGGTCCGCATCATTCGGAAAGCGGGCGGAGCCCTGTGACGGGAGCTGTGCGCTGGCGCGAGCTTAGGGGACACGCATGGATAAATACAGCCCCGCCCTTTCTTACGGTTCTCCAAAGCACTGCCAACGTACCTGCTCTACTGACACCCGAGAGGGAAAGATAAAACCTTGCCACCAAAGTCAGGTAGGGGTGACGAATGGGAATCAGGAAAGCCTGGGATACTCACAGCACCCCAACCTCCGTTTCCACATCCGGCAGCCCTGTCCTGGGTCTGCAGAAGTCCGTCTCCTGCACCACGCAAGCCAGAGACTCCCAGAACGACGCAGGCGGCCGGGTGCCTGGGTGCACGTGGGGACCATGCTGAGGAACACATCGCCGACCCTCATGACGATGACATGCATGACAAAGCCATCCGGTGCCCGGAGCTCCCACTTCTCTGTCCCACGGCTTTGTGCTGCTCACGCATCGCCACGCCCACGCATCGCCACGCCCACGCTTTCACCCTTCTCAGAGTTAGCGGTGTACTCGTCTCCCGCATTTTGACAGGCCTCTGAGACCGGTTTGCCCGTATGGACAGCTGGCCCCCATCACGGAGGGGCGACTTCTGTCTTCACCATGAGCTCTGGATCTTACGGCCAAAAATTATATTGTTTCTTTTCTTAAAAAATCATGATGGTATAGAAGAAAGAATGTGCGGCTTTGAGATCTGACAGACCCAGGTCCAAATCTTTATCGTCTCAATTATTAGCTCAGCGACCTTGGACAAGGACTCAACCTCTCCGAGCAAAGTTTTCTCAACTGCCACAGTTTGTGGTAAAGATCGTGAGTGAATTACATGAGACCACCGGAGGGCCTGACAGACAGCAGACCCTTGTCCATTATCGTGCAGATAAAGTGTGATTTGGTTCTATGTCCTAATAGTAATAGTTATTACTATTAACTAATAGCCCTCACCTGCGGCCTAATTATGTGCAGACAGTCAGCTAGATGATTCCACTCTACTTACTAATCGTTGTAAGAAACTAGTTACTCTTTGAGAGACCTTTCCTCAGAGAGAGTAGGTGCTTTTCACAACATGCTATTATTCCCCTATTTCACAGAAGGTGGAACTAGAGCACAAAGAGGTCAGGTAACCGGCCTGAGGTCAGAGAGGGGAAGTGGGGAAATGGGGTTCCCCCGGGGTCCCCCCAAAGGCAAGGACTTCACTGCAAGATCACGAACCAGGGAGCAAAGAGCCAAGTCAGGACTGTTTCTCCTACACCCCTCGCCGCCGCCCGGGTCTCCCCGCCACACGGAGACAAGTCAGTGCAAAGCCCAACTCGAGGAGTGTTTGAGCCTCCCGCTCGGTCAGCCTGGGGACATTGCCGTCCAGGTCCCGTGGGCACCCCGCCAGCACAGGCACGTTGAGCCTCAAGCTTCAGGCGGAACTGCCCGCATTGCTGGAGCACAGATTTCAGCCCACGGAACGGACGGAGAAAGCGCCACGCACAGTCCTCATTCCCTCCCCTGCCTTCTGATCGTCTTTGTAGCTTTTCATAGGTAGCTCAGGAAAACAAGCTTCGCAATGACAAGTGGAAACATGGACTGTGTCGCAGTTCTGTCAAGCAACTGGTCAGTCAGCACAGCGCGGGGAGAGGGTCACATGACAGACGTCCCTGGTGTCCTGGCGTCCCACCGGAACTCCAGGCGTGCAGAGCTTGGGCGGATGCCGCCCTGAGAGGGAACGGGGGTCCTGCCTGAGCACTGAGATTCTGAGAAGCCGGAACACCTGGCAGCAGACGGCAACAGGGGACGCAACGAGGAAGGGAATGTGGAAACATCTCTCCCCGGGGATGGTCGCTAATTCCAGGGGACCTCAGCCCCAGCACACTCCCAGGAACGGCAGAATCACCTGTGCCGGGTGATGCCAGGGACCAAAAACGTCTGCCCCCGCTCTCGCCCACCCACCCTGTTCCAAACGATCTTTGAGCCCAGGGCCGCCTTCCCAGGGCCCCTGCGGTCGGACAGGTTCCAGGAGCGCCTCACACTCCCTGCCCCAGGCCAGTCCTGCGTGTCCCCGTCCCTCACAGTCTCTGCAGTGCTCGTCGTGGGCCCGGGCTGTTCCACAGAGTGGGCAGCACTCCCGCGGGCGTCTGCAGTCTCTGCAGTGCTCTGTCGTGGGCCCGGGCCGTTCCACAGAGTGGGCAGCACTCCCGCGGGCGTCCACAGTCTCTGCAGTGCTCGTCGTGGGCCTGGGCCGTTCCACAGAGTGGGCAGCACTCCCGCGGGCGTCTGCAGTCTC
>CM052548.1:2230752-2294338 GCA_028533065.1 Trachops cirrhosus | reverse complement strand
GTCCTCCTGACCCACCCTCTCCCCACCTCCAGCCCCTCCCTGGGGACGTGGACACAGGATTCTGCCTGAGGAGCAAAGCTGGGGACACGCTGAGCTCCTGTCCTCTCTGGAGCTTTCTGCCACTGCGCTTCAGACGGGCTTCAGACACAGGCCCGGGGGCCGAGCAGCGGGGAAGAGGAGGGGAACTGAAGGCTCCCACACAGAGGCGCCTGGGCACGGACAGAGGAGGGGCGAGCACAGTGCGAAAGGCCCCGCGGTGCAGGGACAGGCCAGCTCCAGGGCCTGGGGACGGCGCCGCCCTCCAATGCAAGGAGAAAGCGGGCCGGCTGTCCACCTCAGGCAGGCTCTGGCTGACTGCCGGAGACCCCTCCACAAACAGCTGTTTGCGGTGAACTGACCTGCATCGGAATTCCAGTCACCACACCAAAAATGGGTTTCGCTCAGCTTTGCTTTGTTTTGTTTTAGGAGGCCAGGCACAGACACACTGGTCCCCTCGCTCTCGGCTCTGTAAGCCCAGAGATGCCTTCCAGGCCCGGGGGCAGTGTGACATCAGCGGGCGGGCAGCCCTCGCTGAAGAGGGGCTGCTCTCTGCCAGCTCCGCGTCCGGGCGGCTCGCAAATGGGCCGTGATCAATCACTGGCTGGCAGGTTCTGCCAGGTTCCTCCAGGGCAGGGGCCGGGGCTGGGGCGGGTGGGAGCCCGGCTGTCCGCTGCCCTCTGTTCCCAGAGCCCTGAGCCCAGCAGAGTGCTGCGCTGTCTGCGGTCCCCACTCCCACCCTTTCCAGACTCCAGTGGGAGGGCATCCAAGGGCCTGGGGACAGGTGCCGGGGTCGGGGGAAGCCGGCAGGGTGCCCTCTGCTGAGCGACCCCTGGAGCCCCTTCCCTCCGCCACCCCCTTTACTTTCCGCAGACTTTCCATAAATCCCTGACGCTCAAACGCAGGTCAGTGGACCAAGGGCCTGGGCCTCTCCTGGGAGCTCAGACTCCCCAGGGGGCTGCTGAACCGTAGTGTGCATTTTACAGGGTCCCCAGCTGGTTCGTGCCCACGTTACAAAAGAGAAGCACCGGCTGTAGGCGATGCCCTGACATAAACAAGATACATTGTGTGCTGCACGTAGTCCCGGGCGCTAAGGATACACGAGGCTTGTGTGAATGAGTTACTTTTTCCTGGAGACAAGAGTGCTGAGCGTTTGGAGAAGCGCAGGCTCCTTTCCGAAGGAAGAATTTTATTCAAGGGGCAGCAGGGAGGGCACCCCTCAGACCAGTGTGACCTCCTGCTGTGCCTTGATTCGACTGAGCTGGCTTCTCGGAGCTCATCCAGTTGTTGAGTTGGCGCTTCCCTTTCCACTCGAAATCATCCTTTGTCATTTCAACTTAATGGAAAAACCCAGTGGCATTTTAGAGACAAAATGTCCAGGTGCACATTTATTCTTAGAAGGACATGGACCACAACACATCCATTCTGAAAAAAAAAAAAAAGAAAAGAAAGAAAGAAAAAAAGAAGAAGCAAGCCGTGGCTCGCATACTGAAGCGGTGAGCAACGCCCCAGGTGTGGGGAGGACAAACTTGCTTCTTCTGTCCGGGGCAGATGCAGCGTCGCGTGGACGGCCAGTGCAGAATCCGCGTCAACACCCAGCACGGTCCCAGGGAAACACAACTGTCCTCCAGCTTGTGGACTGGGTCTGGGCACCTCCCCATGCACAGCATCCATTTCCACTTCACAAACACACGAGACGCGTGATGATGTGGTTTCGCATCTTCCTTTTATCTCCTCAGTCCCTGACTGAGGTGGCCTTCTAAGGAGGTAGGACCAGCTTTGTGCCCCAGGAACGGTGGCCCCCACGGTTGCTGGGTGTTTCTCTGTGCCAGGCGCTGTTGTCAGGGGCGGACGTGGGGAGTCAAGTCTCCAGGAGCCGTTCGTGTGCAGCTGCGTGCCTTGTCCAGCAGAGACCCTGGTTTTGCTCCAGATGGTTTTCAAGGTCTCTGTTTAGCACGCAGCGTTGGGAGAAGACGCTTGTGTCCCTCAGAGCAGGAGCGTGCATGCTCACTGTCTAATTTGCGAACCTGACATCTCTCTGCGGAGCAGACAGGCCACTGCCTCTCCCAGAAGGTACGGGCTCCCCGAGCCCATCTGAGCTCCGGAGCGAAGACCACTGTGCGTGTGTGCAGGTTTCTCCTGGGTCTCCTTCTGCTGCTCTGTGGGAGCTGGGGCTTGGGGGCCGGCGCAACGGCTGTGAGTCACACGGTCCCCCGTCTCGGATCCAGGCGTCTCCCGTCTGCTGCCAGCAGCATGACACTGTGGCAGGATGCATTAGATTGCAAGTAGGGAAAAGCCGCTTCCCAGTTCTTGAGAGAAGCCGTACGTCATTTAATTGTCCGAACAACCTCGGGAAAGTGCTGTGACTTCACCATTTCACAAATCAGGGGACTGACTGGGTGTATGTTCACATGCACATGTCAGGTCACATGTGATCACAGTTGTTATCAGTAGAATATTAAATATACTCACAGGTCCATGGCACGGGGTTGCCAAGACGGCAATTCCATCCCAAGAGAGACTCTGCTTTCCAGGAGGTGCTGTCTTTTCTGTACCCTCTTTTAAAACCCTGCAAACAGCCCTGTCTAGTGTGGCTCAGGGGATTGAGTGCCAGTCTGAGAACCAAAAGGTTGCTGGTTCGATTCCCAGTCAGGGCACATGCCTGGGTTGCAGACCAGTCTCCCAGTAGGGGGTGCACAAGAGGCAACCACACATTGATGGTTCTCTCCCTCTCTTTCTCCCTCCCTTCCCTGCTCTCTAAAAATGAATAGTCTTTAAAAATAATAAATAAATAAATAAATAAATCCCACAAATACTGCTGAGAAGGGTAGTAACCTAAGTTAATTTGTACCCCTGAAACCTTACTATGACTTACACACAGCCTAAAAGCAGGGCGCCGGAAGGGGGTAAAGAGATACACGAAGGGCAGAAGACACACACGCTTTTGCTCCCTGACTGTTGACTGGGGCTGGCCAGTCGGAAAGCAAACGCCCACTGCCGTCCATCACGGAAAGGAGAAAGGTTCAAAGTTTATAGACGGAGCTCTCTGCAGGTGTGCAGGTGTGAGTGACGGCCGAGAAGAAAACGTCACACACCTGCCTCTCTCCAGAGGCGGCTCTGCCCTCGGCCGTCCCAGTGGCGTGTGTCCTGGTGCAAATGACAATGTGCCTGTCACTCCACCTGGGACACCTGCAGGGCACAGTCCCACGAAGTGTTGGCACAAATGGGAATCTGTCAGGAAGACATACAACTGGCCACTTCTATTTGTGGTTTGAAGTGGCCTGGGCAGTTTGATGCTGTGCTAAAATTCAGTGCCCTTTTGCACGGGCGCAGATGGGCAAGGCAGGACGGCGGGCTGACGTCTGTGACGTCTCTGGTTTCTAAGCTGCAACCACGGGGATGGCAGTGAAGGGGGAGGCGGGCCAACATCCACTTATTCGTTCAGCAAACATTTGCCACGTGCCTTGGTGTGGAGTTCAAGGGGGTATCCAGAGATAAGAGAGAAGTAGGCATTTACCCTACCTAAAAGCGTCCAGTGTGATATAACGCGAAGACAAATACTCAAATAGCACATTGCAGACAAGGGACTATATGGCGTCAAAGCAGACACACCGAGTCTTGTTGGAGCTCAGAGCTGGAAGTATTAGCATCAGGCAGGAGCAAGGCCTGGGTCTTTCTCAGAGGACAGATGGGCGGGGCGCTCACAGACAAGGCGGGGAGGAGGAGGAACGTCCTTTTGTGGAGGACACACGGCTGGAAGGTGATGGGAACCTGTCTGGGGCTGGGGGCGGGGGGTGGGAATGAAGTAGCTCAGATTGGCCAGAGCATAAATTACCTAAGCTGACTAGTGAGAAAGGAGACTAGCAGGAAGTTCAGGGTCAGGTGGAGGATAACTGTGAATGCCAGATGGAGGGTCCACTTTTCCCAGTGGGATCCAGGAACCACTGAGTGCAGGTTGGCCAGGAGTGGAGCGTAATCAGATGTTACAGAAGCAAAGTTCTCATTTGTAAAATCAGACCTTGCTGTCTGTGGAGAGGCCTCCGGTCAGACATCAACAAAACAAAGAATTGGGGTTTTTTGCTACACAGAAAAGGAGGAATTACTCTTTGGAGGTGGGTGGGGGGCGGTGACTTCCGCTTTGGCATCATCCCCTGGAGTTTGCCCATTCTTTTTCGGTTCAGTTTCACACACGACATTAACCAAGCGTCTGCTGTGTGCGTTTCTGGTCCCTTCGCAAAACAATTAACAGCCCTTCAGTCAAGCACTACGTAACACAGCATTGCGCACAAAGTAAGTGCTCAACAAATATTTCAATAAACTATGTTGAATGGATCATTTAACTAAATTATATCTCTGGCCAATAAGTCAGGACCAGATGCGTCTCATGTCTGCAACAGGTGTAAACATTTAGCAGAACCATTTACTCTGTGTCTGGTTGGGTGTTTTTTCACACAGCTAATTATTTTAATAGTCTGGTGACAAATGCAATTTTTTTCCAGCAAATACATGTGATTATTTATTTATTCGTGGAATGAATTAATGAGTTAATGGTGTGTCAGGCAAGTAGATACACACTTTTATTACGCATATGTGAGATAAGTTTGGAGGCACCTGTCACGATACTCAGAAGCCGCTTGTCAGGATATCTCGGTCACAGCAAAGAAGGAACTCTTACCCTTTGTGACAGCGTGGATGGACCTGGAGAGTATTATGCTGAGTGAAACAAGCCATTCAGAGAAAGACGAGTACCCTACAATTTCTTTTATATGTGGAATCTAATGCACGAAATAAACAGATAAAATAGGAACAGACTTGTGGATACAGAGAAGAGACTGACAGCTGTCAGAGAGGAGGGGAGCCAGGGGGATGGGTAAAAATAGTGAAGATATTCAGCAAAGAAAAAAAAATCCTCGTAGACACAGACAACAGTGTGGTGATTGCCGGAGGGAAAGGGGGATGGGGAAGTAAAGGAAGGTGAATTGGGGATAAACGGTGATGGGAGGAGACGTGACTTGGGGTGGTGAGCACACGGTACAATATACAGATGACGGATCATAGAACCGTACACCTGGAACCTGTATAATATTATTAACCAATGTCACCCCAATGAGTTCAATAAAATTTTTTTAAATGTTATGAATGAAACGTAAGTAGAATCTGCAAGTCACTTGCTACATTCAAATATCCTGACAATGTTTCTGAATATTGTGACTTTTAAAATTACAATATTTAGTACTAAATTACATATTTAATACTAAAAAGAAGAGCTTAGTCAATACTTCCATGCACCTGAGATAGCAACACCAGACATATGACCTGATTTGAACAAATTAAGAGAGTCATACAAATTGTAGCAAATCAAATAAAATCTAAACCGTCCGATTATTTCTCTCCCTCCCATTATAAATTTTAGTTTGCATTTTTATAAAGAGCATGTACCTACATGTGTATACACAGGGTAGAAATAGACATTCAATATGCTTGTAAAGAAACTACAGAAATTGTTAAGTCATAAACAAACCTGTGAATCTATAGAATCCGTCATCGTATTGATTAAACCAGAAGCATCAAGACTTACTTGTCTTCGGATGCTGAAACTTGTGTCAATAAAATAGTAAAACCATTAAATCTTTGCAGACAGGTAGAAAATGCAATTCCTAAAGTAGCGTCTGCTGAAATTTTAAATAGTTTAATGAACTTAAAGGAGAGCAAAGATTCATCCTCAAGAGCTTTGAAGTTATCTCATCCACTGTGGAGATTTAATTAATGACTTAGCTGACCGCCCTGAAGTTCTGGCCGCGGGCTCCCGTGCCTGCTGACCTTGTCCCCCACAGCGGGCAGACTCCAAGGGTCCGCCCCAGCAGCCTGGCAGCCGGCCGGCAAGCCAGGGCCCCAGCCAGGGGCTCTCGGAAGGCCAGCAACGACTAGGACAATGACAAATGTCTCCTTACACCTTGCGGGGTAGTGTGGAGGGTGGGGAATCCTGACACAGGCTAATTTTTCCTCGTCGATGAGTAGTCCTCTGGTCAGTGAATGGGCCTTTAGAGCCAGAAAGACCTGAGACTGCATCTTGCCTACTAAGGTGTGTGCGTGTGTGTGCGTGTGTGTGTGTGTGCGTGTGTGTGTGCGTGTGTGTGTGTGACTGAGGAAGCCCACCCTCAGAATCTGTGATATGGAGAGAGTGCAGAGGCGCATGGGCAGGCCTTACTCTGGGGTATGGACACCCCCAGTTCCCAACGTTAAAGTGCTGCAGGGACATCCTTGGGTCCGGAGCTGGCAAGTCACAGCCGTACCCTGATTCATGATGGAAGGATTTCAGCGGGGGGAAAGCGCAGAGCATCCGGGCAGGGGGTTTCCTCCATCACCCACCCCACACCACCGCCTTCCGAACGAACGCGTTTTGGTGGAAGGGGCGGGAAGGTGGGGAGAGCATCAGGAGCGGCCGCGGGAGGGAACGGAATAAATGAGCTCGTCAGCTGGTCTTTCTGCAGGAGCTTCCGGCTTTCTCTTCTGAAGGATGTTTACTCCGGGCACGTGACTCATGCAGATTAGAAATGTCGTAAACCAGAACGTATCCGCGATCCGAAGGTGTTATATTAACACTTACGCATGCAGTTCTTTACAGATGAATTGGCAGGCCCCTTTAAGATCCAGATGAGTCATGCTTCACGCTTTTTATTGAAATAGCTATCGTGTGGACTGATTCACGCTCACGTGAACTAGGTCTCTGTCAACAACGTTTGTTCCATCACGTCAACGTTGGAATTGTATGTTTATTTAATATTTTCTAGAATAAATGAACTTATTAACAAACATATTAAATAAAAGGGCACAACAGGAGAATTCTGATAAGCCACCCTCTCTCCGGGGTATTTTAAATAGCAGGGTGCACAGGGGAGCTGGCGGGTGTCTGGTCTCCCTGGAACTAGATTTGATAAAGCCGCACCCCCGGGGTGCTCAGTGAACAGAGCCGTGCCCTGCGGGTGCGAGGGAGCTTCCTCCCAGCGGGGTGTGTGTGTGCTGTGCGGAGAGGAGGGCCCCGTCACGGCCACAAGAGCAGGGACAGTCAGTGATCCCCGGCCATCAGAGCTGGCCCAGGACAAGAGGAAATCCTACTTTTACAACCACTGAACTGTGTCCTTAAGATGATGGAGCTGGTCAATTCCGTGGTCTGTGTGTTTTGCCTCAATAAACAAAGCAGGAAGAAACAAGAAAACCCTGCCTCACCCAGGCGTGTCGGTGGAAAAGGGAGGAGTGCTGGAATAGCCTTTTTCTAACAGTCGTGAGTATGTGTCTGGCCACGGAGTCAAAGCTCAGCGAGTGGTTTCTCAGAGGCGAGCTGCCCTGTGGGATCCGCAACCCTATCCGTACAGTGTTGGTGTCCTGTTACGTTTCACACGCCTCTTAAATCGCTCATAAAGGACAGTCCAAAGCGGCGCTGTCCAGTAAGCCGATCCCAGCCACGCCTGGTTCTCGAACACTGGAAATGTGGCTAGGGCGATTGAAGCCTCGGTTTACAAATTTTATTTCAATGTATTTCAATTTGAATTGAAACACTTAAACTCGATTCAGTTACTGGAAAAACTGAAAGTCTGTTTGGAGCCACGTGACTACGATCAGCTACTCTTTCCACTGGCACCGCTGTGAAACCCAAATGCAGGCCAGGCACCCCCAACGCAAAGCTAGCGCTCCGATTCAGATGCGCCCCAAGTGTCAAGCACTCGCTGAAGGTTAAAGACTCAGTAAGACTAAAAGAACATAAAACATCTGATTAATCATTTTAATACATTAAAAGATAACATTTGAATACATTGGTTAAATAACATATATTCAAACTTTAGAAAGAAATCTTTTGGTCAAGGAGCAGCTGACGGATGCCCGACTCAGGGGGTTCTGGCTGAGGCGAGGACCCTCCCCGGGCGTCTCTAATGCGAATCCACCCAGAAAACAAAGGAACGAGAATCGCTGCCCCTGCGTCAATGCCTCGTCAGAGGGTGCACGGCTCATAGGGTGGAGGGTGCGCGTCTCCGAAGCTCCTCCAGCGACGGCCGCCCTCCAGGAAGCCTGAGGGGGCGTAGCAAGGAGTGGCAGCAGCCCTGGGAGGAAGAGACTCCTTTGCAAAGTGCCCTGCAGAGATTCCCTCCAAGGCTCTGTTGCATCCTGTAATGCCGAGACGCAGCCTGCACTTTACTAATGAGAAACGCTACTAAAGACATAGAAAGCCCCGCCATCCACATATATGTGGACATATGTTTATGCGTGTACAGTGTCACATACCTATTGAGTATATTATACACACGTGTCCGTGTGTAACACGGTAGATACTGGGGGCTTTATGTCTTCAGAGCCCCGATGGAAGCTCAGAAGTGTCTCGTTTCAGTTTCTCGTTGGATGGTTGCACTCAGGCACGGTTTTGCTAACCACTGGGCAATCACTAGGTCAGCCTGGCCAATGCGGATGATGGACCTGCCGGCCTGGGGACAGCGAGCATTCTAAGGCCTGAACCCTCTACACTTCTGCCCACCTGTATTTCAGAGGGTTGGGATTTCTAGCTGCTTATTCACGTACTGCAGTGCAGACGGACACCTCGGTGCCTTTACAAGGCTGTCGCCACCCAAGCTGCCGTTCCCCGCTCGGTCAGTAGCTCTGGGGGAAATCGTGAGTGAGACCCGCAGAGACCTGCAAACCTCCTTCAGCCCGCGGTCTCGGCTTCTCCCCTCAGCGATCTCCTCGGAGGGCTGCCCCCGGGCTGCCTGCCACGGTCCGGCCCCGAGCTCTCCATGGACCTGCTCGGAAGCCACCAGGCGGCTGAAGCTCAGGGCGCAGGAGGAGCAGAGTGGGGCGGAAACCTCAGCTTCCCAACCGCATCCGGAGTCATGGGCGATGGAGAGGTGCCCCTCGCCCAGTGGCCCGTCACTGGGACCACACTCTGCAAGGCCCGCCGGGCGGGGAACCCCGGTGGCAGGAGCACACCTGTTTGGAAACCGCCGAACGGGCTGTACAAGGACGGTGAAATCAAGGCCTGATTTGCTCTCCCGGCCTGTCGGATGGATCTCCCTGGCAGGATCCGCTGTCTTTCAAACACACGTCCATGGCAACTCGTCTGAAACCAGGTTTGGCTACAGAGCCTCTTCACGTAGGAGAGCCCGAAAACCCAAGTGGCCTCTTTCTGTCAGAGTGCTCCCCTGCAGGAGAGGACTTGGAAGCCAGAGAGGACAGCGGGGAGGGCCCTGGAGGGCCAGCCCCTGGAGCCGCGGGCCTGGGCGCCTCCCGTCCAGGTCGAGGGCGAGTGAGCGGGCTGGATCTGCCCACCACGTGGCTGCCCACGAGGGTCGCCTGGGACCCCACTGCGCAGCCGCTGGGAATTCCTCCTCCTGCCCCACCCTGCGCTCAAAGTTTCCAGCCCTGCGCTCCCTGCTAAGGCGAACCAGAACCGGATCCTGGCAGAAGGTGGGGGAGGGAGCACAAAACGCCACTCGCTCCGTAAACAGGAAGAGCAAACAGTTTTATTTCCTCGCTGCCACGCCAGCTGGGGTTGAGGCTCCATTCAGGGACCTTGATGTTCCTGGATTCTTGTCCTTTCCATGAGAGAAATCACGAATTTTTCCTGTATTTTGTTTTTTGTAGAGATGGCTGTCAGGACTAGATCCAGTGACCCCTCTCAGGGCCGAGGGAGACATTGATGACCCTTAGCTGGTTGTTCGCCCCCAAGACGCTGGGCGGCTTCCCGGGTGCTCTCTGTCATCTCCCTGGGATGCAGGTCTCCTGGCTGCCGATTCTGCTTCTGTCCGGTTGGGGGACCAAAAGGCCGCCGGTGAACTTCGGACCAGGGCTCTGTCTCTGGGCGGCTGGCTGTGATGGGCGGGGCCCACAGTGCGGGGATTTGCGGGCAGCCCCCGGACCACCTATCCAAATGCACCATTAACCCCACCACTGAGATGCTGCAAATTCTCACTCTTTCCCTCTGAGACTTGATCTACTGACTGAGATGTGTATCCGTCAGCGTCAAATTCTTTTTGAGTTAGGGCGAGAGAGGTGCACAGCGATCAATAAACCCAGTACTCAAGAGAGCTCAAAATACGCCAACAGATCAAGAAGCTTACCCTAGAAATTACATTTGGGCCCTAAGATGTAGGGGCAAGAACCTGACACTGAAAGGGAAGGCGGGGGGTAAAAGGAACTGAAAGGAGCCCGCCTGGGCTGAGCCCTCACACAGCGCTGTCCTGTCCCTCAGATTGGGAGGGTCACTCCAGGCGGCCTTCCGCAAGGTGGGCCTGCCACCGCCGACACGCGGCCCAGGCTGGCCAGCGCCGAGTCTCCAGCACAGAGCTCAGCTCAGGCCCCATCGATACGTGGCTGTGGGCCACTTCAGCTCCCTTCCTGACGAATATCAATCACCCTCACGGATCCCTCGCTCAGCAGTCCTCATTGATCATCCCATCACCGGAATTAATAGATTAGCCAGGTGACCCTCTATTCATTTCATGGGCGTAGGCGCAGGCAGTGACCCCGCAGGGAACCCGCCACTTCCACTGCCGCCTCTGAGCGGTGCCCGGGGACCCGGAGGCACGTTTTCGTGGGACAGTGTGTACACTTCAGTCTCACGTAGATGACAGTGAAAGCGTACGGCACCCAGGGAACAGGGACTAGTTTGAACATCAACCTGCAAATTGGTATGACTCAGAAGGAGCCACAGTAAAACCTATTTTTTGCATTACTTATGATTCTTTATTAAGTGTATACGTAGCATTTCAGGGAGAATGTGTACAATGCTTATGAGAGGAGTATGGTTTTAAGTATCTTCAAGATTCCAATTTCCAATGATTGATGCACCAATTAAAAAGCAGTCCTTTTTCCCCCCGAAATGAGCTCTTCCTCTTTGTTTATCAAAACTAGCCTAAGAACGTTTCCCGAACACATCTGGTTCTTCGTGTTCCAGCACTGTGTCCGTGGGTCGTGGGACACCAAGAGTTCTGCCACCTGGGGGTTCGGCCTCCGCACCAAACAACTCCCTGCCTTTCGCAAGTCCATATTGTCAAGACTTTTATTGAAAAGTCTTCCGTCTTTACGATCGTTTCCCTGGTGATTCTGTAGGGAAGCACAGAGTGGCTGCAGTTTGGAGGCAGTCAGAGGGGCACGGGACTCAGACATTCAGGACACAGTCGTGGACAAGGGCAATGCTCGAGCCAGAGAAGGGACTTGCCGGACCCCGGATATAATAAATTAGCTTCACTCCTTTGACTCTAGAGTAATATTAATTACGTACTGTCCTTGAGGGATTGGAGAAGATATTCACGGCAAGCATTTACAGCCTTCTGTGGGTCAGAGGAGGGGCCCCGTGGGGGAAGGCTGGAGGCCACGGCCCTTACAAGGACTTAAAGAGAGGACAAGGTCATTTGAAACGTTCCAGGAACAGAGAGACCAGGGGATTGATACGATCGTCTATGTGCAAATTGAATTCACTGAGAATTAAGACAAGAATAGCATTGGAGCAGAAATTGTTGAGAAACAGGAAGGGCCGGGCCCAGAGTGGATGGATAAGAGCACTGAGGGGCGAGGCCATCTCGGGGTGGAGGCACCCACCAGGTTTTGGGGACGGAGAGGAGGAGGAATAGATGGGGCGCAGCAGCGAGGAGAAAGGAGGAGATGTGGCCTCCCCTCCTCCGGGCCCCGAGGCCTGAGGACCACGGAGGGTGAGGGGCTGCTTACGGGGCTCCCAGGAAACCAGCGGTCTCAGCCAGGGGGCGAGGAAAACATTCACAAAACAGATGGGGTATGGAGAGCGTGTTGCTGCGGGTGGACCCTCATGTCCAGAGAGTAGAACGGAAGGGGTCAGAAACTGAGGGGGGCGCATACAGAGCTTACGGGGGTGACAGGGTGGGGACTGAGGGGTGACCCGGCAGCGAGCGGCTGTGGTGGCTGCTGTCCGCAGGGATGAAGGGCACGCGTGATACGACCACTGTGTGTTCCAGGAAGGCAGTGCAGGTGGAGTGGGAAGAGAGCGAGGCGGGCTTCCAGGGCCCCTGGTTTCGGGGAGCCCTACGGGAGGTGTGGTCCAAGGGCTGGTGCGTGCAGGTAGCCGGGTGAGGCCCGGGGGGTCACACACCTCTTCGAGAACCTCACGAAAAGGATGCATCATCTTCTCAGAAAAATGCGGGTAAACTTAAAAATTATGACTATAATTTCAAGGGAGGGCTTTCAGAATGAAACACATCTGCATGTCTTTCTAAGCCACTCCCAGTTTAGATCCATGAATTCGAGTCAGGAAACTATGATTTCAACGCTGCTTTTCACGGTGACGCTATGATGAAGTGACATATTCTGAACTGAAAGGAGAATCATTTGTTGTCCTTCCGGGGAAACTTACATACCTCTGAACACAGACATGCTGAAGAGAACTCACAGTCCGGAGGCGGTGTGTTGGGGCAGGAGGGAAACTATCCTGACCGGTGGGGGGGTCCCTTAAAACCCCCTGTGGAGATAGCTGTCCACAGCACTCACACCAAAGCCTAGCATCCTTAGCTAAGAAAACCTGTTCTTAAATGTCAGCGGAGCTTTACGGAAACTGTACAAAGAGGCAGAAATGCAGGTCCTGCCCTTGAGAACCGCAAAACTCTTCCAGGGCTGTCCAGCCTTTTGGCGTCTCTGGGACACACTGGAAGAGGAAGAGTTGTCTTGGGCCACACACTAGATACACAAACACTAACGAAAATTGATAAGCAAATAAAAGGTTCTAAGTAAGTTTATGATTATGTGTTGGGCCATATTCATAGCCACCCTGGACCGCATGGGGACCTCCGGCAGTGGGGTGGGTACCCCTGCCTCGGGGTCAGCCTGAGTGTGTACCGTCTCCTCGGGCCCCTGCCCCTGCCTCTCCACTACGACCTTGGCTCAGTCGTTTAATCTCTTTGTATTTTAGTTTCAGGACCTTTGCGTGGGAATCATATCTGCCCACAGGGGACTCACCAGCGGCCCTCTTGGAAACGCCACCTGCAGGCGGTGATTCTAATCAGAGCAGCCCGTACGAGAAGCACCTGTCTTCTTTCCCCTCCCACTGGCCTGAGCTGAGCCTCGGGAGACGGGAGAGCGCAGAAGAGGCCGGTGATGGAGAGGAAGTCTCAGAAACCCCCGAGAGGGGACCAGGGTGCCCCGGGACTCACGAGAACTGGCTTAGGACTTCGAGGGGTACACCCTTCTTAGACAGCTGAGAGGGAGGAACGCCAGCTCGCAGAGCTATGCTAACCTCTAATGGCGTAGCACTTTGCAAAATGAAATGTTACTTGTGGTTAAGGGATGGGTCCTTTCTGGGATGGGAGGAAGCTAGGGTAAGATATCTCAGAAAATGCGAGCTTGTGGTTCATTGAAATTAAAGGAGAATTCTGTATTTTAGGACTTATTTGCACATTTTGGAAACTAAGCAAAAGACTCAAAATGCTTTTCCTAAAATGAGATCCACAGTTCATCCAGGCCCTGAGTTAATATTGGGGCTACTTAAATGAAGAATTGCATCATCTACTCATGCTGATGTTGCTATTTAACATTGGCTTGTCAAATTTTAATCCTAAAAACTAAAGAATTTAAGCTCCCCTGTATAACTCACGTACATTTTAAACAACGTGATGGATAGTTGGTCTCTGATTTGGAGAAACACAGTTTGCATTTGTTCTCCGGTGTCAAGACGGAGGAGGCCCTTGGTCAGAGTGGAAAGCTTGGTGGGCAAAAGCTTCCAAAGGAAGAAGCAAATTGGTGGATTGGCAGTTTTATCTAATTTAACTCAAGCATAATTACAGATATGAAATATGAAATGAAAATAAATTAGAATTATGCTTCGGTCATTTTGTATTGTGTTTTCAGGGCTCAAAAAATTAAATAAAAAAATGAATCCATTGACTTGAAAGGGGAGATCCAACTGGGCATGGGGGCCCATGAGTGAAGAGCAAAGCTTGGGGACTTGCCTGCATGTAATCGCACTGGCCTATCCAGACCCAGGCTCTCTGGTTCCCGCATTCCAGTTCAGCTGGCTGGATAAACACAGCACACCAGACCCTTGGTCTTCCTCCTCCTGGGCTTTCTTCTCTAATGAGATTTACTTGTTTTTCAAAAGGCCCCGACTTCACATCGCTGGAGTCTGTTGCCTTTGGCACCAACGAGCTGTCGTTAGACTCCTGATCAACCTAGAAAATGTGTCCCAGGAGGGGGGGTTGTCCCTGAGCGGCTACCTCTTATCTGACCTCTGCGCCTCCGGGCCTCACAGGGGCAGGGCCTTGAGGTCGAGGTCAGAGATCCTGGATTTCCTCTACTCCAGCTTCCTAAGACCAAGGAAACTGAATATCCAAGAAGAAAATATTCTAAATTACAGCTGGAGTAATTGCATCTTTATTACTGATGAGAGAGAGAGAGACATGGATTGGCTGTACCACTTCTGGATGCAGGCATCGGTTGATTCCCGTACGTGTCCTGACTGGGGATCGAACTTGCAACCTTGGTGTATCGGGGTGACACTCTCACCAACTGAGCTACTGGCCAGGGCTTGCTAGAATGATCTTGTGAGGCAGGTGCATCATCTTCATTTCAGAGCTTGGAGCTTTCTCTAAAGAGTTAACAGTGAGTACTAAGTGGCAGGGCTGAGATTCCAACCTTGTGGTATCAGACTCGAAAAATCAGTTAAGACAATCTGTCTAAATATGTGATACCTATCATCCAGCCTTCTATCAATCATGTGTGTGTGTGTACCATTACACAAGCCACCTATATTATACACATACCATATAGTTTTCTCACATAGCATATGTATTTTTATATTGCACAGCCATGTGTAGAACCAAGAGAAATCTTAAAGATCAACAATGACCACAAAATGGCATGAGCTGCAATGATGCATCATGAGCAACTGGCTCTCAGACGGAAGCCTCACGGTTTCTCCGAAGGCTGCTCACGACCTGGGGCTGGACAGGGCAGAAAACGCTGCGGGCTGGGGGCGGAGTCCAGGTGCCCGCCAAGCAGCCCCCGGGAGCTCGGGGCACCCTCCCCTGCACAGTCATCCCGCTCCCAGGGTGGAGAGGTGGGAGGCCGGAAGGACGTGGTGTGGTTAGTGTCCTGGTTTGCACCTCATTAAGCTGAGTCAACTCCAGTCAACTGAGGATTTCGCCTGAAGATTGAATCTCTTTCTCACTACATTTCTAAGCTCTCCAGAAGCTGCGTGGCTTCCCAGCGATACCCGGCCCACACCGGTTCTGCAGACAGTGTGGGAGGAGGGTGAGCGCCTCCCGGCACGCCGTAGGACTCCCCTGCTGCCTGGCACCACTGTGGCCGCTGCCCCGGGTCAGCGGTGGCCGATGCGGTGGCTGGCCCCGCCTGCAAGTGTGGAAGGCGAACGGCCGGCACTCCTGTAGGGTCACCTGGCGGGTAAGTGACACTACAAGAGTCAGCCTGACTGGCCTCCCATCTCAGCTCCACCACGCGGTGACCGCATGACTCCGAGCAAGTGCCGTCCACACTGCGCCTCGGGGCTCCTACCTGTCAGACAACGAGGAGGGCCACAGCGCCTGCTGCTCAGGCTGTGATGAGAACTAAGTAACGCGTGTGAAGCTCTTGCAAGAGCGCCGAACGCCTGATACGCTCTCAAAATGCCAGTGACTGATACAGGCAAACTTCAGAGACTGTTCCCTCCAAAAGTCGCAGTATCTTACCCTGTCTGGCAGTATAGGAAGGGTCTCATAATTTCCTAGTAAATTTCAGATGCTATTTTCCCAAAGCGTAAGAACTCTGCCAAAATCCTAAAATCATTGCCAAGTAAACTATTTGTTATCCCTCTGCTTAAACTCCTATCTGCTGAAAACCCCGTGACTGAGACAGGTGAAACAGTGGTTGTCCGTATTAGCACTCCCCTGCAGTGGCGGTAAGAACGTGATGATTGTGATCACGTAAGCTGCATACACCAACTCTGGGCATGCACATCTGCTTTTAGAAAGTCATCCTTGTTTGTCTTGTTTCTCACTAAATCGCCCCAATTTCAATCATGATACTTTTAAGAGCTTGCAAAGTAGAAGAGTATTCAAATAATCTGTAATGAAGTTGGGTAGAAAAGACACGCACGAGTGGCAAGCTAAACAATAAAACAAGAGCACAGCTTAACAGACTCGGTTTCAAGAAACATCCAGGGAGGGTTTGTGGGCGCGATGCAGAGAACAGGGAGCAGAACCCGCACCGAGAACTCTGCCTGGAGAAGGGTGCAGGGGCACTTCCAGGGGACCCAAAGGAAGTAGGAAGCTGTGGAAGGTTCTCACTGAGAACAACGGCATGATCGGAGTATCACACACACACACACACACACACACACACACACACATTTCTGTCATTGATACGTTCCACTTTCTCACGGCACTTAAGTTTTGGTCCTGATTTCTTCGGGTTCCCTTTCTACCAACTGGACTCAGTCTACTTTGCATTAAAACGCACAGAAGCCTTCCAGCACCTCAACTCTTTCCTCTCCTTTTACAATTTCTAGGCCCTGCCACGGGCCTTTATCAACGGTCCTTCCGAGGGAGTCCATCTCCAGGGGCTCCGAGTCCGCACACGACGCTGGCCTGTGCTTCGCACGTATGCTCACGGGTGGGCCCTTCCTTCCCAGTGGGCTCTGTCCCAGAAACACACATCTCCTGAGCCGAAACAGGAAGCTGGCGTCACAGGCTGAGGCTATAGATTTCTAGGTGTCTGCTTCTTTTATAGCGATCCTATTCTTACTCCAAAAGGCTGGGGCTTGCCCTGTGTCACCTGACTAATTGCGGGACAATTGTCCCAGCTCCAATCTTAGGCAGCCCAGCCCAGGGCTTCTAAGCACCCTGCAAAGAACAGCTGAGGGTTTGTTCTCCCACATCTTGGGGAGAAAAGAAACACTCAGGACTCATTTCACCTAGAAAATATGCAAAAATAAAAGATTCCTTAGGCTTGTGACAACTTAAATTCAGGAAAGTTATTATGCCTTTTTAAAGGCAGAGTTTGAAATATTAGTATCTGCCATCCACAGAGACACAGCCCTCACTTTTCAATCCCTGCACATAACTGCATTACAACATGATTGGCACCTGCTGGTCACTGCGTTGTTACTTTGATGACATGCGAGATGACAGCTGATGATGGCGTGAGCTTCCGGGGTTGGGGGGAAGACGGCAGGGCACAAACCCAGATGCGGTCTGTTTTCCCCGCCCACTCTCCCCACTCATGGCTGCACCTTCCCTCCATCTAGCCTCATCTAGTCTCACCTGCCTGCACAGCAAACGCTTCCACTATAAGGATGCCGTGGAGCACCAACAGAAAGAGTCAGCAGTGATTCTGTCCTGAAGATTAAGAAAAATGCTTTGAAGCCCTCCACCCCTATGTCCTTTCCTCTGCAAGTAATGAAAAAGAAATTTGGCCAGGAAAGGTGAAGAGGTTTTCTAAATTTTAGCCCACGATCTTAGGTTGAGAAAGTTGTCTCTCTGTCCATACCACACAACCCCCCAAAGCAAGGTTGAGCAAGGTTTGGCAGGGCAAGGTTGGGTATGCACATCCTTGAAACACATTCCGCTTCTGAGGACCAACCAATACTTCTTTGTCGATATTGAATGCAAAACTCAACTCTCCTAGTCTCGAAAACAGATCAGGATGTTTTCTGATGAAACCTCTGGTGGTCTTCAGAAATTGGTCGTATCCTTTTTTTTCCTTTTTTTCCCCCCAGAAACAATCGAGTACATCACTGTGTAAGTATAAGGTGTCAACAGGATAGGTTGATTTACATATATTGTGAAATGACCGAAATAGGCTTAGTTCACATCCATCACCTCGTTGAGATGCAATAGAAAGAAAAGAGAATTCGCCTTGAGACCAGAAGATTTAAGATTTGCTCTCTTAACAATGACTCCCATTCTTTACTCTTATTCTTCATTTTTAATTCTGCCCGTATTCTTTACCCAAGTACAATATTACCTTTTCCTACTCACTAAATACTCATGACCCACTTTGTCACCTGAGAGTTTTTCACAATTTAGTAACTATGACCAGAAAAACCCTTGGTTCCTGACTGATGAAAAACAAGCAGAGTCTGACCGTCCCAGTTTTAGGGGGGTTCTCACAGCAGAGTGTCTTTTCCAAACAGAAGCAGCAGAAGCACTTTACCAACATTACCGGTAAACTCTACCTGAGTAAAACTCGCTTATCCACAAAGGCTTATTTGAGACTTCATTCACTCCAAAAAGGCTTCAGTAAAAAAACAACCAAACACAACACTTCGACCCACAGAGATCATGTCATTTTTCTGGAAATGTGTTACTCACCCTTCAGGCTGCTATTTGCAGCCCAATTCCATGCTGCCTCACACAGAGAACTAATTTGCAGATACTTGTCTTTGCACCAAAATGGGAACTTCCCCAGGGAAGGGACTGATTTATTTTCTCAGTGCCCCAGAGAACCACCAATACTTTTATTTCTGTACATAAAAATGGCTGCGGAAGAGACAAGTCAGTGTCCCCACAAAATTCATTGGACCTTTCTTTTTCAGTAAGAGAGCCCTCGAGTGCTAACTGAGCACTGGCTAAGTTCTGTGCATTTGGACAGAAAGGGTGTCCTAGGCTGACAAAAGCCCCCAAAGGCATCCTTATCTGAAGATCATCCTTATCTCTAGAACCTAGGAATGTTGTCTGTGGAAAAAGGTATTTTCAGGTGTGATTAAGTCAGTAATCTTGGGGTGGGTGATGACTGAGTGAACCCTAAATCCAGGCACAACGTCCCGATGAGAGAGAAGCAGAGGGAGATCTAACGCGCATAGAGGAGAAAGTGACGAGACAAACTTTTGCTCGTGCTAAAGACATCAGCTGTGTGACTCCTGGGCCCACACTGCCACCTCAGCGGAGGACAGAAGCAGAGATGCGCTTGTCCAAGAAAGTTTGTTGAGGACCCTCTCGTCGCGTCATGCCAATCCAGGTGAGATGCACAGGAGACCACAAGGTCTGCCAGAACATTGTAAACATTGCACTGGCAGAAACTGCCACCTTGGCCTGAAGCGTCAACATGACAAAATGCAAGGAGCTTGTCAGACTCTTAAAAATGCTGCAGGGAGGAAACAGGCTGGTGAAACTATTCCGTTACAAGCCTGTGCTACCTTTGGAGAGAAAGGAAGAACAGCGCCCAGCAGCGGAGCATCTGCGGCGGCAGGGGTGAGAGCCGCAGGTGTGGAGAGCACAGCCACGGGACCGGGGATCGGAGCCTCGCGCCACAGAAAATTATCCCCGGGCCTTGAAACCTAACGGGATCCGCTCTGCTGGATTTCAAAATTTCTGGGGCCTGGTACCCACTGGATGATGGCCAGGTAGCATTCCAATATAAAAGCACACATAAGCTAATGTAAGATTCCAAAAGAATGTGGCAGTTATAGCTCTAAAGCATCCATTTGTCAGCGATAATCCCCATCTTTTCACATATAAATGTGTTAGCTTTGTAGAATTTATCCTTCTTGGTACCCAAAGCATCCATCCTATTTGAATTCTCTCCATATCCCTTACCCCCACACTCAGACATTGGTAAGCAGTAGCATCGGTTCTTCTGAAATTTATGTACATCACGCTTTCTGATGTCTGATGTCCTGTGTGAAGCTTTTGTGGGACAGCCCAATGTGAGAAAATAATAACCTAATTATTTGGGAATAGTTGTCCCAATTATTTCCACATTTTCTGATTCTGCCTGGAAAACATCAAGGGCTTTCTTTCTAAAGCACGATGTTGACCCCCATTCCAACTGTTTCAGACCAGGAAATGGGGAGCACTCAGTTGAGGTTGTCCTTTCAGCGTGCATATGGGATACACAGTGCCCCCCTTATCTGACGGGGTGTGCTCCAAGACTCCCTATGGATGCCACGAAGGGTAGCAAACCAAACATAGGTTTTCCCCCCTATACATACATTTGTATTTTCACTCACAGGAAGCACTTCGTAACTTCCCTTCGACACATCCGAGTTGACAGCATCACTACTCTTGTGCTTTGGGGCCATGATTCAGGAAAATGACAGTTCCTCGAATGCAAGCTCTGTGTTGCCATGGTGATTGAGCTGATGGCTCAGACAGCTGCTAAGACTAACGGGCAGGTAGCATATACAGATGGATGTGCTGGATGAGGGCTGATTCGCATCCCAGGCAGGTTGGGGTGGGTGGCCTGAGACTTCATCACACTACTCTGAATGGCACCCAATCTAAAACTCATGAGTTGTTTATTTCTAGAAATTCATTAATACTACATCCAAGCTATAGTTGACTCTGGGTAACTGAAACCCCAGAAAGTGAGACTATGGATAAGGGCGAATCATGGTCCACCAGAAAACGAGAACAGTGCTTATCTCTTGTGGTAATTTAGATAGTTAATTTTTTCTTTGCGTGCTTCTCTATTTTTCAAATTTTTTATAATTCCTATGGATCATTTTGTAGGCAGATTGATTAAGGGAGGGTGTTCGTGATACTCTCACATGGACAGCCACTAAGTCATCAGCCTTCCAAGGTAAAAATGGCCTTTACCAGGGGAAGAAGAGCAAATCAGGAGACGGGAACAGCTGGGCAAGGACTCACAGATGGAAAAGCACATGGGTGTTCGGGAACAGGGAACACACCGAAGGAATACCCGTGCACCCGTACACGAGGACGTGAGGAGGTGAGGAGCGATGAAGAAAATACCGCAGTGTAGTTCAGATTCCAAGACATTTAGATTTTTATGTTGCAGCCGCAGTCTTTCCCCCTGGAAATAATCTCCTCTTTCTCTTGGTCCCCTTGCAGATCTTATATTACTTGCTATATGGTAGGTGTAAAATCATTGCTGTTCTTATCTCTTCTAGAGGATGCAAGCGCACGGAGGGCAGAATCCGTCAATTAGTTTCTGTATCTTCACCGTGTGTAGCGCCATGCCATAGATACAGCGGACAGTCAAACTTAAGTATGTCATATGAATAGGGTTTCTCGCTTCTGGATTATAAAGATAGTGTCTTGATGATTTCCCTAAAATATAGGTCACCTCAGATGTTTCTTCTAAAGAAAATGAGAACGTTCCTACTTGTTGGTTCAGGGTGGAACTGCAGGCGAAGGCCAAAGGAATGGGAACCAAGTCTGGAGAGCGCCGACCGTGGGCTGTGATTGTCCGTCACCCCGACTCCCTGTGGACCCCTGGAAGAGCCGAAGTTCGGAGCAGCTGTCAACACTCGCCTCACTGAGGAAAGGATTCTGTCATGCTGTAAAAGGTTTACCGAACAGAATACAGTTAAATAGTACTGTTACTAACCCTAAGTGTGGCTTGGGGATGCACATGCAGAAACAGCACTAAGTCAAACGTGTTGACTCGTCTGTGCTGCTGAGAGTGAATGTTAGAATGAGGTCGGCCGCAGCCTCAGCACGTCACAGGTGAGCTGCCTCTGTGCCGGAAGTGCATTCCTTTCCATAAAATGGTTTGTTCAGTCCTTCCAAGGTGAAGTTCACCCAAGCCATTCAAGGTAATCAAGCTTTTATTTGTCATGCAAGCGAAAACAATGTAGCTGAATTCAGAACAACCAACCATGAAGTGCTTCGGGGGGACAGAAGAACCGGTCCCGAAGGCCACAGGCTCTGGTGAGGCGGTTCTGGTGGGTCTTGGCAGTTAGTTCCACATCCTCACTTCATGGTTGATTTTCACAAATAGCCTTCAAGGTGGTCATGTCCCCATCTTACCAATGAGAACTGCAAGGCTCAAAGAGATGAAGTAACTCACCCCAAGTTATTTTTTTTCTAATAAGAAGAGGATGAACCTTCAAATCACTGTCCCGGTGGTTCGCTGATCTTGATGACCTCCTGGCAGGGCCTCCCTGCCACACGTATGCTCAGCACGCTTTCCAGATCTGGGCCGGTCGCTCTCACGACAAAGAACAGAGAAAGCCTCGAAGTTTCTAATTAAAATTATCCACTTCTAACTTGATCTTAGGACGGTTATTTTAATCCAATTGTGACATTCTGGTCATAAGAAATTGACCTTATTCCCTCATTTCTTTCCCTCCCTTTCCTTCCTCCCTTCCTTCCTCCCTCCTTTCCTTCCTTCCTCCCTCCTTTCTACTTTCTCATTAACAGATGTTCCAGCAGACCTCAGCAACAACCTTCATGAGTGAGACAAGCACTAAACGATAAACATTCTTCGTCTTCATTCTCAGTGAACATTTAAATCATGTCAGTAAGAGATCAGGCTTCCCTGTCCTCACAGAGAAAAGTTGTGCTGGGTATGGTACCCCCGCCACAGGCAGAACTATTTTCTTGAATGACCAGCTCGTCCATCAAGACCTACTGTTTCCTCCTAAATATCATCAGCGACCAGCGTCTTACTCACTTCTCCATAGCACCAAACATTGTCGCCTGTTCCTTTCATAAAAGGCTGTCTTCTATTGACCTCTGTCTCATTCTTTGCTAAGTCGACTTTTGGGAACTTCTTTTTTTTTTTGTCTAAAGTATAAATGTTGGAGTTTTCACAACTTGGACCTTGACACTCTTCTTTAAATAAAATAGAGGATCTCATTGTAGTCTTGAGAATCGAATTATCAGTATAACATAGATTTCTAAATGTTTATTTCTGGGTTGGGTTATTTATGTATTTATTTATTTATTGGAACTTTATTTACACAGGTCCTTTCTCTTACGGGCACTTCTGAGGTCCATAAAGGCTTGGATACGTGGAACCTTAGTCCCCGCAGAACAGGTCTAGAGGCAGGATAGGTGACTCAACACCAGGTGTTAGACAGGGGTGGGGTCAGACCAGACCTTGCTAAGGAAGATTTCAGATCCAAGACTCCAACTCTAAGAGCAGGTTTATTGAGAGAGTCACAGAGGCAGAAGAAGTGAGCTGTAGAGCAATGAGCTTGGGAAATGAGTTACAGAGGAAAAGAAGGGCCCTTGGAGTTTAGGAAAGAGAAACAAGGAAACCCCTCCAGGGCGAAGGCGACAGGGAAAGGCTCCTGTGTTCTAGATGGAGAGCCAGGGGCCTTTCTTTTAGACATGCACATGCAACTTCTCAGAAGCTGCGTCACAGATACCCTAATCTGACCCACTCAGATCTAAATGTTGGGGGTTTTCTCCAATTCTGCTTCCGTTCCTTTGTTTCTTACGTCCATAAATGGCATCATCCACCCCACTGCTCCTGAAGGCAGTCCGAGGGTAGTGCCCACTGCGCTCAGCCCTCATCTGAGCCAGCCCGGTTCCCAGTTCAGGAGGACTTAGAAAACAGGTAGAGGTTATGTTTTGCACTTCAAATTTCTAGGGTAGGCGTCGTTGGCATTGGACCAACAGCTCGGCAACATTGGGACTAGCATCCTCCATTCTCATTGCCACATTTCTGCAGGATGGTGACCCCATTGTGGGCATTGCAGACGGTACGAGGGAGACACCACTACCTGCTCTGTAACCTTTGTCACCAAAGCGAAACTTTTCTAGAACTTTCAGTGGCCTTCCCCGATGTTGGCCCAGCCCCACTTAAGGGGGCTCCCCTAGTCCCTCTGGCTAACACAGAGCCACAGATGAACAGCAATGGAGAGGAAGGTCAGGGCGGCCCATCTCTGTGGGCAGATGAGGAGGTAGGTCCCAGGGCGGAGGGCAAGTTGCTATGGAAATCGGGCCCGCTTGACCTTCCTGTTGAAAGGCCCCCACTTTTGTGAATCATCCCTTTTCACAGCACCCTCTTCAATCACGCCTTCAGAGTGTGCGGTCTGTTTCCTGCCCAACACAGTAATCAATACTGTAGCTTCGTGTTACTCATACCGCCAGTGACAACACCGCACCCGGCACAGCAGGAGCTGGAAACTCGGTCTGCAGCGGACGCGGGGAGGGGAGCGGCAGGTCCCTCTTCCACGCACAAGGGGCAAGCAAGGCTGGGACCTGGAAGACATTTTCTTCTCCGTCTGCTGTCTGCCCCCAGAATGCCTGCAGTCACTGCACGCGAGGAACAGGCCTGCTCCCCGTCATGCCCCTTCCATTTCGAGCGTTAACCATCATCCACTGTCCTGATTCATCACCCGGCACCTTGGCAGGTGGTCCTGTACCCAAGAGAGGAAAAACAAGGCATGGGAAGACGCATGATGCAGCTGAGACTGGGGGGACCTCTGCCGCCCCAGCAGCCCTGTCCCTTTTTCCAGAGCCCGCAGGCTTCTGTGGCCGGTGCGCCACGACGCAGAGCCACCCCGCGTTTCTGTCGGAGCGTCTGCTTTCGCAACTTCCGGCGTCTTTATGACGCAATTCTTTCTCCTCGCCCCTGCCCCATCTCTGCTGGCGCGGTCTCCACACTCCGGTGTCTTTGTCCTTCACGTCCCCTGCTCTGGCCTGGGGGAAGGAGGGTGGTTGCGTGTGTTCCAGATCTGAGTGTGCTAGAGATAATGCAGCACCATTTGCATAATATTGATCTTTTATCCTGAGCAGACTACCCCTGGCAGCTCTTAATTAGATGTAGATTTTGTTTTCCAGCCCGTGCTTTGGCTAGTATTGCTAAGGCCTGCCTTCAATAGGAAAAATTAATAAGCACATTTCTCGAGCTTCCGTGCCTCATCTTCTGGCTACTGTGCACTAACCCCACCCTGTCCCCCATGTGCTCCACTTTCCTAGCTGAAGTGTCAGGCTTTAAGGTCAGAGCGTATGTCTTTGTGGCGATCCTAGGTCTAGCAGTAAGTACAAGGGGTGCTTTGGGTAGGGCAGGAATAACAGAATTCCTTGGGAACAATACAAACATCTGTAACGAGAATTTTTAAAACATAATTATTGTTCAAAAGTTTCACAGTTTCCCCCGCCACCTAATAAATGAATTATATTTCCTTAAGGGCTCTATTAGTGTGCTGATGAAAATTTCAGGACGGGGTTCCGACAGTCACAATAATGAAATGCGTGAAGCCCATTATCCTGTTAGGTTCCTGCAGCGTCTTAGATTGAATTTAAATCACTCAACGCCATGAAAGTAGAAAAATTAATGCATTGCTATGATAGAGCTCAGTTTCTAAAAGTGAAAGGAACTTCGTTAAGGGGGCTGAGCACTGCTCATGAAGAAGGCTGGGTGGTCTTCCAGGGGCTGTGGCCCGTGGCCAGGCGGTACTGGGCTTTCTGTCTTGTAGCTTCTCTTACGACGTGTTCATCATCAAGCACGAGGGGCTGAGGGAGGCTAGGACTCTGTGGAGTTGGAAAAAGTGGTCACGGACACCTGATTAACTCTTTCACTCTATGATGAACAAGGAGGACAGGTCAACTGTGGGGTTCAGGGCACGCACTTTGCTGAGACACAACCTAGGACAGCAGCTTGCTCAGCGTCTGCGCCGAAGCTTGTGTCTGCCAGGCGTGCTTTGGGTGCTGGATAAGATGCAGACTCCACTGCCACACCTGTTAATGAGGATTTCTAGGATAGCATGCAATAAACTGCATTTAGAAAACACCTCTAGGATGGGTCTTATCCACATTGATGCGCTGTCCCCCCAGTCCATCCACATGTTCACCAGCTAGGGCACGCCCCGGCTTCATTCAGCACTTAGGTCAGGGTGCTGTTACTGAGGCATGGTGGGCGAAATCGTTGGCTACGTGACCAACTCAGTCTCTGTCTCCTCTCCCCTTTCCAGAGGGGAGGGGGCAGGGCTGGGAGTTCCAACCCTCGAGTCACACGGCCGTTTTTTCTGCTGAGCAGCCTCTATCCTCAAGCTGTCTAGAACTTTCTCTAGCAGAAACTTAGGTGTGGTTGAAAAGGGCTGCTTTCCTATGAATAACAGAAGACAAAAGGCATTCTTATCACTCAGGAAATTCCAAGGGGTTTGGAAACTGTGCCAGGACCAGGGGCAAAGAATGAATATGTATATATTCGTTATACACAAGGGACCAAAAAACCCAGAATTATCTTCTGGAGGGTGGGCCCTTGTAGTACAGGCTTCCCCTGCTACATGAGCGTTCTAAGAACCCATCTGGATCGGTGCACCAGCTGGTGTTGTTGTGAGAGGCTGCGTTCAGCTTCAGTGACTTTTTTTGAAGACTCAGTGCATTTGTTCCTTTCACAATGGGTGGTTTACGAGCGCACCTGCCCACACCGCACTGAGTGTTCAGCCGTTTTTGACCAGAAACAGCGTGGTCCCCATGCCCCACCCTCCCTATTTCACCTGATGTCATCCCGAGCAACTTTTTTTGTTTGTTTCCCTGGATGAAAAAAGTCCTCAAAGGGAAGCATTTTGCTGATGTGGAAGAGGTGAAACAAAAAACGCCAGAAGCACTAAAAGGCAGCCAAATCGACGAGTTCAAACACCATTTTGAGCAGTGAAAAAAAATCTTGATAAGTGTATTGCATCAGATGGAGAGTACTTTGAAGGTGACTGAAGTTTAAGCATGTAAGAATAAATACACGATGTTTTATAAATCAATTCCATTTTTGGGGTCGCCCCTTATATATAATATGTAATATTTTATTATTATACAACAATTTGCTGATGTTTTTCCTAGTGTACTTTTAGGTATGCAAGTATTAAAAATGGTGATGTGCCTCTCTCTGCGTGTACTCTCCTGGGCTTAGTAAGGGTGGATCTCTCCGCTGCATGTGGGAAAAATCCTGCTTCAGCTCACTGCCATATTGAGATCCATAAACACGCCAGAGGAAAATTATTAGTTGAATGTATGTGTCTTGGTTTTAAGGTTTTACTATCTGAACTCCTATGCCTGACCAGTGTCAGGCCCATCCTCAGTAGAACTGTCGATTGTTTCAGATGGGGCTCAGAAACTGTGCTGGTCAGGGCTTTCCAGAGAGACAGAACCAACAGGATATCTGTATCTATGTGGATATAAATGTAAATTAGATTAGATATAGATATAGACAGATATATAGGTAGAGCCTATTGAGATGGAGAGATTGATTTATTGTAAGATACGGGCTCCCATGGTTTGCAGAGGCTGAGGAACCCCAAGATCAGCCCTCTGTAAGCTGGAGGCCCAAGAAAACCGGTGGAGTTTTTCAAAGGCCTGGGAGCCGGAGAGTGAATGGTAGTCAGGCGGAGAGAGGCAGACAGACAGACAGAGGGAATTCTCTATTCTTCCACTTTTTTGTTTCCTCCCGGCCCTACATTGATGGGATAACGACCACCCACTATAGGGAGGAGCATCCCCGTTCCAACGCCTCACAGACACACTCGGGGACCCAGTCGAGTGGACACAAAGCACCAACCACCACAAGAATCGAAGATTATTTGTTATTAGTGGGGTGTCAGTTTTTAAGGGGGGTATTATAACTGAACACTAAGATTTATACTGACAGGTCTGAAACTAAGTGTTCAGCGCTCCCACTAGACCGGGAGATCTTTGAGAGGAAGGGCTGCATCTTACCTTTTCATCCCCATGATCTAGTATGTTTGGCACATATTTAATGCATAATCACTATAGTTTCTGAAAATGTAGATCAGTTTATTAATTTAGAAACTCCATATAATTACTTTGCTTTGGTGCCCAGATATGTAGCCAGATTCAAACTGCTAAAATAAAGTAGTAATTATTTCCTACATGTATATAGCACTTAGTTCTTCGAAGGTTAATTGAATTAACCTTCTAATAACTAAGTGTTGCACATTAGATTTCAAATAAAAATAATAATCATCATTCCATCTACACGGGACACCAAATTAAGAGGTATTTTGACATCTTAAATGATAATCACATTCTTAGATAAACCACTCAGTGACCTGAACTACTGCTAGTGACCTGAAAGAGCAGAATGATTTTTCTCCACCTGAGATTTGTTACGTGATAGTGTTTTGCTTTGGACGTGTGAAACTATTGACCGCACAGCTTGAATATTTCATGACAAATTTGACACTCCCTTGTTGACCATGCAAGGGAATGCTCATGTTTCAACTTGGCTATTTCCAAATACCTATCTCTTCTAGAAGTATTTGTGAGGGAGCTATCTGACATAAACCAAACTGCTGCGGAATTAAATGGTGTCAAAATGTATCTTGAGTTGATTTGGTGTTTAGGATGCAAGCTTGAATGAAAGAGAATGCAACACAGTTTTAAATGGAAAGGTCACCTCTATGTCTTTTAGCTTGGGTGATATGTGATATGTAAGCAAAAGGCATATGGTTATTCTAAAAAAACAAAAACAGTAGAAATGAAATTAGCTACAACTTCAGTCACTATTTATTGAGCGGTCACTATGTGTCAGGCAGTGTAACCATTTCATTTTGACCACTCAGTTCTGTGTTACGTTCTAGTTTGTCCCCATTTGCCAGACTCATAAGAAGCTGACCCATCCAAGGTCACTCAACCTCTGAATATGTAATCAGAAATATTAAGTAAAATGTACACAGAGAACAACCTCAGATAGAATCAGAGGCATGCAGGAAGGGATAAAACCATTGAAAGTATTGATTTAGTTGGTCGATCTAAGTGAACAATGACTCTATAAAATAATAGCATATAGTGAAGTTTAATATATATAGAACAGCAACAAAATGGTACGTGTGGAAAGGAGATAGAGGGATTAAAGTGTTGCAAGAGCCTTGCATTGTCCACAAAAATGTGAAGGTACAAATTTATATGAGGTTTAAAAAAAAAGCCTGCATGTTTTCATCTCATCTAAATTTTAAAAAGAGTAAAAATAAATTGTATGAGAAAGCCAATAGTGAAATAAAATAATAAAAAATACCTAATTAAGGAAAATAAAAACTTGCGAAAGAATAATAAAACAAATGACAAGTGGTAGTTTTAGACTCAAATATAACAGTAACTATATTAAATATAAACTGACTAAATTCACCAATTGAAAGACACAGCTTGTCAAATGGAATTTTTAAAAAAACTGTTACTTATAGGAGACACTTCTTAAAGAACACGTGAAGGATAAAAGTAAAAAAATAGGCAAAAAATGTTTCATGCAAAGTGAATCAAAAGAATTCTGTTAATAGTTATACCAATATAAAAAGCTTAATATAAAAACTTTCAGTCAGAAAGTAAAAAGTAGAGATTAAAGTATGAAATTTTATAATAACAAAAAGGAAAGTGGAATAATTTAAAATCTGTAACTACTAATCACATAATTTCAAAATATATTTTAAAATTATTGTCAGAATACAGAGAAAAAGACAAATTCAAAATCGTAGTGAGCAATTTTAACATATCTCTTTAAGAGAACAAAGAAAATATTACTAAAGGTAGAAAAGATTTGGACCATAATTATTAAATCTAAACTCATTAATCAATTTACTTTTCATCTCTCTCCTAAAGAATCCACATTCTTTTGAAGGGCACATGTAGTATTTACCAAAATAAACCATAGGTTGGGCCAAAGACAGGTCTCAATAAATTTCAAAGATGAGGAACACACAGACAATGTTCTCTGACCCTATTGGAATTTGTTACAACCCAACTCAAAAAGCGATAAATAAAAAATGACCAAACATATCAAAATTAAGCAATTCCTTTATGAATGACCTATTCAGATTCAAAGAAGGAAATATTTTAATCTAAGTAATACTGAAAATGCAGTGTATCAAAATTTGTGGGAATCATCTAAAACCATACTTAGAAAAATTTTACAGCTTTAAATATATTTATCGGAAAAAGAAGGCAAGCCGAAAACCCACGATCTAAGTATGTGGAACAGGAAGTGAGAAAGAGAAGAGCAAATTAAGGCAATGCGAGGCGAAGACACGGACTAGGGGTCTCTGCTCTTCTCCTGTAGGCCACGGGGGCCTCTTATGAGCTACCAGAGAAGCCCTCAGGTTTGCACATGCCCTTTAAGTTTTTATAAACTACCCTCAGCTCGTTACCCCTCCGCAGGCCATAGATACAACAGTAATAACCAGCACACACCACTGTCCTTACTGCATTTCCCCCCAGTGTCTTTCAAATCCTGGATTCCCGGTGGCAGTAAGGGCATCCCCTGCCACCCACGTTTGCCCAGGACCCACCAGGGAAAGTCTCAGCAGCTGGTCCTCCGCATTGTGCCGGGAACTAGCTGTGCCCCCTACACACCACTTGCAACAGCACCTCCCCTGCACTTGGTCCTTGTAAGCCAGATGGTGAGGAATCTGATCCTCCAACGCCACCTTACCCTCTCCCTTCTTGGTACCAACCGTGTCAGGTAGGGTCCTCTGGGACGGAGACACCATGACAAAACTAACAATGAGAGCGATTTGCCGGAGAGAGGGAGCAGGGGCCGGTGGGAGGGCCTCAGCCACAACGCAGGTCCGACTAGAAAGGTCTTGGCTGACCCGGCGGGGGCAGGCAGTGCCCACCACAGGACTGGCCATCAGAGGAGTTTTGCACTGGGCGGGTACGGCTTGGGCCGGAGCCTTGGCCCCATGCCATCATTGGTGGCCAGCAGCCCAAGAAGAAGGTCCCCTTGGTATCGACACCAGGGTGAACCCTGAAGGTGTGGCAGCTGGAGACCATCTGATAATGCCACTCCCCGTACAGGTGAGTGAGCAGGGTATCTGAGTGCCCAGAATGCCCCGTATTCCGACCGAGAGGGGGTCACAAAGGCGAGTGCACGTGGTGATGACTGATCTAGCCACGCACGCACGTTCAGTCCTCGCCATATGCTTTTTGTGCAAGTGTGTATGTTATGCAAATCCATTTATTTCAAAGAGATCAGGTAAGGCATCGAAGCCACCATTCTGACTATTTCTACCTGGGTATATTAGAAGTGACTTCAACCCTCAGAAACAGCCACACAGGAAATTAAGTAATTTTGTTTTTATGTGTAGTATGCAGAGAATTACATCATTTCTCCCACCACACACTGCACAGTCTCAAAAGAATGAGTTCTCTCCACGGGCTGCATAAGAACCAAAGACAAGGACTTCCTTTGTGAACCGCAAGCCCTAGAACTTGTCAATTCTTAACTGTCTGGCAGAAGTGAGACCTGCTTGAATGTGGTTGGTAGGGTAACAATACAGGTGTAATAATTCATAGGTTTAATTTGAACATTTCACCTAGAATGTCCTGTGGTGAGCTTGAGTGTGCTATTGTCACGTTACAGAATTATGCTCTCATGATTTTGTAGTGAAGGAGGGGCGTTATTTGTGCCGGGCCCTGTGTCGATTCCTTATACATTATTTTCGTCTATATCCACGCACTGTGTTTAACGCATTCTTCCGGGGTTTCTGCCCAGGCCTGAGGTCTGGTTGCTGCTGGGATGGAGGAGTAGCTGAGATTTCAAGTTCTGTTGTGCGGACTCCATAACTGTTTAAGCGTCTTGCAGAGAGTTTGGATGAGCCTGGGACACAGGCCGAGGGACAGTCCTGTGGAGGCAGGCCTGTCACCTGCCTGCTCTGACAGCCGCACCTCGGAATCTGTGTCTCCGAAAGTAAAAACTGTAATAATAAGCGGAAGCATAAAGAGCACCATGGGAATCCGGTGCCCGTGAGAACACGGTCCCTATATTTGGAACTAGGTTCCTCCCGTTTTGCCAGTTTGGCACGAGGATCCCTGCTTCGGGTATCAAAAGGCACTCCATTGTTCTGTTCAGGGCTCTTTCTCCAGAAGCAAGATCAAGACATACTCACAAAAGTGAGAATCTTTTTGCTTTTTAAAAAAGAGGAAGCAAAAAGTACTTTTGGAGTTTCCCAACTATGAATGCCACATCCATGATTTAGTAAAGTAAAATGTAGAAAAACTAAGTGGAAAGAATAATTGTCTTTTTTTGTACTATTGGCCGTTCTATCACTCTTTTTCAAATTTCGCAAATGCCTCTTAATTAATATTTCATTAATATAAAAGCAAAAGGAAAAAAGAATTAAATTTGGTCTGCTATCTTGAAAAATGACTTCCAGATCCCCTAAAATAAAGTCCTAAGTAAAGAATTACCCTTCCAAAGTGTGTTTTGATGGCACTGTTTTCCAGAACGCAATTAGAACGTTATAGCTAACTGAACACTTATGACGTAATCCGACAGAAGATTTGGGGAAGAACATTTTCTTCCCTCTAACAAAGCCACACTATTTAAGATTACCGTGACGGCCAGTGCACCCTATTTCCGGCCTGCCTCTGTCGGGGAGGAGTCACAGTGCGGGCAGTGGCCGGGATCCCAGACCGACGCCAGACACGGGTTGCTGCGTATTTGCTAAATGAGGCCGCACATCCCGATGTGGGCCCAGTGGAAAGCATGATGTCAGGGAATGTTCTTCAGTTGGCAAGGGAAGACGTTTTGGGAGGAAAATTTGTAACGTACTAAGAGAAATGTCACACATCATTGAAAACAGAGAGAAGTAAAGCCGCGCAGACTGGGGGTGAAGCTCTTCTTCCAATCCCGACGGCCCCAAGCACCCCCGCAGTGGCCTGCGTGCACGGGGGAGGGGCAGATCTACAGCTGGGTCTCACTGAGTGCCCGCCTCAACGCTAAAGGAATCTTGGCGACAGGGAAATACGGAAGCTTACTGCACTCTGATACTTTCTAAAGGTAATATGTTCCTTAACCATGAATTCTCAGGATGTAAAAGGTAAAGATAAAGAAGACTATCCTGAGTATACAATGCATTTAGAAATGGGGGGGGTGGGGATTTTGAAGTAGTGCCGGGAAAAGCCGAGGGGTCTTTCTCCAAGAAGAGTGCAGGATAAAAGAGATGCCTAGGGCTTTGGCCTGCAGCTACGTCTTTACAACCAGGCTGATTCAATTATCCCGTGCCTGTTTTCTTTTCCGTTCCCAATAATCCAACAGCTGCAACAACATCAGCCAGAGCCCTTCATGGCTTCTGTGATCCAGATTTCAAGACAGAAAAGGAAGTGATAACCGAACTGGGCTTGCTGATAAACCATTTCTACAATCAGAACTTTTATGATTAAGACAAGCAGGGAAATATTTGTTGTTGCTTAATTGAAACTCCTTTCCTATTGAACTCACCTAACTCCTGCCTGCAATGGACAAAGGGTGCCCGCTTCTGTTCTGAGACGCTGTCCTAGAGAAGCTGTCACCTTAGATGACAATTGTAAAGTCATCAGCTACATGGACGTGGAAGTTTATTTCCCAAGAACACTAGCAGCATAATCCATATAAAAGAAGGAAGAAGTAATTAAGTTGTGCCTCCTTTAAAAATATTTTATTTATTTTTAGAGACACGAAAGGAGGGAGAAAGAGAGGGAGAGAAACATTGATTAGTTTCTCCTGCACACCCCCAGCCAGGGACCTGGCCCACAACTCAGGCATGTGCTCTGACCGGAATCGAACTGGCGACCTTTCGGTTTGCAGGATGGCGCTCAACCCACGGAGCCACGCCAGTCAGGGCCCTCCTTTTTTTTTCTTTTGTAATGGGGCATAAAAATTTCATATAACCTGGGAGTGTGGAGGAGGAGGGAGGGTGTTTGTGGGCTATAGAACCAACCCAGGTGAAAGATCTTCTGAAAAAGAAAGTAGGTTTTTCCAGCCAACTCACAGCCTGGCTCTTCATCTTTTTCCAATCCAAGATGAGAAAGCCTCGGCGCATCTTCGCCCAGCAGCCATGAAAACAGACATTTCGGCTGAAAGCGCCAGCCCAGCTGCTACAGCAAAGAAGAGCTCTGTGTCCCCTTCTTTCCACCACATATTCGGTCTTGGAGATCAGTGACTGAAAACAGGGAGGATGCAAATAGAACATAGCTGATGAGGTTTGGAGGATCCACGGCAAGACAGAAAGCTCTCCTCAGTTTAAGCAATCACAGAAAGAATCATTTGCATTGGACAGGAGTGTCAAGCCTCGAAGTTTGTCAACAAGGCACGTGTGTCTACCTGGAAGCAGAAAAGGATCAAGCAGGACCTGGGGCTGCAAAGGAACAGACGGGGCCGGTGAGACGTGCGAATCAAGCCACGTGGGACACAGGGTTTTATTAACACCCGATGCACAAGAGGCTGTTCCTTCGCTGCTATACCCACAGGGCATTTATAACTGCCCTGAAGCTGTAGAAACTTGAACGTCCACACCCCATTCTCGTTTGCCGGCCAAACTGCAGTCTCAGCAACAGCGGCGCTAAAATTTAGTCAGCTCCAAGTCCTGGCCAACATCGGCCCTTGTCCCTCATGTCCTCGGTTGTTCTTAGGAACTTCTAAGCATGCTCGCCATCTGACCTTCGGGCCTCATCATTTAAGTCGTTACCCAAAGATTTGGGAGGCGCTCACCTCCCGGCCATGCCAGCTCTATGTTCTATGAAAATGAGTGTCTGCAGGCATCACCGGCACCTCTGCCTTTGAAGGGAGCATCCCTGAAAGGTGTCACTCACGTGTTTGTGTCTTCCCGCCGTGCCAGGTTGTTAGGGCAGACTCCCCGGTAAGCTGAGAGGCCCACACAGGTCACGCACAGAGAGGGGTGCTTACACAATCAGAGTGAGCAGAGCCAGCCGCCACGCACTCCAGCACAAAGTCCCGGTCACCGGCAGCATCGGCAGGTGCAGAGGTGGGCGTGGCCTGGAGCCAGAGGCTGCAGGGGGGGCGTGTGTCAGGTGGAATGCAAGTCCTGCGGGACTCCGGGCGTGGCCCGTGGTGCAGCCAGGCTCGAGCGCTGGGAGGTCGGAGCTCTGGGCCCTCAGAGCTCACGCTGGGTGGAGGTCCCACTCACGTCAGTATCCAGACGGCGTCCTCACCCAAGTGTCCAGACTCGTGGTTTGGGGTGTTTCGGGCTCCTCCTAAGGGTGTTCCTGATACACGCCCTGGCCTCGATCTTGACATGGCACTTGACATAACTGTCAGGGCTGAGAGTGACTCCATAGGGGACTGCGAAAGGGTCCAAAAAGCCTGCTCTGCTCTTCCACTGCACACCTTCCAGAGCACTAGGGCTGCAGGCACCGCCTCCTGCATAGAAGCCGGGAGACCGCTCCTCTCCTGGGCTCGGCACTATTGCATCACCCGGGCCCGAATGCAGCACCGCGCATGCCAGGAGTCACCACCACGTGTCTCTTGTCGAACAGTCCCCGCGGATTCCCAGAAACCAGGTCTCGTCTCGTGGGCCAGCTGAAGGACAGAGGCGGCCTTGTCCTTATGTCCCCACTCAGCATCTCTTCCTGTTCAATACCCAGATCTCCCTCACCCCCGAAAAACCTCTTACAGCCAAAACAAAACACACCTGAAAAAGCTGTCGAGCATGCGATAGCGACGCATGCATGAATCGGAAGGAAGGGTCGCTGGCTGGGCACACCGGGCTCTCCGTCATTGTGGTGTGCGCTGTGGTATCTGATAAAGATGTGGTTTTCACACTGATGACTCCAACAGCTGTTCGCCTCAGAGGTGGAGGGCCCACCCGTGACCAGACACATCCCCTGGTCAGCTTGCAGGCTTTTTCCAATATGCAGCTGGGGCCTGAGGTCTCGGTTGATGCCGAGATGCTCAATCAAATGGAAAAAGTATGAGTGTTCATTGGTGGACACATCAGCCATGTTACACCCAGAGGGGGTGGGGGAGAGAGAGAGAGGAGCCAAGAGCTACCCCTGGAGATCCCAGCTGCTCTGACTCCCTTCCTCAGGTCTTCCCGCTCTCTGGACTGGGAGACTCCCCCCACCCACCCAGTGCCAGCCAGATGGCCAGTCACCATTTCAAAGGCACAACCAAAAGGGAAGAAGGACAGTTGGCATTAGGACGCGGTGCCACCATAAAGCTGACCCAGCCTTGGAAAATCATATCCGTATGTTTGAGGGGATTTTTGAACCTCTTAGGGCACAGGCGGCAAACACAAGGCCCACGGGCCGAGTCCGGCCCCCCACCTTGTTTTATCCAGCCGGCACCTGGTTTCTACCCAGAGGCAGCACGGAGCTCCTTGGCCCTAGTTAAGGAGAAGTTGCATTTATACAGTCCTAAAGTTATATCCGGCCCTTTGAAAGCAACCTCGAGGCTGACGTGGCCCCCGGTGACAATGAGTTGACACCCTGTAGGAGCTCACTCCCCTGTGTCATCCAGAAAACACCCTCCAGGGCCAAGAGCATCTTCACAAAGAAACCCCACCTTTGATCCTGAGCTTGGCTTTCCAGGATGATGCGGAGCCTCTGACCCCGGACCCCGGCCAGCCGGCCACGCTGTGCTGTGTTGTAGCGGGGAGCCCGGACCCCTTGCCCGTCTGAGCAGAGAGAAGAACGCCCACAAAGCGACTCCCTCCCTCCAGGGCAGGCGGCCTGGGCTCTCACCGCAGATCCACCCAGAATGCTCTGGTTCCTGCCCCAGCTCCGCCTGCCCCGCTGGTCACTCTGACACCAATGCCCGTGCTGGACAGAGGGCACCTGGGGGCTCCCTGCTCATCGTCTCTCTGTCCTGTTGCCAGGAGACGAGTGGCCACGTGGAGCCCAGTGCGCCCACTGGGCCTCAGTCCAGCGCGGCCTCGGATGGGCGAGCGCCCTGCCCCGCTCTCTGGCCCCTCAGCACCTGGCCTCGGGCACCTTCCTCACGGACCAGAGAAAGCAGTGCATGCGACCGATCTACGGATGTGGACCTCGCACCAGCGCCTTCGATTTTTTAAAAATGCAATTGAGAAACTCTAAAGACGTTTAGGGGAAAACGTGACTGGAGACAAAGAGAAACTGCTTTGTAGGAAAGCGCTCGGGACAACGCTCTGGCAGGCTCAGGGCTCGGTGCAGGTGGGCAAGCTCCCAGAAAGCCACCGCGCTGCAGTCACGGCCACGGTCGTTCTTACTGCTGAGGGGCCGCAGGGAATTCGAACTGGAGCCTAATGAGAGAGGCAGGAAGTCCTTGCAGCTGAGCCAGACTCAGGGCACCCACGGCCAAAGCCAGCCTGCCGGCAGCACGCTGGGGTCCCCCAGGCAGAAACCCCGTAGGGCTGGGTGACCGTCAGCCTCCCCTTCCTTGTCAATGCAAGCGCAGCCTATAGATGTCACGAGAGGGACCATTTGAGTGAGCTTTGTGCTCTTGCTTCGGCGGCCTGTCACCCGGCTGGGAGAAGCTGGCGGTGTCTAGAATCTCATTAGGTTAAAGCATTACATCATGAGGTTGTCAAGGTAACTGGCTGGCCAGGCTGGCTCCTGGAATCCTGCGGGCGGTGACGACAGGTCTCCAGGCCGGGAGGGAGCCGCACCGAGGGGCAGAGGGCGGGCCTGCTGCCGAACCTCCGCAGCTCCCGGCCTGCACTCGGAAAGGTGCCACTGCTCACGCCGTCCTGTCGCTGCTGGGCCGGATCCTGGGGCTGCCCAGGGTTCCAGAAAAGAGAGCCCCGCCTCGTCATCACCTTGCATCTGAAAGAGGCCTTGAAGGGCATCGAGGGCCCCTCTCACTCCCTGAGAGTTTGGGCTCCAGCTGCTGTCCCTCGGGAATGAGAATTTGTTCCCTGGGGCTGTCTACAGCAGGGCCACCAACTGCGGCTTTAAACAACAGAAATCTCTTCTCGCCCCGGCTGGCAAGGCTCGGGGGACTGGGTGCCGGCCTGTGAACCAAGAGATCACCAGTCCGATTCCCGGTCACAGCACGTGCCTGGGTTGTGGGCCAGGTCCCTGGGCGAGAGGCAACCCATCAATGTCTCTCTCCCTTCCCCTCTCCCTCCCTTTCCCTCTCTTTAAAAATAAATATATATATTTTTAAATTTTTTAATTTTAGTTTATTCAGTAGTTTCTATCCTTTATTTCCATTCCAGCCCACCCACCCATTCCTCCTCTCCTCCCTCCCCTTTCCAACCCCCCTAGTTTTGTCCGTGTGTCCTCTATATTTGTTCCTGTAAACCCTTCCCTTCTCCCCTGGAATTCCCTCCCCTCTCCCCTCTGGTCACTGACTACCTGTCCTCTATTTCAGTGTCTTTTCTTATATTTTACTTGTTCTTTGTTTTGTTGTTTAGGTTCCTGTTAAAGGCTAGATCATATGGTATTTGTCTTTCACTGCCTGGCTTATTTCGCTTAGCAGAATGCTTTCCAGCTCCATCCATGCTGTTGCAAAGGGTAGGAGCTCCTTCTTTCTTTCAGCTGCATAGAATTCCATTGTGTAAATGTACCATAGTCTTTTGATCCATTCATTTACTGATTAAAAATAAATAAATACATATATTTTAAGTAACCTGTTCTCTTACAGGTCTGGAGGCCAGAATCTCAAGGTTAAGGTGCTGGCAGGCCATGCGCCCTTCAGCGCCTCGGGGGGAGGACACTTCCTTGCGTCTGCAGCTTCCCAGGGGCCCCTCCCCGCTGTCTTCACGTGTCCCTGTGCACTTCTAGGACGTCCTCCTGCTTGTGCCGGTCTGCGACGGCCGAAGTTCCTTCTTTCTGGGAGGACACCGCTGGCGTTGAATTGGCTCCCGCCCAGTGTCCTCACCTCCCACTGATCACCTCTGCAGAGTCTGTTCCCAAAGGAGGCTGTGTTCACAGGTACTGGGGGTAAGGGCTTCAGCATAGGTTTTCCTCTTTCTTTGTAAATTTATTTTTTATTTAATTACAGTCGCTACCCACCCGTGTACTGGTTATATTCATTCCGGGCGCACAACTTAGCGATCCGACAGACCTCACAACGGGACCGCCCGCTGGTTCCGGCAGGCACCGGCCAGCTTGTCAACAGCGAACCTTTCTGACGAACACCGTTCGATCTGTACCAGGCCCACCCTTCGCCCCGCACAAAGACAGGCTCACATGCCACCCTCCCAGGCTACCTCACCATCAGAAGCTGCCAGCAGCGTCCACAGCTGCTCTGTCTCCGTGCCCGGGACTCGAAGGAAAAGTGAGTGGGACAAGGAGCTCATCGACAGTGTCGACTGGGAGAGACCGCCCTTCCGCTAGTCACAAGGGGACAGTATTCGGGCTCTCCGTTGACTAACGCTCCCCACGACGGGCAGACCAGGTGAGGCTTTCCCAGCGCCGTGATGTCTCGTCCTGAGCAGCCAGGAGAGGTGTTCCTGGGGAGAAGTGCCCACCTTTGCTCTCCTAGTGGAGGAGATTCCTTTAGGGCAGAGGTGTCAAACTCATTCTCACCGGGGGCCACATCAGCCTCGCAGTGGCCTTCAAAGGGACGAATGTAATGTTAGGACTGTGTAAATGTAACTGCTCCTTAACAGTTAAGTGAGAGCTCGGTGCTGCCGCCAGATAGAAAGAAGGTGCCGGGCCGGATAAAACAGGGTGGAGGGCCGGGTTCAGCCCACGGGCCTTGTGTCTGCCATGTGTGCTTTAGGGTTAACACAGAGATTTTACGTGGTCGTCACATCATAAGCCTCTCAGAACTCTCCAGAAAGCTATTGTTCTTGTGAATTGAAGCAGCAACAGGGTGGAGAGTTTTACTCTCAGAGGTGTAAGGGGCCTGGAGATGGCACCTCTTCCCTCCTGGTCTCTGTCTGCAAGGGGGACAGGCGGGAGGCTCCGGGTTCCCCCAGAAGCGAATACTGTGTGGTTTAAACGTCACTTGTAACCCTGGGATCCAGGCTCCTGGCTCCGAACTCACAGTTTCCCTTCCGAAGATGCAGATACGGTTGCTTTCTGGTGAGAAAACGTTAAGGGGCCTGCATAGCAGAGTCGGGAGAATGTGCTTCCCACCGCCGAGAGAAGGACGTAGAAACTCAGAAGGTTTGGTGTTTGTCCCTGAGCTCCTCCCCACGTCCTGAGACTACTTCTCTCACATCCTGAAGCCAGCTGGGTTCAAGAAAAATTGTGATTTGTGTCTATGATCTCACAGACCCCCTAAGGAGGAGGGGGTACAGCAGATGGCTCAGGCCCCCGAGTCAGATGGTCAGACTCAACTCCCTGTACCCTCACCTTCCTGTGTGATTCTAGGTGAGTTGTGAGTTTCTGTGCTGTGAAATAGCAGGTCCAAATGCCAGCTTCACAGAGCGGTTGTGAAGATAAAAAGACCTCACCTACAGAAATAATAAATGTGGCTCCTATTATTACATGCTGTAATCACTCCCACTTTATACAAAAGGGATCTGAGGCTCAGAATAACTAAATAAATGCTCTGGTCACACAACTCACTGTGGGGGGCAGGACTCGACCCAGTGTTTAGCCAGCGGATAGCCCCGCCCACAGCACTGGCTTTTACTCCCGGCCATCCCCCCCACAGTGTAGGCTGACACTGCCGTGGGCCCCTGACTTCCGTTTTCCATTCAGGCTCTTGCCTTCCAGCTTCCTGCTGGGAATGCATGCCGTCCCAGCATCCCTGCCTTCCAGGGCCCCCCTTGGGAACCCATCTTTCCCAGAGAGCACCTGACAGTTCAAGTTCAAAACAAACCTCTCCCCTCATCAAGATGCTTTCCTTAGGATCTCCTTCAGTCAGCACCGCCCTTGGCTTTCTAATGCAACTGTGGCCACTGAAACATCAGCACCTGCTGATGGCCTTCGCTTGGTCCCTCATTTACTCAACAGCAGGATTAACCGCAGGCTCTCAAGCCCCTGTGGGCCCAGCATTGTGCTGGCGCCGCTGACCAACCCGAGGTCACCACCCCATTCTCAGAGTCTGCGGTCCAGGAGCGATGCGGATCAAGGACTCTTGTGCTCCGAGGAAAGCGGCTGGGAGCCATGGGAGAGCTGCGGGGGAGACAAGGTGGGTGCTCTAGCTGGGCCCAGGGCACGGAGTCCGAGTTCGCCAAGGCGACAAGTGGCAAGGCATCCAGGGGAGGATGAAGAGCACACGAAGGTAGAATACATTGAGTTGAACTTGAATAGCCGTGGGGACAGGAGCCCGTGTGGCCGGAGACGGCTGAGCCAGCGGGCCGGGACGAGGCTGGGGATGCCAGCGGAGTCCAGAGGGAGGGGCCCTCGGATGGCCGCTGAGTAACCACTTGGGTTCTCCTCCTGCAGGCGCCTGGGTCTCAAATGCAGCCTGCGGCCTCCACAAACACGCAGGCTTCTGCCCCTCACCCAGAGCTTTGGTTCTGCAATTAGGACGGAGCTCGGAAACGTACATTTCTAATATCCCCAAGTGACGCGGAGTCTGCTCAGTGTCGCTTTGAAAATTAGAAGCACACTCGGAAAATTATTTTGGCAGACGGTTAATTAACAGAAAGCTGTCTGGGAGCGTGTGCACTCTGAGTGGAGCACTGCGGTTTTCTCGAGGGAAGGGAAAGCCGTCCGGGAGCCAGCGGGCCCACTTGGCCTGCTGTCACCCTCTACTGTCTGTTCTACCTCTGCCCAGGGCTGGGCCACCAGGGCCGTCTGAGCTCCAGACTGGGGTGCCGGCATAGCACCCGCTCTGCTGAGCAGCAGCCCCTCGGAAAAGCCTGTCCTTCCCCGTTATTCCGTCTCCCGTGCAATGACGCTCCGGCCTGTGTCCTGATGGCCCCTGCCGGCTGAGGCCACTGCTCTCCTCTCCCGTCCCAGACTGGTTTCTGGCAGCATCTGGACGTTTATTGTCGTCACCGCTGCACGGGCGTGAGAGTCCCTGGGTCTACTTTCCCCCTCCCAGCTGCTGGGGACAAAGCCAACGCCCCTGAATTCCATCCAGCGGAAAGTAACCGAAATCCCCCCGAGGGCCTAAACGTGCCTTTGCAGAGGCAGAGAAAATGTGACCCCGAAAAAGATAAGTCGTTGAGGAGTCGGAAATCAAAGCTTCAGAGTCTGATAACCTCCGTGTGCCTCTCCGATCTCAGGTCTTTTTCTCTCTTCCTGTCTACCGTTGTCACCGGGCCTGGAATGTTCCCTCACGACATCCTCGTGGCTCGCTCCCTTCATCCTTTCAGTCTTCGCTCACTGAAATCTTCCCTGGCTACCTGGTTCAATGACCGGGCTACCTCCCCTCCCTCCCCCAACAGGCTCTCTCTCGCGCACACACGTGCGTGCACACGCACACAACAGCCCCCGGTCCTGCTTCATGTACCCCCAGACCACATCGGTCACCACCTCCCACTCACGCTGTAGCTTGGACTCATCTGCCCGTCCACAGTCCGTGTCTTCCCTACGAGACCGTGAGCTTCCTGGAGGCGGGGCGTCTCGGCGACTGTGCGCACTGTGGGGCTCCGATGCCTGGGACAGCAGTTTGAACATGGAGGGACAGATCCCGATGCTTCCTGAACAAATCAGTCAGACTGGTTCTCCCACACCCTGGTTTCAAGACCTGAGCTTGATTAGTAGCTTTCTTTCCCAGGCTGGCCAATAAAGCTGATGTATGTTGCTCGTGTATAAAATGAGAATAACAACATCTGCCTCACCCAGATTTGGGGTCTGGGGAAGATAAACTGGGACCTCAATTATGAAAGGGCTGTGAAACATTCACTCGATACAAATGCAAGTTATCTTTAATGCTTTTCCAAACGCCCCCAAAGAATATATCCTATGCATTCAAAGAAGTCGTTACTCCGTCCAGGCATTTTTTAGGCATACTTGAAGAGAGAGATTTCTTTGTTTCACTGTGCATTCATGAGTAACTCTGTGTATGCTAGAAAAATAGAAATAAATGTGAGAGCTGCTAACAGTGATAAAAATGAATAGAAAGAAGTCAAGTGTGAGACTGCTCAGGGCTGTGTGCTGGCCCAAGGTATGAATGGTAATGAGTGGCATTCAGATACCAGGCAATTCAGGGATCCTTCGCTCGGTACCCTCTGAGCAACATAATAGGAAAAGTAAATGCTCATCTGTTGCAATAATACGTATCGCTCAAACGTCCCCAGGCCACCCCAAACTAAGGGGCGATTTTGTTGCTGGAGATCTGGTTGGTTTCAGAGTCTGCAGGCCTACTCGGTGACAGGCCCCCGTGCAAGTCCAGGTCACCTGCAGACTCCTCCAATTATTTTGAGACTGGTGCATCTCATATTTGCTCAGAATCACTCCCCACAGGGCTTTCCGCTGCACCCTGCTCGCTGACGTCCCCCACCCACAGCCCCTAGAGATGGCGCTATGCAATCAGCACCACAGACCCTAGGAAACCCCCCTCAGAGCCCTGAAGGGACATAATGTCCGAGGAGCCTGTGGCCCCCGGGGCATGGAGTCCTGCTGGGGCAGATTCCACAGTGGGGAGATGGCTCCCCTATGTCTTGCACCTACCGTGAGGATGTGCTAGAAGTAACAAACAAAAAGTGAGTAACATTTCCCCTGCTTCACACTGTAAGTCTTACGAAATAGCCACGATCGGAAAACGTGCCTTCCCGTGGCTGTGGAAGAGCCCTTTTGTGGATCTCAGATACCCTGAAACCTTCACAGCACCGTTGGCGGTGACTGCGGTGAAGGAACCCCCGAGGGCGCCAGCAGGGTGTTGGGCATCGGGCCAGCCCCCACACCCCCGGCCCCGTCGCACCCGGATCGTGATCAGTGGTGTCACGTCCCGCCGTTTTCCAATGCGCTCCTGGCCTCCCCCTCGCACACTCTGCTCCCCGGGCAAGTTCGGCCCGGCCGGCGGGTTTCCCGCTCCCTTCCCCTGGCAATGGACAACGGCACAATTCTCCGTGCAGGCAGTAAAAAACGACTCTCAGTCTTTCCGTGCAAAAGATCAGGATGCCCTCTCTTCCAGGGAAGCACGATGGAGGGGACATTTCAGATGATGGCTGTCGTGACGTTGCCCCCAGGGGGAATGCTGCTCCCGCCCCACGTCCCCACTGGACAGACAGCAGTGCCTCCACATCACTGCCAAGCTCAGGGAGCCCGTGGGCCTTTGTGTACATGGTTGTGAGTTTGGCCACATCCTACAGAATGAGTATTTCCTTCTCACCTGACTCCCTGGAGGGAGCCTCACATCTAAATGCTGGAGAATCTGCTCTGAAAAGATGATGGAGATTTTGCTTCATTTTTCTGGGTTTTCACACACACACACACGCACACACACACACATTTACCTGCGAGCGATGGTCTGGGCAATGCCCATGAGCCTAATGGTGACAAGACCTTGAGCTGTCAGCCCAGACAGGAAGTCCACATGACACCCAGCCACCTGTCACAGCCAGGGGAGGTACTGCCAAGGTGGTCGTTTTGAGGTTTCTCTCTCTGCCAGACGTTTAAGGGAGAGACATAATGCAACTAGCATTATGTAACTCCAAACCGAAATTCACATTCTTAATGTTATGTATTGTGAATAACTGAACAACTTTACATCTTGTAGACTTTTAAAATGGTAAAACAAGAAAAGGAAATGACAGAAAATTGAATCCAAGTCATCCTCTTTAGTCTTTACTTTCTGTGATACTTAAAAGCAAGCTGACTGGGCTTCGGGGAGATGCTGAGTTTGGGATTGAAAACAACAAACCAGAAGGGACAGGAGTGGGGAGGTGGCGTGTGTAAGGACCCTCCTGGTCCCTGCTTTGTCTGTCCCCAGTGCTCGCCCCACGCCCTGTCTGCTCAAAGGCCCAGCGTCTGGTCCGGAGCCCAATCAACGGTGATTGGATGGAAACTAAGCCATATTTCTGCTCAGCTCCAGTCTGAAGTTAGAGGTGAGAAGGAAGAACAAGGCACCTAGGATGGAATCCAACTCCTCAAGGACATCAGAGGGGAATTTTCTAGTCATTTCTTACCCAACCCAGATCTTAGGATTAGCATACAGTCATTTCAGCCTCTCTAAATAAAAGGCTTTTTAAACCTTCAAAAACAAACAAACAGAAGCCGGGTTTGTGGATAATTTAGAACTTTTGTGAAAGAGTACCCTTGGTGTGTTTCCTTTTAATTTTTAAAAACTCATGAAAATTAATTTCCTCTGTATTTTGAACATTTTCCTTTAATATAAAATTATTTAATTGCAAATTAATAATTCTTTTTAAAATTCTTCTATTTACTTAATGCCCTTAAAAGTAAAAATAATGGTGTCAAGAAAAGTTAACCTTTTAATATTTTTATTTATATGAGTTCTTTGTTTATAATATCAAAATGTTCACTAAAAGGAATTTCAAAGTCGATAGAAGTTGAAGGGCATTTCTGAAAGGAAGAGAAGGAAGTTTAAAATTTGGCAGAAATGAGCATCAGCATCTTAATGTCTAAAAAATACTATGAGTTACTAAGTATTCTATTGGTATTGGCTAGGGTTATCTGGAGAGAGAGAACCAATAGGATGGAGAGATGGATGGATACACAGACAGATGGACAGATAGTTGGATGGATGGATGGATGGAAGGATGGACGGACAGATGGGTTTTTAAGGCTGGTGAGTCTAAGGCTGGTAAGCAGGCCAGCAGGATGCAGACACAGTAAGAGCTAGTGCTGCATCTTGGGTGTGAAATCCATGAAGCAGAGCAGCGGGCTGGACTCTCAAGCAGGACCCTTATGTCATAGCCTCGAGACAAAATTCCTCCTTCTTCCAGAAACCCCAGTCTTGACCCTGAAGGTCTTCAACAGGTTGAACGAAGCCCACTCACATTTTGGAGAGTGGTCTACGTCACGTAGAGCCTACTGATTGAAAATGTTCACCACCCCTGGAAAATATCCTCTCAGCAACATCTAGGCTGGCTGACTGAAGAGCTGGGACCCGCCACCTAGCCAAGTCGGTAGGCGGAGTTAACCGTCCCTCCCCTAAAGGTGGCGAGGGTGCGCGCAGTGAGCATGGGGGTCCCTTAACTGTCGCTTCCCACAAGAAGCACCGTCCCGCATTCTTAATTCCGTCCTCACAGAAAGAGATTTCTGATTTCAAAGATGAAAGTGCGTGTGTGTGCATGTGCAAGAGGGAGTTAGTGAAATAAAAGGTGTGATTAATAATGACTTTAACTTACAATTTCTACTTGATCACACATTTCAAAGGGAGTCTTTTCACTCGTACTACTTTTTAGCCCAGAGACTCGACATAGAAATAAATTTATATTACTGTTAAAAACGTACATTATTGTTAAAAACGGTAAAATATGATTGTTTTGAAATCAAATAGCAGCCTGATAATGGTGACTTACCTTTAATGAACTAATCTCTGCACAGACAATTATTACAAATTCTGTTTGAAAAAACAGAATATTCTATCAAGCCATGGGAACACCTAAGGCAGAGAGACTTCGGGGGGTGGGTGGTGGCCAACAATCCCCACAATTTATTTATGTCCCCAGGTCAGAGATTTTCCTGGTAAGTGCCTATGGATCTCTTGGAGACTGCAGGAAGGAAACTTGCATCGTGCATGAGGACTCCAACGTCACAGGGCCTTTCTTCGAGGACTCATGGACTGACCCATGTCTGGGAAGAGAGAGTGGCCATCACTCTCACCCCGATGACACAAGTCCCACCTTTATTTCCAGACTTAGATTTGTTTGTGCACTCGGGGTTTTGTAAATTAAGCAAGACTTCACAAGCCTGCTCATTCGCTAGAGTCTCAGTGATGCTGTGATCAGTGAATCACCAGCAACAATCCTTAGGGGTCAGACTGTTGTGATTACCACACTAGCCTACTATTTATTCTTTATTGTTGTGCAATTAGAGTTGTCTCCACTTTCCCCCACTACCTACCCTCCTCTGACCCTCAACCCTCCTCCCGCATTGTCTTTGTCCATGGCTCCTTTATACCTGTTTCTTGACTTACCCCTTCCCTTTCTTTCCCCATTATTCCCCTCGCCCTCCCCTCTGGTTGCCCTTGGGTTCAGAACGGAGCTTTTTCTGGTCATCAGGTACTGTCGCTGGGATTCGGTCAACGGGAGAGCCCCTGATACCCCAAGTCAGGGAACTTGCTGCAAAGCCGGGACGTTTTGAAGTTTTCATCCTGGGACACCTGTTCCTTGGCATTTTTCAGACTGGGACGTCACCCCACAGCAAACATGAACTTCAGTCTTTGGTTAAGGGAGTGTTTCGGGCGCCCTTCCTGGGCACATGGTGAAGGTTAAAGAGTCTCCCAGCGAAACTCAGCGAACAATTCCTATCTCCCTCAGCTCTGGATTCCTTCTCTACGTTGTCTCAGGAATTTGACCTCAGTTCGTGGGGGCATTGTTGAAACCAGCAGCGAAGAGGAGAAGGTAGAGTTTGGGCCCACGACCGTCTCACAAGGGGTCCCCCGTGCCCACAGGCCCATCCCGCGACTACTTCTCAAGTGTAATTGCAAAACCCGGTAAACAGTTACAGTTCCCAGGTTCTTTTGAAGCTGGGGTTTGAGTGCTAATCAAATGCATTTGTGCTGATGAGCCGCACCTGTGCAAGATTAGTTGCGTTCAATACAAAAGCCATGGAAGGAAAGTATCAAACTACAACGAGCTGCCACCCAGACCTTTGAAAGAAAGTATAAAACCTAAATTTCCCGAATTTTCAAATCACACTGAACAAACTGTGACAATTTTCCTGCAGTATTAACAAAATGAAATATCCTTTGTAAGTTTCTGTTTTTTTGTATCTTTGATAATATATCTATCGGTGTAGTCATGCAAAAATTTAGAATATAAATCTGAAGATAAAGGATGTTTTCTTTTAAGAATTAATGACTCAGGTCTTTGCACATTACAAAGACCTGGATACCACTGATCTGGAAGACAGAACTCTAAGCTGAAAATGATTACATGCAGCACTACAGTCTAAAAGCAAGCAGACTTTATATATACGTGCATGCGTGTACAGATACATATACCCGTAGATATGTACATGGAACAGAAACACAGTCCCACGTACAGACACACACACGCATATTTCTGCCAGTGTCATTGTCACTCTGAGCCCAGTGTCAGTGCCCCAGCTTTAAAGGTCCCATCAGACAGGAACACACAGCTGCTTGCTTATTATCTGCATTACAAGTCTTTTCTTCCCATTCACTGGATCTATCACTTTGGCAGCCGCTGCCATGACAAGAATGTAAATTAAGAAAAAACCATCAACGTTCTCCCTCAAAAGAGATCTGGACGATGTAGGTAAAGGGTGTGAGGAACCAGCGGGCCAGAAACGCCAGGTGAGGCTGAGCAGACGCACGTCACATCCCGCGTTAGGGTTGCAGCCGGATCTCTACACACGCAAGACCCCGCTTACACCGCCGGGGGCTTCGTCTCAAAGACAAACGCTCCCAGCTCTCGTTCTAGGGCAGACGCCCTGGCGATGGGACGAACCGCAGCCGTTCTGAGAATTATTTCTGTAGCAATAGTTCTGGAAAGCCCTTAGGAAAGGATGCAGACCTTCACGTTAAACCAATTACAGACAGGAACATTACACGAGGCAGATGGTGTGTCTAAGACACGTAAATCACCGAATGGTGGTGCATCAAGATAGCGCAGATAATACAAAACAAGGGAATACTACGCACAGCCCTTTTCAATAGCCTTTCTTATTTTATTAAAAATTAAATTGGAATTTCTAAATAGCAAGAGCAGATCTATTGTGGACTGAGTCATATTTTTAGAAGTCACAGTTTAATAGAGGTGTTTTAACCTTAAAACGCTCTGTCCCTAAAAAGTTACATATATTTTTCTAGACATTTTCATCACCCTGTCAGAGTAGAGATGATGAATCTTAAAACGTAAAATTGCTACCCAAAATGACCTCCTGGAGAGACGCTCAAATCAGAACAGGATATGGGAAATGAATGATTAAGAACTACAAAGATCTAAATTGTTTTTAACGAACTCCAATTTTTTTCCCAACTAGATTGCTTCTTTAAAATGCAATGAAAAGCTAGAATTAAACTGAGAACCGCATCGGCTAATCTAAAATAGATCAGTTAAATTAGAAATTAAACCCCCGGAAGACGACGCGGTAAAGGTGTCTCCTTAGAGATAACTCACTGAATAGGAACCCACAGAAGCAAGTTTCTCAGGACCTTTGTTGTTCGGAAATCAGCAACCAGTTCCGAGATACAGGACTCGGGACCCACGTGCAAAAGACACAAACTGCGTTTCTGTCAGACGGGCTAGCTTCTAGACGAGCCCGATTTTTTATCGTTTTAATACTGTCTCTTTTACTGTACAATAAGGCTTATGTAAATGGGATATACAGTGGAGTAACAAAGGGCTTTGCTAGGAGGCAAGCACCTTGATAGGATGTTATTCTGAGAACTAACTGTGATTTACAATGAACGTTGGACCACTCTTCTCTGTCGGAGATAACACGTTTCTAATCCTAGCACGATAAGGACTCTTTTCTCTTTTCTTAAATTTTCTCCTGCATTTTTCCTTGGATGATAATGATAATAAAGCACCAACAAACCCACACTCTGACCCAGTTCTTACTAGACGGTGCCAGACCATGGAGTGATTTCACATTCTATCTCCTCATTTCTCAGAGCCCCCCGGGAAGGTGCGTCTTATTTAAGGGCTCTGTGACAGGTGAGGAAATAAAGGCTAAACAAAGGTTAAACAGATTGCCCCAGGTCGGCATGTCAGACATGACCGTGAGCCATCTGATCCAAAAGCCCACACTCTTCACCACGACCTCGCGGGGCGCTTCCTAGACATGAAATGTCGTACGTGGTTCCAGAGGGAGAACAGATTTTTACAGTCTAAGGTTCCCCTCTGACTCATCATTTCTTCCGTACACGTCTAACCAGGACAGGAAGGGTTCCGAGGTGGGTTCTTTTCAGATCTCCCGGGCTGCTCTTGATGAGTATTCACAGGGATCGAGGCTCAACGTTTCCTCTGCCACTCGGCAGCAGATGGGGTACGCGTGACACAGCCACACCAGCACCCAAACCCTTTCTCCAAGGCTCCGGAAAGCCCAGGAAAGGGGACATTCTGGGGGTGGTGAGCAGAGCATCTAAGTGAGGACAGTAAAGGAAATTCATCGAGTGCTATTTCTCTCCCTTAATGGTATACACAGAACTAGCCCTGGCTGGTGTGGCTCAGTGGATTGAGCTCCGGCACGCAGACCACAGGGTCGCAGGTTTGATTCCCAGTCAGGGCACATGCCTGGGTTGTGGGCCAGGTCCCCAGTAGGGGGCGCGTGAGAGGCAACCACACACTGCTGTTTCTCACCTTCTCTTTCTCCCTCCCTTCCCCTTGTCTAAAATTAAATAAGTAAAATCTTTAAAAAAAGCTTTTAAAAACTTAAAAAAATAAAAGTACACAGAATTATAGCTTTAATAAATTATTTATATAATGTATATTTGTTATGCAAATTTGATCTTTAATGAACTATCAAAACTAAAATGACATTTCTAAAAATCCTGTTAAAATTCTCTTTGAATATCTAAAACAGGATTTACCTATGAATATTATTTATTAAACAAATATTTTTAGTACTTTTGAAGTGGTAGCATTTTATTTGTTTACCAATGTCAGGAACACATTTATTTCATAAATAAGAATCCCTTATACTTACTAAGTAAAACCAAGTAGATTTTAAAGTTTTTATTTCCCAGTTACATTTTATGTTCAATATTATTTTGTGTTAGTTTCATGTGTACAGCATAGTGGTTAGACAACCATACAGTGTCCCCGATGGTTTCAGTGGACAACCATACAGTGTCCCCGATGGTTTCAGTGGACAACCATAAGTGTCCCCGATGTTTCCAGTGGACAACCATACAGTGTCCCCCGATGTTTCCAGTGGACAACCATACAGTGTCCCCCGATGTTTCCAGTGGACAATCATACAGTGTCCCCGATGGTTCCAGTGGACAACCATACAGTGTCCCCCGATGTTTCCAGTGGACAATCATACAGTGTCCCCGATGGTTCCAGTGGACAACCATACAGTGTCCCCCGATGGTTTCAGTGGACAACCACACAGTGTCCCCGATGGTTTCAGTGGACAATCATACAGTGTCCCCGATGGTTTCAGTGGACAATCATACAGTGTCCCCCGATGTTTCCAGTGGACAACCATAAGTGTCCCCGATGTTTCCAGTGGACAATCATACAGTGTCCCCGATGTTTCCAGTGGACAATCATACAGTGTCCCCCGATGGTTTCAGTGGACGATCATACAGTGTCCCCGATGTTTTCAGTACCCACCTGGCACCACACATGGCTGTTAGAATATTATTGACTCTATTTACAACGCTGTGCTTTATATCCCTGAGACTATTCTGAGGCTACCAATTCGTACTTCTTTAACCCTTCACCTTTTTCACCCAGGCCCCAAACCCTCATTCTTCTGGCAACCATTAGTCTGTTCTCTGTATCTGTGGACTGTTTGTATTTTGTTTATTTTGTTTAGATTAGATATACAAGTGAAATCATAATGTACTTGTCTTTCTATGACTGACCTCTTTCACGTGGCATAACACCTTCTAGATGCATCCATGCTGCTGCTGATGGCCTGATTTCATTCTTTTTTATGGCCCAGTAATGTCCCCTTGGATAAATGTACCACTGCTTTTTAATTCACTCATCAATGGATGGATATATGAGTTGTTTTCAAGTCTTGGCTATTGTAAATAATGCTGCAATAAACATAGGGGTGCATAGTCTTTCGAATTATGGGTTTGGGGTTTCTTCAGAGATGTACCCAGAAGTGGAATCACTGGGTCATACTGTTCTATTTTAAATACTTTGAGAAAACTCTCTAATGTTTTCCACAGTGGCTGCCCCAGTCTGCATTCCCACCAACAGTGCATAAGGGTTCCCTTTTCTCCACGTCCTCGCCAACACTTATTTTTTGTTGGTTTATGGATGATAGCCATTCTGACAGGTGTAAGGTGATATCTCACTATGGTTTTAATTTGCATTTTTCTGATGATTAGTGACATTTAGCATCCTTTCATATGTCTATTGGCCTTCTGTGTGTCCTCTTTGGCAAAATGTCTATGTACATCCTTTGCCCCTTCTTTAACTGGATTGCTTTTATGGTGTTGAGTTCCACAAGTTCCTTATAAATTTTGGATATTCACCCCTTATCGGGTGTCTCGTTGGAAGATAGCTTCTCCCATTCAGTAGGATGTCTTCTCATTTTGTTGATGATTTCCTTTGCTCTGCGAAATCTTTCTAGTTTGATGTAGTCCCATTAATTTTTCTTTGGTTTCCCTTGCCTAGGAGATCATAAAAAATATTGCTAACAGAAACACCAGAGATTTTACTGCCTATGTTTTCTTTTAAGAGTTTTGTAGTTTTTGAGCCTTACATTTAATCCAATTTGGGTTTATTCATGTGTATAGTGTAAGAAGGTGGTCTGGTTTCATTTTTTTCATGTATCTGTCCAATTTTCCCAACACCTTTAATAAATAGACTGTCTTATCCCATTGCATGTTCTTGTATCTTTTCTCAAATATTAATTGACCATATAGGTGTGGGTTTATTTCTGGGCTCTCTATTCTGCTCCATTGACCTACGTGTCTGTTTTTATGCCAGTATCATGCTGTTTTGATTACTATAGCCTTGTAGTATAGTTTCATATCAAGTAGCCTAATACTTCCACCTTTGTTTTTATTTCTCAAGATCACTGGTGCTATTCTGGGCCTTGTGTGGTTTCATATAAATTTTTGAATTATTTGTTATAGTTGTATGAAATATGCCATGAGTATTTTGATAGGAATTGTGTTGAATGTATAGATTGTTTTGTGTAGGGTGGACATTTTAATGATTTTAGTTATTCCTGTCCATGAGCATGACACCTGCTGACATTTATTTGTATCTTCTTCAACTTCTTTCTTCAGTGTCTTACAATTTTCTTAGTATAGTTTTTTACCTCCTTAGGGATAAATTTATCCCTAGGTGTTTAATTTTTCTTTTTTTTTTAGCTGAAAGCTGTTTGAGAAACACAATATCGCTGTTGTTACAGAACACGTTGTCACCCTTTCCTCTAAAGAACAGTGACATTCTCGGAGCTCTCTTATGTTACACGATGACCATACATAACCAGAGGAAGCATATTTTCATTCTTAGAAACAGTCTTAACTGCATAAAATGTACTATTCTTCTCTCTTAATCCAGCTACATGTCTTTGCTCTTTTCTGTTTTAAAATCATGTCACTGCTTAATCGCTCACCATCTTAACAAAATTTGAAGCAGTTTATATATTACAAACTTGGCAATAAAACAGAGGCCGAAAAGCAATAAACATCTTCACATCTTTGAAACGATTCATCAAGCCCTAAAAAGGTGCCAGAATGAGTTTTGGAATGATAAACTTGAATTTAAAAATCAAAATTTGCTCTCAGGCTGAGACTGAAAATGTCACAAACATTTTTTTGGTCAAGTTAGAAACCTTGAAAAAAACAAGCTAGAAAACTTGGGGAAAAAACAGCAGCTCTTCAGCAGGGCCCAGCCCCCACTGTGAGTGTCTCCCTGGGCGCTTTCCCGTGTGTGTGCATTATCTGGGTATCGGCCCTCTTACTTATTTTCACAGGCTTGACATTCATCCTTATGTTGAGAGATGCGGGCTTCGTATGATACTGAAGTGTCTGTCATTGCTGCTCCCCCACTTCCACCTGTCCCCCGGGTCCTCAGCCACAAGGCGCGTCCACCTCATTTGACTTCCCCCTCACCTAACTTCCTACCTCTCGGTTCTCCTCCCCAAAGACCTCCACAGCAGGGAGCCCACCTGTCACTCCACACCGCAGGGCCAGCACTCCCAGGGCCTGCTCTCACCTGGAGCTGTCTGTCACCCCAGGCTGGGCCCTGCTCCGCCCTGGGGCTCTCGGGTGCTTATGAGGAGCACAGTCCCCTACTGAGTCACGTGGATGCAGCATTGGCCGGTCACTCCCCCTCACCCTCCCACATGGGTCAACCTGCTGAAATAAGTTCCTTTTATGTAAACAGTTGGCACTAGAAGGGAATTTGTTAAGGTATCAGGTAACCGGAGGGAACAGACCAGGCCCAAGCCATCCGTGGTGACCGGTTCCTGTAGACCAGGTCTCATTGCGGATACCCCTCGTGGCAACTGCGTCGAGATTTCAGAACACCGAGAGACCGATCGGTCCCAGGGTCTCTCCTGCTCCATGTCCCACACTGACCGGTGGGACGTTCCAAAGAGGCTAGTTTCCCAGGCCTCTCTCCTCTGCATCAACTCCCCTGAACTGTCCTGCTCTTCATTTCTTCTTCTTCTTTTTAAAGACTTTATACCTTTAGACCAGGGTTAAGCTTACACGAAAACTGAGAGGAAGGTGCAGCAATGACTCTGCTAACCTTGCCCCACAGATGCACAGTTTCCCCGCCATCGACATCACTCACTGTAACTGCACACTTGCTACAGGGAATGAACCCAGGCGGATGCGTCGTGCTCACCCAGCCTGCTCGCCACGTACACCACTCCCTCCCGAGTCCCTGACAGAGCGTTCCTCTCCCTCGTGTCTCCGGACGCACGCGTGTGTGTCATTAGAATGCATATCTCAGATCAGGACCCCTTGTTGTTCCCAAACAAACCCATTTTGCTGGAGGAATTTCTGGCTATCTATTTTCTGAAGATCCATCCTCCTTTGTGCTCCTTCCCATATGTTGAGAGCCTTATGGAAGTTCCGACTCTACTGGGAGGAGAGGGATGAGGCATGGGGCGAGACGAGGGGTGGGCATCTCGTCACGTGGCTGGTCAGTAACAGCCGCGGCAGCGAGACGCTGGAGGAAGGCGGAACTCGGAGCTCTGGCCCGGGTCACCAGCAGGTCCCCTCCCAGCCCCAGCCCCACCCACGCAGCCGCTGGGCTCATCTGACCTCACGGGCCCCTGCCTGGGTTTTTGGTCTGCTCTGGCTTTTTGCCTTCTTGTGTCTTTGATGCATGATCAGAAGATTGACAGGCGTGGTGTTCATATTTCCCTTTTATTTATGAGGAAAGTCACGCAGAAAGAAAATACGCCATGAAAGGTCAAGGAGGAGCACTCCATTTGACATTTGCTCCCAAAAACTGGCCTAATAAAATAGCTTTGAACAAGAGGGGGCTTCCTTCACCTTCGCCACGGAATACCTGTGGAAGGGACCAGGTGACACTCTTCCCGGGAATCTCAGCGTGATCAAAGCCACGCTGCTGAACCCCGCTGGGTGCGGGGCTCTGGACTAGGAAATGCACAGCGAGCCGAACCACACACAGCCTCTGCACCCTGATTCTCAGCAAGGTGCCTCTTAATGGACAGAAACTTGGGGACCACATTTCTCTCAGCCCTGGAAGGAGGTATGACATTCCTAAGCACAGATTCGGTCTTTTCTTTGAGATACAGCATGCCTTAACTTGGGAGAGAGCTCATTTGTACACGAGATGACCTGTGAGCACGCAGTGAGTTTGGGGAAAACCGTGACATGGATAATGGCCAGTTGATCTGCGAGCAGATGAATTACCATTAAAAGCTCACCCGACACTTCCTGGAGCCACCTGGCCTGCGTCCCTCAGGTTCCCGGCCAGTAGCATCGCCTGTCAAGACGCTGTCATGTCAGAGTGGCGCTAAGCTATTTATGCTCCATTTCCTCTGCTGGTGGTTTTACTTCAGGTGCACAAACCCAGGGTCCCACCTGGAGACATGGAGGAACCTGCCTGTCTGAACTTGTCATTTCGATGGCCTCCCTGAGGAGGACAGAGTGAGGCACGCAAAGCTGTCTCAGTCAGTTACCATGACGGGCTCTTCTGTTGTCTGGTTCAGTCACTCACCCTGTCTAGACTCCAATTTCTGGAGCCTTCAGTGACTAATTTTTCAACAAAATGCAAGTCATTTCACTCTGCTCTGCCTTAAGCTCTGTATAATTTAATATTTAATGTGCACTGAGTAGCACTGTGCCTACCCCATCAGAACGTCGTCTGAGTCCCAGACAACCATGTCACTGTGCCTTAGATCGTAATTGCACATTAACCTCCCATTGAAGTCTCAGCTTTGTGAAAACTTCGGCCCTAGGACCCTACTCGCGGCTCCAGCATTGGCCTGGATACCTTCATCAGTGCCTTTTATATCTACTATTTGGTTTGCCACAATTCAAAATGCAAGAACTTCACCTTAGGTTGGCTTTGAGTTGATTCACGCTGTCCGTTCCTCTAAAACCTAACACATTGTCTTCAAAGACCAGAGCGAGTTGTGAACAATAGTTGCTTAGGGCACATTAAATAGTCAGAGTCCAGAGCCAGCAGCTGGATGGCTTTTCCCCAAAACAGGCCCCTGGGATTGTACAAACACATCCTCGTGAGACTCGACTGTGTCCCGCTTTCAAACAAGCACACGTGGGTACCGGGCCAGAAACGGCGTTTGCGATGCTATGTCTCTGGGCTCCTCTTCCGCCTCCGGTTGCGAGAGAGCTGCAGGCAGCGGGGGACGTGGCACAGGCACCGTGTCTAGCTCCGCGCAGTGCTGCCGTGAGACAGGGCCCCACCGCCCGTACCATCTCTGCCGAGAACGGGCCCTGACCTGCGTGGTTGAATGTCACTCAACACACCACTAGCATGTAATGTCGAAACCGTTTCCCGGGAAAACACAGAAATCCTACCTTTCTTCAAGACCCTCACTTCTGCTAATTCTGTAAGATCATTTAAGACACGCCTGTGCCTGCCCTGCCCTGCCCTGGAGTTGGCCTTCACACATACGTGTCTCCTGCTACCCAGCCAGGATTCTCTTCGCTGGTTCTAATAAACCGATCTCTTCAATACACTGATCTAAGTTCCTCATTTCTCTTTAGCTGTCACTTTCTTTTTTATTCATTATTTCAATAAATACTTGTGCCGGACCCACTATGAACCAGAAACCGTTCTCGGTCCAAAGCTATGGAAGAGGCGAAGATAGACAAAATCCCCATTCTCCTGGAGACTGCACACGAACAGATAATAATAACTAATAATAATAATAACATTGTCTCCTTTAATCCTCACACCGGTCCTCTAAGGCAGGCATTATTCTCCTTACTTCACAGGTGAGAAAACTGAAGCTATACACTGAGTGCCCAAGGCCCCCCAACAGTAAGCACTGGATCCAGGACTGATTCTGCTCCAGCCCACTGCGGCCAGGTAGCAACCTCCAACCAGCGAACCTTGGCTACCTTGTCTCTGCTCTCCACGTTCCTGCACACACGTGGGCCTTCTCGTCTTTTCCTTTGGCATTAAAGGTACAGCCTCAACTATCTTTCCTCATTGTCTCTGAGTCTCCTTAGGAGTTCCCATTTATACCCAACAACTACTCCATCTGCAGTCCATGCTTGCTTTCACCACATGGTTACCGATGGGAAAACATCTGTAACATTCGGGCTTCCTTCCTCTCTTAATTATGGCTTTAGCCATCAGAGGAATTTTAATATTTAATATCTAAGAAAACACAATAATTACAGAGTGAAGTTACACTTATGATGTAAAACCAGAGTTAAAGCCAACTCTAAGCCAACTGACTCTGCCTGCCTGACAAGCAGGCAGGCCAGAGGCTAGAGAGGGAACGCAGTTAAGCTCATTAGCGATGGCCCGCAGAACCGACTCACACCTTGACCCTGGGCCCCGCCCTGTGTTTTGCTAATAAATTATACAGGCGATTTAAATGATGGAGATCAACGAGGCCTTTCATCCTCCCTCCCCCTCTGCATCCCCAGGATCCAGATCAGTTGATAATCAGGATGCTAATTATATTAACTTTTGGCAATGCCTGATTTGGTGCTGTTTGCTGTGAAAATGGACCTTCGTCACGTGGAATGTTTACCTCCCTGCCCGACCGTGCCCTGCCTCAGTGAGTGTTGGAGGGCTGCCAACGTGATTCTCCTGTGACAGGTGACAGATTTCAGGAATTATCCAAGTATACCACTAAGTGATCTTTTATACATGAAAATAAAATACCAGGACTGCCTAACAGATGACAACTTGCAACTACGGGGGAATGATTTCTATTCATGATAAATTATCATAAAGATCCCTGACTAGGAATTTTTACAGGAGGTCACGAACACAGCTTGACTTTATCAAACCTCCTTTGAAATGAGTCACCATAGGGTTCAACTGGGTTTGCTTTTTGCTGGAGCATCGCCATGTATGAGAGGGAGATGTTAAGGTCTCTGGTTAGGCCCTAGAGGGTTACTCAGAAAAACAGACCTTCCCAAAAGGTCAGGCCAAATAAAAATGAGGAAGACCCTCAGATTTCATGTGGGAGAGGAGGGTTAAGTGATCAGAAGCTAGAAGGTCAGAGACTGACAAGGCAGCTTCAGGTAAAGAACTGCCAACGTGATTCTCCTGTGACAGGTGAACTACTCTGGCTGGTATGGCTCAGTGGATTGAGCTCTGGCACGCAGACCACAGGGTCGCAGTTTCGATTCCCAGTCAGGGCTCATGCCTGGGTTGTGAGCCAGGTCCCCAGTAGGGGGCTTGTGAGAAGTAACCACACATTGATGTTTCTCTCCCTCTCTTTCTTCCTCCCTTCCCCTCTGTCTAAAAGTAAAATAAATAAAATCTTAAAAAAAAAAGAACCAGAACCAAATCTATGACTCATGCAGTGTATTGGGATTGCATTTTTGCACATTAGTTGTATAAATGTTCATGAAATGGGCTTTATCTTGACCCAACCAGGGAGGTTATTTCCTTTACACTGGGTGCCAGGGAACCTGGTTTATATTATGGGTTCTCTACCTAACTAGCTGGGTGGCCTTGGGCTAATAAACCAACTCCCCAGGTGTGTTTCCCACCCCTCACCTGGCAGAGCCGTGTCAGGACAGAAGTACAACGTTACCGAGTGTCTGAGACACGGAGGTGCCTACTTGCCGCTTTTATTATTCACTTATAACATTATTATTATTATTACCACTAATACTTATTTCCTAAGGTGAGGTAGTTTATTGATTTTTCCTAATTAGTCTCTCCCCTCCGTCTGAGAGGACTCTATTTCGTTGTCCATTTGACAGTGAGCGTGGCCACCGCGAACACCCTGCAGAGCCACGGCCCAGCGGCTCCTGATGTGCAGAAGGAGTTGGGGCAAAGCCTGGGCCGCCAGTCACTAAGGGTCCGGTGTGCCTGCAGCGTAACTCAGTGGACGTCACTAACACCTTGTTTCCGGGGCGGGGTAACTTGCACGGGGACAGAGTTTTCGGCTGGAGTCCCACCAACTCTTAGGGGTTCTTTTCCAAGCTTCCCATGATGTTCATCGTCAGTGGTTCCAGATCCTGAGGCTGCTATGATGGTAACATCTTCACAAGTTTTTTGTTTTTCTTACTCACTTTTTGTCACCCAAGTCACCCCACACTAAAACCCTGATCCCTCCCATATTTTTATAGAACTTCAAACTGGAACGTATTTGAATTAATACTAAGAATTCTTAAGGCAAATTGTTGAGAAAACAATGTTTATGATACAGAGAGAATTCTAAGAAACATTCTCAGCAAACATATAAGAGAAGAACAGAAGACATTTTGCTCGAGTGGACACCTGGAAACCCTTGCTGTGCACCCACGGTCTAGGGTAGCAGAGGACACAAGCCTGGTGAAGACATGACACCCTGTCCTCCAGGCAGCCATGAGCGATGGAAGGCAGGACGCTGCACAAATGACCACAGTAGGAGTGAACGGGCGAAATCCCAGGGAGCGGTACCAAGGCCTACAATGTTCTCGAGATCACAGAGCGGGGAGGAAAGCTCAGCAAAGCTGATTGTCAGCTTGCATCTCCGCAGGCTAGGGAGCGTCCAGAGAGGCGGATATTGAGGTAGGGACGCATGGCGGGGAGGGGAGGACAGCAGAATAGAAGTATAAAAGGAGGAAATCAAAGCTGTTCTCGGAAATTGGTGAGCAGTTCATCATGTGGGAAGCAAGGCTGTACTTCTACTGGTTAGGCGCTAAGTCAGGGAGAGCTAACAATCTACGAAGGGTGAAGACTTCTTGGGAAGACAGTCCATGTCTTTGAACAGGAAATGACAGCCCGGAACTGAATTCACTCCAATGTCTTCATAAACAAAAGGAAGTTGAATGTGTGGCTAAAGAATAAAGATTAGAATAAAGGATCAAAATTTTCTTCTCTTTTCACTTTAATCCTCATCCGAGGACATGCTCATTGATTTTGGAGAGAGGGGAAGGGAGAGAGAGGGGGAGAGAAAGATCAATGTGAGAGAGAAGCATCGATTGTTGCCTCTCGTAGGCTCCCTGAGCAGGGACCGAACCCGCAACCCAGGCCTGTGCCCTGACCGGAACCAAACCCGCAACCTTTCAGTGTCCGGGACAACACCCAACCACCTGAGCCACACCAGCCAGGTTAGGGTCCAAACTTCCTGTTCAAGATGGTGGCCCAAGCACAGATATTTTCCTCCTTCCCCCCCCACAAATGTGCAGCAACAGTAGATCTCTCACAACCCTCAGAAGGAGAGTGAGCCCATCAACCAACCAGAGAGCTGGATACATTTTGAAGTTGGATAAACTCGTGGAAATTTAATGAGATCCCAATTACGGATAAAAAAGAATGCGGACAGTCCCCACTCAGCATCAGCCTTGGGCGACTGTCCTGGCGGTTGGGTCCGGTGTAGCCCGAAGCTGCAGACGGACGAGTGAGGAGAGTGAGAACCATCTGGTAGTCACCGAAGGGCTGCCCGCGACACCCCGGGCCTGGGACCCCTCCCCTGCTGGCTCCCAGCTGCGGGCTTCCCCTGCAGGCTGAAACGGGACCCTGCTCTCCGGGAAGGCTGTCACCCCCAGGGAGGGCTGGGGGCGGAACCTGCAGGCTGCTGAGGCCCCATCATCTGAGTGGGACGCAACGGGAACGCCGGAGACTTGGACGGGGGGCCCTGGGGCGCCGCACTTCCCCTGCTGGCAGGTGTCCGCCGGACCTGTCTAAGGTTGCTGGGTGGAGGGCGGCGTGAGGACACTATTTAGAGGCACAGAGGCAAACAAAATAAGATCCGGAATTCATAACCTGCCTAAGGAAAAGCGGGAAGTAGGAGCAAAAAAGAAGAGAAGCCTAAGTGTGCTGGACTTGTCATCTTTCCCAAAGGAGAGGACTGGGTGGGTCTAAAATACGTTTTAATGACAGCCAGAAACATTACTGGAATCACGTGGTTTAGCTCTAGGGAGGCAGCCGCGGGGAGAACCAAAACAGACGAGAGTAAAATCGGCACCTTCTGAGGAGTGAGCCTTGCACCAGGCGGGGCTTGCCGGGCTGGGGGAGATCGCTTTGTTTCGGTGTATGTCCTTCTGTGTTTGAGTATCTTTAACCATGGCTAGTTCCTGTTGAAGTTTAAAAATAGAAAGAGCTATCCCGTGACTTGTACTTAATGCCCAGATGACAAGCGTTTCTCATGAGCTCTTCATTGACCTCCGGGCGTCTCAGGGAAACTGCAAGTCTTAAAGGCCCCTGTGACCTTGCCTCCCTTCTCACGTTGGGGACGTGGCGTCAGCACGGTTCTCTTGCTCTCTGGCCTTGCGTGGTTTCTTCTCTTAGAATGAACGCGGGCTCCTTTTCTCTGCGAGCCCTGTACTCCCACGTACACCTGTCACTTTAATTAGCAATGTCTAGTTCCTCGGTTCCCGAGAGTGACTGGGCCCCGTGTGGGGTAGCGTCAGCTTCAGCTGGCCCTGGGCCGGTTGGTAGGAATCTAAGGAAGAAAATTCCAGTTCTTCAGGGTTAAACATGTGGTTGTATGTAAAAATTACCAGAGAATACACCTAAAAATAAGGAATAGTTTAATTTAGACAGATTTAATTGCTGCAATTTCCCCTAGCTTCCTTGGCTCTGCACGGAAATTTGCATGAGAGGGCTGTGAGGGAAGATGTAAATGAAGTTATTTTCCTAATAAGATTTCAAGGAGGCAGATGTTTGCCTCAAGGAGCTGCTCCGACAACAGATCTTACAGAAGAACATCATGAGAGCCAGAAAAAAGGAGTACGTCTTCAGCTGTCCAATTTTTGTGTCATTTTTAAGACAGACCGTGATCCATTTGAATTTCCAACGTATAATTTTTGAACTGAGATGAGATGAACCTTTGTCCAAGGGTAAGTTTTCCACCGAAGAGACCTAGAAAACTCTCAGTGTTTATCCAGAAAGTTCTCCGGAGAATAGCACAGCTTTAAAAAATGTTAATTTATACAGCTATGAACTTCCCAATTAGGCTCGTGTTCAGAACAGTCTTCTCTGACAAGGGCCGCCTACCATCTGTGAAGTCAACGATTCCCACTTCTGGAGATCCCAAGTTCATCCGTTCAGCTGCGGAGAGGAACGTCCCAGTCCATCCTAAACGTCATCCCTTCCATGCCGCCATCCCGTCCTCCTGCAGCATCCATTGGGCCATCCTTTTTTCCTTTCTTTTTTAATCAACAGTTTTGAAAGCAAGATCCCAGCAAGGAGGTGCAGACAATTCACGTTCACGGCTGACAGCTTTGGAACCGCCCCTCGCTCAGCCTGACAGTCCCCAAAGCTGTTCATTTTCCTCTTCTCTAGAAAGAAAGTGGAGGCAATAGGAAATCCACGGCCCAGGGAGGGTTACCGGAGGACCCCAATTTCTGTACGCTTTCTCCAGCTCAAGGACCACTTCAGGCACGCATGCCATTACCTTCTTGAGTCCAGACGCTCTGACAGTGTCAGATTGCATCGTGACCTAGCAGCTCATCATACAGAAGCTGATAATTTTATTGGCACTGAATGCTACAGGGTTTTAAAACCCAGAAAGTCTCCAACAAGCCCCAAAGGGTTGGTCACCCTAGCTAAATCTCTCTGATGGCTCTTCAAAGCCCTTTTGTTCTCTTTCTTTGGCGGAGAAGCCCAGCAGTTGCGTTGAAGTCCACGCTCAGTGTCACAGAACTCGGAGGGACTGAGAGCCGTCCGTCTGGCCCAGCGCCCCCGACTTCACAGAGGAAGTCCGGGTCCGCTTTGAAAGAGGCCGCTCTCAGGAAGCCCTTGGTGGCACAACGCTGGGTCACGTGCCTTTCTTTTCCACCCGAGGACCAAGGGCCTCCCTCTGTCACTGCACTTATGCGTCACATCGCAACCATGCCATCTGCTTCCTTGTCTGACTCTCCACCCAAGCTTCAAGCTCCTTGAAGTCAGCAATCCCAGAGTCTTCTCTCTGTCCATGTCACCACCCTGCCATATTGGGGCTTTCAATAAATATGCGCGTCCTGTAGAACAGAAGCCACAGGGGTGCCGGCTGTCCCTATAGGTGTACACCGACCCCCCCGCCGGGCAGAGTGCCCACACCCCAGCGTACCTCAGGTTAAGATTTCTTTACTACCGGCAACAAAATCCACTGCCAAGTTTACTCACTGGGCCAGTAAAACGCAGGTTTTGAAAGGAGAGATTTTGTATCCTTTAATTTAAAAGTTGTTGCCCTATCTCTCGTCTCTGAGAAACGATGTAACATCGAAATACAATATGAGGACACAACCCTCTGCATAAGAACTGACAAGGTGTATGCTGTGGTTCCAGGGGAAAACCAGTGCCACCCTGAGAACCCAGACGGCGGTCTTTCCGGCAAATAAAGTCGCGGGCAGGTGGATGGCAGTTCATGGGCAGGGAGCGTTGTTGCAAACCCTCCAGCAGGATCTCACACGGAATAAGCCCCTTAAATAAAACCCCCCTCTGTGGGGCGGTGCCACATAACGAACAGGACACAGGTGATTTTGTGTGGCATTAAATCGGTAATAACACGCGATGCTCAGGTTTGGGGTGCCACACCGACCTCCCGTTTCACAAGGAGAGCTGATCTGGGGTTTTGATTCTCAGAAGCCATGCAGTCACTGCTTTTAGGGGAGAAAACTGTCACAGTCCATTTGGAACTGGGGACGTGGCCAGTTCCCGGACCCTGTTGGGGATGAGCCGGTGAGTAAACATTCGCAGAGCTATCAGTGCAGTGCTGGGCATTACAATGACGGATTATGAAAAAGCAAAGCCTAAAATCAATTAAAAATGCCAATTAAAAAAACAGAAAGGGGGCATGAATCACAACTCACAAGAGAAATATACATGATTATAGCATATGAAAAAGTAAAAATATGATGGCACCCTTGGATATTAAAGGAGTAGATATGCTAAGAAATGATGAGGCCTGAGTTTGGTAAGGCTCTTGAGAGTATAAATTAGTATAAA
>CM052548.1:1981039-2230252 GCA_028533065.1 Trachops cirrhosus | reverse complement strand
CCAAAGTAGTTCAAGGCCATCGTTGGTTTACATACCCCATTAGCTAGTTGCTTTGAGGTTCCAATTCAATAATACCCTGCATCAGAGGGAAGGTGTTAAGCATGGTCCAAATATAAGGCGTGACTAAGAGAAAGAGTGCAGATAAAGCCTGTAAGGAAAGAAGAATAGAAAAAATTTAAACCAAAAAAATGATCAGTTGAACGCTGCCTTTTCTCGTTCTCAATGCACAGGCAATCTCATGCCAGAAAAGTGACTTGCATTTTGGAGACGGATAGTGGGGAAAATCCTAGTCCACAGGCTCCAGGCCATCGGCGATGGGGATGGAAACAACCAGCAGGAGGCTAATCTGAAATCGGACTCGGATACCCAGAGTGTTGCGGTGCAGATTCTCCGTCTCCTCTGCATTTCTGTGCAGGGAAGCTCAGACGGGAAAGCGTGCTGGACGGAGTCCCACGTGGGTGTGTGCCAGGAACACGCCTGTGTCTCCTGGTTCGTTTGTACCTGTAGCAGAGCCCACGGAAGGAAATGATTGCGGGAGGGCACGGCAGGTAATTAGAACAGGAGTTCATAAAGGCATGTAGAAATTAAAGCGATGTGTGCATGTCCTTCAAATTCCTGGGTTCAAAGCAGAGCTGACTATTAACAACCTCTAGGAGTATAAGGCCCTTACGGTTCACAGAGCTCGCCTGTCTCAGCGAACGCCCCCTACAGGTCTCAGCAGGGGAAGGACAGGTGTTCTCGTTCCTCTGACCGCTGCGGCTCAGGAGCTTAGGAGGTTTATGCAAGGTCACACACTGGGGAGCGCTGACCCCAAACACAGGGTCTATCAGGGCGTCCGACCTTGTGGCATCTCCGGGCCACACTGGAAGAAGAGTTGTCTTGGGCCACACATTAAATACATGGGGACATGTAATCACAAAAATAATCTCATAGTGTTTTAAGTAAATTTGTGATTTTGTGTTGGGCCACATTCACGGCCACCCTGGGCTGCAGTGGCCTGTGGGCCGTGTGTTGAACAGCCCGGAATATGTCAGAGAAAGACTGCCTTGCCCTCCCGTCTCTTCGGTGAGTCCCCTTCATGACCGTTTCATGACCTGGAGCCTGCTCCATGAAGAGGGGCAGACGTGGGGACAGGAAGTAGAAGGAGTGATGCTCTGAGATCATCCCGCAGGTGCGGAAGGAGGCTCGGGGGGTTAAGGAAGTTTGAATCAATGGGACACTGCCCTTCGTGTCTTCTGCTGCAAAACATCGTACCCGAAGGGTTGTGTCTACCTCTGAGGAAGGGCAGATTGAAGGGGAAATGACGGTTGCCATTGGGAAAGCCACCAGACCAAGCTGTTTGAGGGGCCACGCGAATACTAATTCTACAGAAGCAATGGTAGCCATGATCGATGATGATAAATTAACAGAGCAAAGTCAGGAATAACAATTACCTCTGCAAAGTACATTCCCGATGATGAATCGTTATTAGAAAATAATGATTGAAAAATTGCACCTGTGTTAATTATCAATCAGGGAAGTTTAGGAAAAGAACTAATGAATGGCTTTTTAGAGACTGCCTGAAAACATGACTTAGCAAATAAATGGTTGAAATTGAAATGTGACGGGGAAAGAATGGGTGACACACATCGGGACCCTCTTGTGAAAGTCGCAGGAACTTCCCAGAGACTGGTCATCTTCCCACACTGGTTGCGCATAGGTTAATGGAGTCAAGAGACACTGAACAGATTCTGACACCGATGAAGTGCAGGTGGTAAAATTATCACCTACAAAATGACACATGAGCTAAATAGAAAGATCTGGAAAAGCTTCTTGGATTTCATAAACGGGATATCAAACTGACCCCAAGCTTGGGAATCTTACAATCAAATTTCTAGTGAGACTTTCGGCAGAGACCTGTGTGCGAACTGGCCCCACTGGATGGATCATGTGGCCGTGAACTTCCCGTGCAGGAGGGTGCATCCTTGTGCCCAGGGAGGTTCACATGCACGTGAGCCTGTGGATAAAACTCTGAGATGGGGAATCGGCTGCAAATAAATTTCAGTGTTCGCTTCTGCTTTTGCATAAACAAGTACAGTCTGAGAGAATATTGACTCTCCTCTATCATCTGTTTTACTCGTACATCACCTCCTCAATTCTGCGATGGCGGTAATTTCAGACCGAATGAAAGAGTAAGTACATGAAGTTATGGTTTTCATTCATTGAACACACACCATGCTTTAGCACTGTGCTAAAGCCCTTTGTGCTGAAGGAGTTCAGAACCTGGCATCCCACAATAGGCCACGTGGGCGTCTGGATTTATTTTGAGCTGAAGGCAACCAAGACACACCCACCAGACCCAGGGAAAGCTCTTCTGCTCTTTAGCGACCTGAAGAAAATACAAATGTCCCCATGTACGGGGGGAATGGACATTTATAAGAGAAATTTCCATTAGAAACATACCCGTTCCAGAAAGGGAGCTACTATCAGAGGGAAATTTTTCACCGCATGTATCTGCATACAAGGCACACTTGGTTTACCATACCTCTCCTCCTACCTCCCCCCACCTTACCCCCTTCCTCTGGGAAGAAGCCCCAGGCCCCCATCCCCTTCCTGCACTCGGGGTGGTCTGCACGTCCCACTACCTGGCCACCTGGGAGTCTCTTCTCCTTGTGAAAATGTTGGCGGTCGAGCAGCACCAGGCAGTAGACCGGTGGAGCCAAACCAGACTCCGGTTCAGCAGCTTCGGTGCTGTACTCGAGTTCTGGCTAAGGAAGAATTCGGAGCCAAGACCCAAACTCTAAGAGAAAGTTTATTTAAACGTCACAGAGGTGGAAGGAGGGAGCTGTAGAAGAAATGGACTCAGGAAGCATGTTACAGAGGCAGAAGGGCCCTTGAAGCTTCGGAGAGAGAGAAAGGCAAGGGAAACGCACCTGCACCTGAGGAAAGGGCGTGCAGAGAGGCCTGGGCGCGCCCCGCAGAGAAACCTCGCCTTCCCCGTGACAGCCGCCCTGACCGCACTACTCCCGACTCCAGATCAGCTGTATGCCGCCCACCAGCTCCTCCCGAGTCCCGTGCCCAGCTGTGTGGTTCCCATTTCTCCAGTAGCAGTTATCACCTTGTAACACACTGGGTAATTTTGCTTATTTATCATTGTTCTGTGTTGTCTTGGATTCTACATTTGTCTGTCTGGCATTCATCCATCACAGGCCAACTTAGTGTATATTTCCTTAGTGTCTGTGTCCTTGACGACCTGGCGTGTGTGGCCTCATTGGCTGGAGAGAGACCCCACCTCCCAGCTTGAGCCAGTTCTTTGTGACCACACAGTGCTCACCCGGAGCCTGTCCTTCCTACGCGAACTCATCTCTCCAGAGCCCTCACCTCTAACCATCTCTTTGATCTCACGCTCACGTACCCACCAATATTCCCCTGACCCAAATGAACCCAGGACCAGGCAGCAGACAACTAGAGAAAGCCCCTACATCCTGGCCCATCCTGGAGTGAGTCAAACCCCCCACCAAGCTGCTCACTCAGCTCTGCCCGGCCTTTCCCACAGGGAGCACCCTGCTGGGGCTGCCCCTCCCTCCCTCCCTCCTCCTCCTGGCTGACCCGGGCGCCTCCCCGCAGGGGGGTCCCACATGGCATGGCACACCCCTTCCTCTCGGGGAATGTTGGCAATCAAACCCTTCTTTCCTGTCATCACTCAGTCACCCCTACAAATTAAAATCCCACAGATACCACTGAGACCATCCTTGTTATTCTTTGCCACCTGGTTCCGCCTCCTCCCTCATGGACAGCAGACCCAGTAAAGTCAAGGACCCCTCTGTTTTGTTTCTGTTTCCAGTGTCTAGAGCAGGGCCTGGCTGGCACACACTAGGACTTCAGTAAGTCTGTAATGAATGAATGCTTCTGGCCCCACTTCTGACGCAATATTATTGTTTTTTAAATCCTTACCAGAGGAGATATAGAGAGAGAGACTGATTTGAGAGAGAGAAAGAAAGAAACATTGACGTGAGAGAGAAACATCAGGTGGTTGCCTCTGGCGTGCGCCCCGACTGGAGACTGAACACACAACCTAGGTCTATGCCCCGACCTGGGTTTAAACCTGCAACCTTTTGGTGCGCGGGATGACGCTCCAACCAACTGAGTCACCCAGCCAGGGCTGACACAATTTGATTTCTAACTTTGAGTTCCCGGAACAGAAATTTAACTCACCCCTCTTCATATGGCCAGGCACTCCCTCGAGTCTGAGAACTGGTTAAAGCTTAATGATTGACCCGAGTCACGTACACGGGCGCATGGCATGCTTCTTGTGTTTTGCGGGGCCCCGGGTCTCTCTGATGAGCCCCTCAAGTTCTGGGGCCAGCAAGGGCTCCTGTTCTTAGTGGCAGAAATCCTTTTTTGTATCTTTTGATGAACTGTGACCAACGGAGAGGTGGACACCTGTGTCCAGAGCCCTGACCTGGCCCAACCCCAGGTGTCTTCAGCAAGTAAAGGGACATTGGGGAAGGTGTCCACGACAGCCTCCCTTAGGCTGCAGCCAGGAAAAACACACACATAGCATGAGATGCCTTCCGTGCAGGCTCCATTGTTACCCAAGTGGATGGCTCGTCAAGGTCCCCATTGGCTTCACAAGCTCATAGTCCATCTTATGGTGGCCAAACACAGCGACCCACAGTTTTCTGGTCCCGTTGCATTTCTGAGCTCGCCTTCTGACCAATAAGGCACAGCTCAGGGCTTAATCTATACCTTTGGGGTTTGTAGACACACCAGACTGTCCGACCCTCATTGTTTAAATTACATCGATTGAACTTCTATTTGGAGTAACTATATTCTTGAAGTATGTTTTCAGCCCGACTCTTCTAAGGTCCCTTTCTTCTCACACAAATGGAGCTTTGGGATTCTAGCACTCTCTACTTGATTGTCGGGAGATTTTGCTCTGATAACAATAGCTGACATGATTGAGCACTACGTGAATGGTATTATTTTCATCTTCATAACAGATGAGTCTAATTTTACAAACAAGGAACACAGGGTCCAGAGCAGGGAAGCACTAGCGCCGGTCACACAGACGGTGATGGTAGGAGAAGGGTTCCAACCAAGAAAGCTGACTCCACAGACTCTGCACTCAGCCACTTATACACGCTGCCTGGATCGGTGGAATGAACTCTGTATCTTAACTCTTGCTGACTTGAATCCATTCTCTTCCCTAAGTACATGTTTCCCAAACACTTGTGTTTGTGACACACGCTCAACTCTCTCGAGCCACATATTGGTGTTAGGTGATTATAGTCATCCTCGTAGATCAGAAAACAGATGCAGACAGGGGCCCCAGTGACACTGAGGAAGCCATGGCAGGGGAAGGGTTAAAATGCATGGCCTTGGCATCTTTGCATGTCCTTCGAGGCTTCCTACATTCTCCTTGATGTTCAACTTTACAGAGGTGTCCAGAAGCGGAAAGCAGGACCAGGTTTCAGTCCCGGGTAAAGGTAGTAGCTTGGAGGGCAAATTACTTCCGAGACAGTTTAGTCCAGGCAGCAGCAGGCGTGTTTGGGGGTGGCAGGGCCTGCGCATTGGTACGCGGCGATGCCACCAGCTGCCCACCTCACTCCCTAATGAACCAGGTCTTCACCACGCCCGCATCACCCCAGGTGCGTTTGCCAGGTCAGACGCAGATTGTCAAAAGCAGCTCTGTCTCGAGCCAGTTCAGCTGACGTGGGTTTCCCTCCCTCTGCATTTGCAGACTGGCTTTCTGGGGCTCTGTCTCTTTTTTCGACGTATTTGAAAAAGCTTCTATTCTCGTCAATCCCTTTGGCTTTTCCCAGCACGGTCAGCCACTTTGCTGACCTTCTCTCTTTCCTCCTGGCTCCAACAGCCTGTCGTTTGCATCTTCCCTGTATAGACAGCGCGTGTGTTTTTTGACAAGCCATCTTGAAATCTAATTGAATGTTTCTTGTTTTAAAATCTCTTTCTCAGGGGACACCAGGCATCTGCCTCTCTACCGCCGCCTTCTCTTTAACATTCCACCTGCACTTCCACCGCGGTGTTAAATATTTAAACATTCCAAATGCGAAAATCAACGGGTTGAATTAAATTAATTAAAAGAAAATATGTTGAGAATACAGTGACATGAGGAGAAAAATGTCCTGCCCCCAAAGGCAATTCCGTTAGGCTGCAGCTCAAGTTCAAAGACAACGTCATCATAACTTACCAACAGCCTTCTTACATCACACATACCTTGCGTTTCATCCCAGTAGACTTTCTAAATGTACAGGAATAAAAAAAATTATCAAAGAGTCAAAAACAAAAGAGAGAAAATGTCTTGGTATTCAGATATATCATTTTGATTCAAGTGGAGCAGACATCATATTTTATGTGAATTTCAAATTGAGGTAGCCGTGAACAATCCGTATTTCCAAAGCTGAGGGTCACCGACACTTAGGATGGAGTTTCTCTTCAGACACGCACGAGAGTCCCACCTTTTCTTTATTCTCTGACCTAGTTATGGCGCACCCCAGATTTTAACAGCCTTGTTTTAAAATAACTGAACACAAGCCGCCATAATTTGATTCCATATCTTTTATTCGGCTCGAGTGTATGCCATGATGTCCCAGAACCATTGACTGCATTATAAATGAGGACCGAAGGAGTGAAAAATGGAAAACTCAGACTCAATTGTTTTCATTTTGGTGTTCACTACTCATGTGTCAGTAATAAGCAATGGGATGCATTTTAAATATCACTGCACTTGTTGCTGGGAAATCCGGAAAATGATGCATAGAAATGACCCTGGCAAATCTAAATTTTCCTTTAGTTTAATGTGTTTTTTAATAAACCCGGTATGTGGAAAATATTCTCCTCTATCCAGTGGAGGATACGGCCGAACTTTGCTCCCGAATCCATTAGCGCTGAGTCAGGTCTCGTCAGGCCGCTGAGCAAATGGGGCGTCCCACCCTCTGGCGTCTCTGGGCCACACTGGGAGGAGAAGAGTTGCCTTGGGCCACACATTAAATACCTTGCAACGCGTAATCACAAACAAAACCTCATCACGTTCTAAGTAGATTTGCGATTTTGTGTTGGGCCGCATTCACACCCAGGCTGGGCTGCGTGGGGCACATCGAGACAGTTGATGGGACACGGAGATAGGTGTCTTCTATGCCTGGAGCAGGTCCCCCGTCTGCTTTCTTTCAGGCAGGTAGGGGGAGGTCAAAGGTTCTTCCTGAGTCCTTGGTTTCTTAAAAAGAACCTTGGTAAGCTTAAAATAGTATCCCGGGACTCTGCTTCCCCTCGGCACGATTCGTTCCAACCGTCCAAACCATTGAAACGAGTCCAAGAGGCTGGATGTTATTCGACTGCCTTGGTCTTACCTGCCCTTTATCGATTATTGTTCTGCTGTTCTCATTCCAATTTTGTCTCCTTGGTAGGGGAAGTTAAACAAAACAAGAGATGACCGGTTCTGCAGACATGACCTATGCTGGCCACCCCCAGAGTAATGGCATTCAAATTCACCCCACACATATTTACGTGGCACCCAGTGCCTTCCAGCCACTATTCCAGGCGCCACAGACTCAGAGCAGGCAAAAGGCACAAAGGCAAATCCAGCTTTCGCGACGCGTACAGTGTGGTCTCGTGTGACGTAAATGATCCGTTTGTACTGGGGACTCTCGGAGGGCTGCCTTCTGGGCCCCGGCACAGCTCCGCAGCCTGGTCCTATCTGCTCCTGACACCTTCCCCACCGCCACCAGCAGACACACGCGCTCGGGCACACACGACCCTGAAGACCCACAGGACCCCTCCGACGTCTCACTGCCTTCGCTGGGGCGCTGCCCCTACGGAGAGGGACCTTTAACCTCCACACCCACCCTGCTGCTGCTGCGAATGAAAACCACTCGTAGTCTTATCTGGGGGCCACTGCATCCATCCCAACACAAACCGATTCTTCTTCCCATTCCATCTTCTATACGGTGGGTTAAAGCCACAGCACCCCTAGGAAACCGTTTGGGAGTGTGGCTACTTCTGTGCAGAGACACGCCCTCACTCAGTCCGAGAAATAGTCAGAACCTATGGTGATGAGGTTTTTTCCATTTTACGTCTTCCAAATCCATAGTGCCTGAACAGCTGAGGCTCAGAGTAAGTTCCCAATACTCTTTGATAACTGGAACGATGATGTGAACTTCTCTGTTGTATAACTTAATTTTTATTTATTTATTCATTCATCTATGCAAAACCATTTAGTCAGTGCCCTGGTAGATGCCGATCACCCTCAAGAAATCGAGACTAGATGGTGGGTGAAAGAGACCCTCACATTTTTTCACTTAGTTTCGGGCTTAGTTAAGTCAGAGTTCATGAAAAGTCACCCGTCTTTAAGGACTGATAAGACAGGGGGCCAATTATTAACGGAAACAGCAGTGTTTCCCTCGGAGACTGTTAAGTGAGGTCAACTTTATGTCTTGCCGTGTCTGAGTGAATCCTTCCCGGGAGGCGGGGGATGGAGACTCTTATCTCGGAACGTCCTCTCTTCTCTCGGCAGGTCCCCGGTTTTGTGAATTCATATGCATGAGGGCAAAGGAAACCGAGGGTGTCCACGCTCCCTCCACCTGCAGTTATTCATCCAGACAACGAGCCAGTGAAAGGCCCTGTGACGACCTCCAGCTGCAGAAATTACAGTAAGCTCAAGACGCCCATCAGCCCTTCAGACCTTGTCTAAAGTAACCCATTTTTCCAGGAGCTCCAAATGTTCAATAACCTAGAAGGGTCAGCCCTCTAAAAAGGATTTCAGCAGCTTGTAGATGGCTCGTATTTTGTGAGAAGGAGAGAGAGACAAGGTAATTTTTAAAGGCAAAAGAAAATTTCTTGAATAGCAGAAAACTCAAATTAGCCTTCCACAGGCTGGACCAGAATGTCAGTGTCTGAAATGGACCGTAGCAAATCTTGAAATCATAAAATAGGCACCCCTAAACTACGTGCTGGCAGAGAGGTGGCTGGGTTTTCTCTGGGCCCGGCTAATAGAATGTGTCATGGTCCAAGTGCATTTCCTTCGAAACCCTTCCATCCAAGGAATTAGAAAGATGAAGAGAGGCTGCCTCACCAAGTAAAGGAGTCAGCATTGAAAGCATTCGGCACGCAGCAGCGGCCAAGTTCCCATGTCCTCTGGTGTCCTTCCTGTCCCTGCCTCCTCCTGCCACTCCTGCTTCCCTGTCCCCGGCCCCCTGCAAGGCACCTAGGCCAGGGCACTCAGAAGGACCCTTTCTTAAACTGGCCCGACCTCTCGCATCAGTGACAGTCCTGGGGTGTCACCATGCACGCTCCGCATGTACTTCCCCTGAAACCCTGATGCATTTATTCCAACCGGGTGATTCCAGGGACCTCGGGGTCAGCCTCGCTGGTGGCGCAAGGATCCACTGCCTCTGACCACGGCGTTAGGCCAGAGAGGCGCCCCAGGGAAAGGTGAAGACAACATCTCTCTGTCACTGTCACCCAGAGAAGCCTGGAAGTCAGTTCCCACTGGGAAAAGAGATTCCAGGATGAGTCATAAAGCGGCATCTGCCACCGAGCCTCTGATGGGCGAAGGGCACAATCAGAGAGGCAGCTTCGGGCTCCCAGGACGCCAGGAAGGCCCACCGGCTGCTCTCAGGACCCGGCCTGGCTCCGGCTCAGCGATGCCCTGGATGTGGAAACAAACGCCTCTCCCCCACCACCGTCCCCGTCAAGCGCAGCCTGCCACTCTCCTGGAAGACGGAGCAGCTGGGAGGTTAAAGCTATCCAGAACAAAACATTCCACTCGAGCTGCTGCCTTTGTCGGGCCGTTGGCAGCCAGCCCAGCCACGAAGGGGGCGGGAGCGAGGAGCTCCATGTAACGGGAAAACAGAAGGCGGGAGCTGAGCGGGAGACACTGTGTCCTAGGCCTTCGGCGGAAGGAGGAGCTAGGCCTTCTTCTGGAATGAGGGCCGCTGCCGCCCCCAGAAGCCCTCAGGCCTTTATTTGCTTTGATAAGCTGCCGGTGGAGGCTTGACCTCCTCTGGGGCTGGTCTGCCCTTTGCGATAACCCAGTCCGCAGGGTGCACGCAGATGTCTCCCGCAGACTCGCTGGCCGGTGGGGAGCACGGTGCTCCACCCCTCACTGCAGCAGGGGTGCTCAGTGTGCAGTGGGGTAGGCACCAGCGGCGCCAGGCTCTGAGCGCCCCCTGGAACCAGAGGGATGGAGACCTGTCCGGCGGGGGGCGTCACATCCTGGTGTGTGGGCTTCTGCACAAAGAGACGCATAGACTTAACACAGAAACAAAGAAGCCAGCAAGGTCGTTCCTCATGCCTACGTAGATGAGGAGAGGAACTCGGGCTATGTGATACAGCGACCTCTACAAGCACGAGCTTTGTTTTTCAGGAGGGGAGGTCAAGGCTGACTCTGCTGGGAAGGCGCCGGTGGGCTCAGATGTGGGCAGTGAGGGCAGCCAGCAGACATGCGGGGTGCGGGCTGTAAGAGGGGGTGCCAGAAGCGGAAGAGCTGAAACGGAACTTGGATTTGAAACTTAAGTGTGATCGACAAAGTAGGTTCGTGAAAAAGGACAGAAAAACTTGGAGTTTCATAAATATGCCCACTCAAAAAGGTGAGCTATATGAGTCATTAGGTCTCACAAATGTCAAATTTTACAGATCTATCCATGATTGTGCATATAAGTGTGTACATATAAAAATACATACCATGTATCACACATATATCTCATCTATGACTTCAAAGTAACATGCATGTTATCAAAAATCATGTGTATATCTTTTTAAAATAAAATTATATTCTGTTTCATAGTTCACTTCCCTTAGTGCTTTTGAATTAAAGAGGCCACGGAAATGAAGCGAGCCCAGCAGCCGCCCGGTTTAAAGGCCTGCGGCGGTCTGCATCGGTGGGGACCCAGCCCGCCGGGGTGAACTCCCAGCCCCCGGCAGGCGTTTCCCAGATAGGTCAACGTCCCACTGAAACCCTCCCTAGGGCCGTCACCCACAGGAGACAGACCAGAAGAGAGTGTCTCACTCTGGAGCCCGTCCGTGCCCCTCCCTGGGCACGCCCTTTCACTTCCTCCCAGACTCTAAGGGGCCCCACGAGACGTGCAACCAGGGCAGCAGCGGGCAGCGGCAGCCCGCCCCAGGCTCAGCCCCGGATCCTGTCTCCAGCGCCCCCTTTTCTCTGACTTTCCTGTGAGCTGACCAGAGCCCCGCCTTGGCTCACCCGCTTCCTACGAGGGTCCCGGGGGGCCGCAGCAGAGCCCCGCCTGGGCTCTCTCCTGCTGCTGCTTCTACCCTCGGACCTCCCTTTGTCTCCCTGGCCCAGCTTTAGTAACCGTCCTCTCAAAACCACCGGCTCTCATGCTGCGAGATCTTTCCTGCAGGAAGCCAAGGACCCCCACCCTACTGGTCATCCTGAGGCAGACCTGCTCTGGACCGGTCCCTGTCCCCATCTGGTAACAATTGGACACCAACTGGGTAAGATGCATGATATTTATTTTGTCACAGAGCAGAAAAGGCATCAACCCCAAGTAACCACATAAATGATGATGCTCACTATTCTTATACAATCAAATAAAATGTTTATCAACTTTCTTTGAGTTTAAAATTCTTCAACAGCCATAACCAGTGGTGACGACTTCCACAGTCAAGTGTATGTACGCTCAGCAATGCAGGCAGCCGAAAGCCGCCTGTGTCCAAGGTGCAGATTTTACTCCCAACTTTTATGAGCCCCTTTCCTTCCCAGTCCCTCCTTCTTTGCTGTGACCTTAAAGGTGCAAGTCGCTATGAACTCCTTCCCTGGCAGCCCCAGCCCCGGCACCACTGCCGCTGACACCTGTCCTGCCGTTGAAGCCGTGGGCACAGCGGCCACTTCATTATGTCGGGGTAGCTGAAGCAGCCTGGACTTGAGCTTGGATGGTGTGGGCGCCGTCTTGCAGCCAGACCTGGAAGAAGCCAGGGCCACCAAACCACAGATAATTTAATCTTTGGCGGCGGAGGGACGTCCTCCTGACAATGTCACAGAGCCAAGCTTTCCAGATTTGGGGAGAGAGGAAAACAGGTCTCTGATCTCTGCCTCGGTCTGTTCGTGCTGCTGTGACAAAGTGCCACAGGCCGTGGGCTTCAACCACAGAAGTTTCTGTCTCACTCTTCTGGGAGCTGGAAGTCCCAGACGAGGGATCGCACCTGCAACCTAGGTGTATCAGGATGATGCTCTAACCACCTGAGCTGCCAGAGAAAGGTTTCTCCTTACAAGGCCGTCAGCCCTATCGGATTAGCTCCCAACCCCGTTACCTTATTTAGACTTAATTATTTCCTTAAAAAAAAAACCTCCAAATGCTTCGTGTTAAGGGGTAGAACTTCAACATGCCAATTTTGGGAGGACACCGTTCAGTCCATAGCCACCTCCAAAGCCAGACATGTGTGGCAGACATTTCAAAGAAATGTTTCCTTCTGCCAAACTCCCTCACGCAGCGCTCCCCTCCTCACCACACCATCCCCACAAATGGTTTCCAGGTGCCTTCACCCCTGGCTCGAAAACCGCGTCTGCTCAGAGGAATAAATGGGTAAGAGTGAATTGATGTTCCATTTCCCCAGGTTTTCTTAGAGGATAAAGGGACAGTGAGCTAAGCCAGGGACCAGGAAACCCGGAAGGGTCCACGGAGAGGAAGCTCGGCGTTTTGAAGACCATTCTCTTGCCCCCCCCCGAAGTGCCGCTCGCCCCTGCTGCACACCCCGCTGTGCGTGTACGCAGGCCCCCTGGCTGTGGGCGTCGGGCAGAGCTCACGCCCCCTAAGGCACACCCAGACAGAGATGAGCATCTTTAGGAAAAAACGCTGTTTGTTCTGCCTGCCCCACAATGTGGTTTTTGGTTCTGCATCCCAGACCAGGTCAACAAAGGCTGGGGACTTGCTGGGGTGGAGACAGAGAGACAGGCCCCAGGCTGGGACAGTAACATAAATAAGTAAGTGGGGCTGGAGTTGCCTTCCCCGTGGAACTGCATTACCCGTTCCAGCCTGCAGACATCTGGAATGTTAAAACCGACAAAAGCGACACTGTGTCCCACGGAACCGTTACAGGGACGACAGAACCAGTGATTGGGGCCACTGGGCGGATGGCTACTGTGTTGAAGATGAGAATGAGCATTGTTTTGTTCTATCACCTGCACCAATAGAGATGCCTTCCTTCTGCGGATGTCATTGTCCCCCCTCCCTTCATCATATACATTCACCGCCCTTGTCTCCTAACTGGAACACTGTTTGGGCATCTGTCTGAATCAGTGAACCCCGAGCTACTAATCTTACTGAACTCAAATGAATGCGTATTGCATCTCACTTTGAAAGGCCTTTTACTTTTAGGTTAACAGGACCCAAGTGATACCACTTCATTCTTGACTTCTCATAATCGGAAAAGTGTGGGGGTGCGCTGTCGGAATTTATTGCTTTTGTTCGTTAGGACTACAATGGGACACAAGGACTTGTGTGTTGAAACTCACCAAAAAACAGAAACGACGTGTAGAGGAATTTTGATTCAAAGCCAAATTCTACTGATGTCTGGGTTCTTGCCCCAGTCTTCCTGAGGGTCCCATCCCCGTCTCAGAGCTAGTCCTCCCTGCTAAATATTCTAGCTTCACAGATGCACCCACAGAACGAAACTCACCCTGCACTTTTTTTTCCACGTGCCTGAGAAAACAACTTTCTGCCCTTAGCTTCTCAGGTGACAACCTTCCTCAAACGGTTCGCATTCTCAGTGTGACTCCCGGTCTCCTAGAATACGAGACACAGAGCCCACGGCGCCCAGCACAGCTGGTCGTGCTCTCGGGCATTCAGTCCAGAACACGAGTCAGCGATGTTCACTGGCATGTTCCTGCAGCCGTTCCCGGGATCCCAGGCCATTCTGCATCTGTACACGCATCCTTCCAACAGCCAGCCCTCCCCACCCATCTCCTCTTGCCACTCACAGCAAAAACAAAAGAATGGTAACATGGACAACAGCAGCCAGAACAACCCCCAAACCACACCATGGCATTGTTTTGCTTAGTTTTGTTTTTTTCTATCTAGCATATGCTGTCTATTTGCCTGGCCTAACAGCGGGAGGTTTGCACAGATTTGCCGGCGGCTTTAGGATTTAGTGAGGAGCTACCGCCAACCAATAATTTTTAATAGCTTGCCCTCCATTGATTTCAACCCACACACGAAAGTGCCTAATAAAAACGTGAGCAGGATTGTTGCCGGGACACAAGGACGACGGAGGGTTAATGGCTTTGTGCACCTGCGCTGGGCGAGCACGAGAGGGTCGTTTCGATCTGCACGCCGAGTTTGCACCGGGAGACCATTGCTGACGGCACCACCACTCAGCAAGGCCGTTTAAAGGGGCTCAGAAAACCCGTAAGTTCTTTGACTGAAACGGTTGTGTCCCTCAGAAAGCTCTAAAATCAGCGATCTTCGAGAGGTGGAGACAGATTGGTTCGTCAATCTGAACCCACGGTGCACACAGCAATGACATTTGGAAAGAAGAGCTTCCCAAGAAGGGGCGGCACTTCAAATGTTGGCCCACTTGCCCCCACCCCTCCCCCACCACCCCCCACCTCCCTCCGAAATGAGACTCATTCCACCAGGAGCTGCAGCAGGTTGAGCGGAACGTGGGGCCTTAAAGCTGGAGGCGTGTGTTGCAACTCCAGAACATGACTGACAAGCTCCCTGAAATCACAGCCAAAGCTTTACGGAGGACAGGGACCTGGAAGGGGGGCTCAGTTGGTTGAGCATCACCCTGTGCATCAAGAGGTTATGGGTTTGATTCCTGGCCGGGACACATTCTCAGGTTGTGGGTTCAGTCCCCGGTCAGGGCGCACACAGGAAGCAACTGATTGGTGTTTCTTTCTCATACCAGTATTTCTTTCCCTCCCTCTCCTCCTTCCTTCCTCTCTAAACAGTCAATAAACACATCCTTGGGTGAGGATAAGGAAAGGGGAGGGGAGGGGAGGGGAGGGGAGAAGGGGAGGGGAAGAAACTGCGTCTGTCCCTAGATCTGATTTGGGGGAGAAAAAAGGTAACTGAGCGTGCTGATCCACATCAGGTTAGAAGGGTAGGATTCATTCTGACGTGGGCCTCAAACTTAAAAACACACAAGTACCATTGAAGGATTTCTTTTAGATTATGGATGTGAACGTTTACCCAAAAAATTGCACATAAATTAAGTCCTCCTTCACTCTTCCTTTACACTCTCACCTTTGTTCGGGTTGGAAGGAACCCTAATGAGGGATTTCTCCTGAGTTGAACCCCGGGAGGCGGAGAGGAAAAGTGTTGGCGTTGGCACCTACACAGGGGCACCTGGAGAAGGTCGTGTTCAAAAGTCCGTGTGTGTCCTCGGCAGCAAGACTAAGGGCAGCGCCCTGTTTGTGCGGAAGGGCGTGTGCGGAGAGATCTGAGGCGGCACAGGGGAGACCGGGGAGAACGGCACTGGGGCAGGGCCGGGCAGGCCCTCATTAAGACCCGAGGGATGGGAAACAGCCCCCACCAAGCCTTCTACTCAGCAAGCAAGCACTTGCGGACAGCCTGCGAGCCCAGCCCAGGGCTGGGCAGTGCAGGGGGCTCAAAGCCGAAAGAACGTAATTTCTTTCTGAAAGGTAATTATTTACAATCGAGCCGTAAAAGGGAAACACTCGTGAACAAGTGTGGGGAGAAAGCAAAGGGTCTTTTCGGTAGGGCCCGGTGCCAGGCCGGGAGGGTTCCGGGGAGGAAAGGCCTAGAACTCTGACACAGGGAGAGTTATAGCCCAGCTGGGGAGACCCAGTAGGGGTGTGTGCTGGGTACTCAAGGCGGGTGAGGCCTGGATGACGTAATGGTAGGATGGTCAACCACCCGCATGCCCGGGGACCCAGGGGCTTGCTGGAAAGCGGGGGGTCTAGTCCTAAGACTGGACAGTCCTGGGCAAACCAGGCGGAGCCGGTCACCGGGTAGTGGATCAGCACAAACTAGGGCTGATGTTTAAACTGACGCCCTCCTACTGCCGTCCGAGACCACGGGCAGTCGTGGAAACCTGCTCTTTGCACTTTCCCCCTAATCTGGAAGTCGCTCTATTATAAATTACAGGGAGTGTGGGATGGCGGTTTCTAGGTGCTCAAGCAGTGCTTTGGACAGAAAAGTCCCAGCGGGTTCCAGAGAGGGGAACGGTCCCTGTGGGTGGGACAGACTAGGGAAGATCGGTCAGTGAGTGACCATATTCTCCTCCAAGCTGCGACTCTTCTGATGACAGAGTGTGCTCTTACTAAGCGTGTGAGACAAGGGGTATGCGGTGGGTGTGTTCAAGCACAGCCCCAAGGTGTGGTAGGAAAATGCTTCATTGAAGGTTCTAAGGAAGAATGGAAATTAACAACAGGGATGTCACGAGACGCAAAGTTCAGGAGCCCATGTAGAGTTTTCCAGAACTGCAGTTAGAGAAGCCAGGTATGTCCTTGTGAAGGGATTCCTTTGAAAGCACAGTGTAGGATAAGGACGGGGCTAGAGAGAGGAAGGGATGAGGCCCTGGAATATTCTAACTACCAAACTCATAACTTCCGTTTTATCTTCTAGACACGAGGAGCCACCGGAAGTGTTCGAGGAGAACAGCAAAATGGAGAAGTGGTACGTGATGCTCAGTGTGGCAGGTCGGCGTGGACGTGGAGGGCAGCATGCCCAGAAGAGCCGGTGTGGGGAGGGCCTGAGGCAGGAGATGGATGTGCAGAGTGAGACCCAGCTGGAGAAGACTGGAGAGCGCTTCATCAGAACCAGCTACGGAGAAGTAAGAGAGACTCGGACGTGATTTCACAAGTGGAAAGCTACTTGATGAGGAAAAGAACTGGTAACCGGTGACAAACCCTGATAATACGTGACTTGTCACAATTTTCAAAAGTATGTCAAGGAAGAATAAAGTGCAAGAGAGATTTCTCTGTGGTGAATTTGCTCCCACTGAGGAGTTCTCAGTAGGTGATAACATCACCATGGTGATTATGCTTTGATAAGATGCATCTCTCGACCTTGACCTTGGATCTACAATGAATGACAGGCGGAGACGTGGGCCAGCGGCAGGGTCAGGCCAGGGAGTCCAGCTGGCCGGGACTGGTCTGAGACCATCCACCAAGCTCAGCAAAGCCAGATGAGGAAGAGGAAGTCAGGTTCACTAGTGGAGACAGGCAGGAAAGGAAAACTAGAATGCAGTGTCTGGGAAATCGGGTGGTAAAAAGGAAGAACCAAAGACCTTAACCAAACAATCCGGGCCGAGCGTGGAAAGATATAGGAAGAGGTCACACGTGGGACAGGGAACGTAAGGGTCTAATGACATGGCATTTGGCATTTACTGAAGGGTCACCTACAACTGTCCTCGTGCGAGGTGTCAGAATGTGCCACCCCCCAAACAGGCCGCTTTGGCCTGAGCGTTGCTCTGAGCCGAAGGTAGCTGAGAATCGAAGGTGCCGGGAGACTTCTCTGCCCTCCCTTTGTCCGCCTGAAGCAGGGTGCAAACTCCCTTTGGAGGGAGGCACCTCCTTACCCAGGCCCCCTCTTCTCACCTGCCCCCCAATTCCAAGGAGAGAAGGGCAGCACTGGGCTGACACCGGGTGGGGGGGTTGCACAAACAGACCCTGCTACAACACCCCTTCCTTTCCATTAGTCCCCACATATTTCCGAGTCGCTTGCCCAAAATGTATCATCCCTTGAAGCCCAAACCCCCTTTCTTTTGTTAAAAGGAGTATACAAGCCCCCAAGTCTGACCATTTATTTGAGTTTCACTTCTGTGAACTCTTGTGCCCATAAAAATCAATACAAACTGTGTTTTTTTCCTATTAATCTGTCTTTGGTTAGTTTAATTTGCAATCCCCTGGTACCAAAATTAGGAGGTAGAGGAAATGTTTTTCCTCCTTGACACTCACTTGAACCCTGAGAAAATTGAAGGAATGGAAACTTTTCCAACTGCAAATCTCTTGCCCTTTCGGTATCATTTCCTGCCACTCTTCCTGTTACCCTTCCCAGCAGAGGCAGGACATGGACTCAGGAGCGGAGGCTCTGGGGCCCCGGGAGACAGGGACTCATCAGCCCTGGTCGGACAGCAGGGGCCGCAGAACAAGGCAGTTTCTGACCCTGGCAGGTTTTTCCAAAGCGATCGGTCACGTAACTTCTCCACCTACCGACCAATTGGCTGCCAAGGAGATACATGAATTCGCTCGTTCTCTACAATGAAAAATAAGGTCTTGCCTGGCTGGAGTGACTCAGTGGACTGAGCGCAGGCCTGTGAACCAAGGGGTGATTGTTGTGGTCGATTTGCTCTTGACGGCTTTATTTTTTATTTTACTTTATTTTTGTTCTTGACAGTTTTAAAGAACAATCTCTTAAGGGGAATTTTCTGTCTCCCACTTAGAAGTTCCTTCTAAACCCAAGAATGTTCCAGGAAAGTTGATTTGTCTCTTTCTGGAACTTTAGAAATGGATTTTGCACAAACTGGTACAATCCGTTTACTTAATTGCTTCAGTAGATTATCATCCCTCAGACTCAAAGGTTTAAAAACATCACTAGAGATGAAACACGTTCAGGAAAAGAAAACAATCAGCGTTACGAAGATTCGATGCCACACCGGTGAACGCACGGTCAGGACTGTGTCTTTGGCTGTGGCTGAACCGGACGACTGCCATGTTCGTCTGGAAGCCGATTCGTTGTTGATGTGATTTTTCATAAAATGTTAAAAGGGCCCAAATGCTCTCCTGAGGCACAGCCAGTCGATCTAAGCACTTAGATCTGAGTAAGCACTGGCAGCCACATCACCCACGAAGCCACACGCACTGCTGAGAACAACTTAATTCCTGTTAAAATTTTAAAAGTTGGTAAAAGGATTTTTTGCATAATAACAAAATTAGCTGTTGTTTCATTTGCAATAGTAAAGGTTTAATGATCTCTAACACTAGAATTAAAATATAAATGCCTTTGGTACCAATGCCATATATACAATTTCAATTCTTAAAGGACCAGTGAATCATGAGGCTCTTTTGGGACAGAACTCACTAAGAACGGATGCCTGGAACACATGACTCTAAAATTCAGGTAGAATTATGGCGCCCCATCAAAATGTGTGATCTCCTGTTCGTGAAGTTTTAAAAGACAGCACATTTACTCGGGGGAGCTGGGGGAGAGGAGGTAGTAATTATCAGAGTAGATGCACCAGGTCCGGGGGAGTGGAGGTAGTAATTATCAGAGTAGATGCACCACATCATTACCCTACTGCATGCCTGATGCATTTAAACTGTCTCTCTGCACCCCCAAGCATTTCGTAGTAAACATGGAAGATGTTGATGGCCTGCTTAATGTAAATTTATATGCGACCCACCACTAGTTTTAAAAGAAGAAAATTCTTAAATTGTATTACCATTGTTTCTAGACTAATTAATAGCAGAAAGGTTAAAATTCCAAATGCATGCTGATCTTGTTAACACATAATTGATCCCACCCCCTCAGAGACAGTCCCTCCTTTTTACGCCGGGCACCTAGGCTGTGAGATTAGACAGCGGCTGAGAGAAACTCAGCCTAGCAACAAGGACCTGTGCAGGGGTGTCCATTTGTCCCTTTCCAAAGCTACTTTTCATCATAATAACAGCAAACATTTGAGTGCCTTCTAGGTGCCCAGCACTGTGTAAGCACTACCTTGTTTAACCTTGACAGGAATCCTACGTGGTATGAAATGATATTGTCCTCATCGCACAAATGTAAGTTTTAGGGCCCGAAGAACTTAGGCCACATGTTCAAGGTAACTGAGCTGGTAAATGGCACCCCTTGGACTTGAAGCCAGGCTCAGCCGACACTTGAGTCTGTGGCTTATCACCGAGGGGGAAAAAGTGCGGTCATCAAACCATCTGAACAATTCTTTCTGCCAAATCAGAAAACTTTTCAGATTCGACAATGAGTACAGATTCTGTCGTGAGCACCTACATCTGAGGAATCGGCCAGCAAAACCCGGAAAAAGCTTATCAGCTGCCTCACTTGGAGCAGAAGGAGACTCTCAAAGCCTGTCTGTATCTTTAAAAAGTCCCATATGCGGCTTTATCCTGCCGTAGGGGCTTATGATCCAGATGAGAAAAATGCCCCCACTCCCCTTTCCCCGGGCTGGCTGGTCCGTCCACAGCACTCTCCCTATCTGAAAAAAGCACAAAGACCCAAAGATGTTTCAAATACCTCTTCTGTCAAGCTTCCTTAACTCTCCCAGACAAAATGAGGCATTTCTGCTTCTACGCTATTTTCATACTTCTCTTTCCCTCCATCAACGCACAAACCACAGAGTTCACTCAGGATCATCTGAGGCAAATCCACCCCTGCCCTCAACCACCTCCCAAGACTGCCTCTCAGTCCTCGGTGACTCTGTCCTGCACACAGTGAGTCTATTTCCCAATTCATCTTGCGCGTTTTCTAAAGCCGGTTATCACTGCAACTTTCCTCTCCTGTATCTGCCCAAATTAGCACTCTAAAAATCACACAGACACATTTCAGCTTCACAAATGGAAAAACCTGTCACCCCAAGAAACTTCCAGACCTGCAGAGAATTTTTATAAGAGTTCATCTGAGCCCAACTGACTACATGGGCCGGGAAGTAAGATCTCAAATGCTCCGAGAATGACAGTTTTGCAGCTGCTGCTTATGCATTTGAAATTAAGGAGGGAACCAGGGAAGATTCCGCAGAGGTGGGGAAAACAAGGCTGGGACTGGAGAGTTAACAAGATTATGTTCTCTCTAGAGGGCGGTTAAGGCTTATTTCAAAGGTGTGTTCACCAAGACGCACAGAACCACCGACAGGACTGGCTTCAGGCAAAGATGAACCTTCTACTACAAAGTTTTGTGCTGGCCGTGACCTGACCTGTCAGGAATCCATAATCAGATTACCCTGTGAGGTGACTTTCTACACCACCCTTTTCTCCAACCACAAACCATGGGATAGCCCCAAGCAATTTATCTCGAAATGACAAAGTATCGAGGCCCCTACTTGAATAATGGAGAAGGCACAGGACTATGTGGTGGTCCGTTTTATGCTGTTCTGTAATAGAAACACTCCAGGGAAATCCAGTGGTTGAGAACATGCAAAATTAATATTTAGTCTTTTGGAGATTAATTTTATGGAATAATTTTATTTCAGCTTAAAACTATAGTTATGGATGAGGAATCACCTGAGGAATTACTAGTTTGGTTGTTGAAACAAAAAAGTGATTAACTCCATAACATCAATTAAAATATATGGTACCACCATAATGCCTCCATGCAGTATAAATAATAAATATCTTGTAAAGTATAAATTATATCAATTCTGTGGAACCTTAAATAAAAGGGGTATTTAAGACTACTTAGCAAAAGCAGAAGCAGTTTTCCCTTAAGGGCAGACATTAAACATCTTTAGAAGATTAAAGATTCATGTGTACTACTCTCCGCTAATTTTTATGAATCATCCAGTCTTATTGAGATGCATAATTACCGTGTGCATATACAGAACATTCTCATATATATGTCTATGTGTATGTTGGTTTTTATATTTTTGTGGCATCAGCGTAACTAGAGCTTTCAACTTTGCCACACTGAAAATAAACGGAGATTTCAGCCAGCTCTCACTCTTCCTGGAGCTGTGACATAAAGGGGTGGAGGTGGGCCAGGGTTAGATATTCCAGGAACGGAAGGTTCACTGTAGTACATGATAGCTGGAAAATTCCAGAAACTAAAACCTAAGCTGACAGGGTCCCCTGGGAGATCCTGGGAAGGAAGGCCACCGTTTCTTACCTAGGCTCCGTCTCCGAGACTGGAGGAACCCCAAGGTGGAGGACCACTCACCCACCACAGCGCTATCTGGTTCAGCTCTTCAGAAGGGAGCTGACTTTTGCCCCTGTAGTAATGACTTTGTAGGGTTTGTGTGTTCCTATGCAGACAGATGCACAGTCCAAGTGTAAGTGCCTAGCCGCTGTCCAGCACTAAGGAAAAAGAGGAGAATAAGCAAGCAGGTGCACCGTGAATGTGACGTCCAACCACGGCCAGTGGCTGAAGCAAAGGAACACGGACGAGGAGCAGTATGGACGGGAGCCGGCTGCAGTGACTGAGTGGCTTACTAACCATCTCCATCCTGTCTTTTGGGAAGGCATGAAGTCACATTTCTCATCTACCCAAATACCTCAGTATTCGACCCGAGAAGCAACGGTGTCTGTGGTTAGCAGAAAGGATGAGCCCCAAAGATATTCGCGTCCTAGTCCCTGAAACCCACCTTGTACCATAACGTACCAAATACCTGCACGTCAGTGTCAGAATACGCTCTTACCCGTCAGGAAATCTCCTTCATCTTAAAAGGACAGAAACGTTAAAAAAAGTCCTGGAAATTGGCATCCAGGACATGCTACGTGCCAACTCCTTTGCCTTTGCAATGTATCCTACATCCCAGCCCCACCCTCATCCTCCTCCCCACACTGGGAGATTAGGCAGAAGATTCAGACGCTGCAGAGGACACAACACGGGGTCATGCAAAGGGGGGCGCCGTACCTCTGGGGAGGACAAGGTTACACGGCAGCGTGTGCCAGAGAGACTGACAGAGCGCCAAAGACCCCATCAGCCTGATAGGGCCGACCAGGACGCCACCACAGAGCTCTGCTGCCTAAGCAGCATGAGAGGCCACGGCAGTGGAGCGAGAAACTAAAGGAAGGCGTTCAGCATGCTCCTTGGGAGACGAGCAGAAAAACCGGCGACCCGAAGTGATCTTCAGCCCAGTGAGCCTCGTTTCCGTGAGGAGTCGGAGAGGCTGCTGTCTCTTTATCTGGGAACGCTGCCACAACCTAGTAGACCAGTTGGCTGCTCTACCCAGGTGGGTCCACCCAAGCCTTGGAGGGTTCCATCTAAGGACCCTTGAAGTGACCTTAGGGATCCTAAGAGTCCTTGAGGTAGCAATGGGGTGGGCACCTCGGAATTCTTGTGCTCTTCCTCTTGGACTCGGCCCCATTGGCTTACCCCCTTATTAGCATTAGCAGGTCAGGAGCTCTGGCGGCCAAGTCTATACCCAAGAACTAATGTTGCTGCTCCCTGTTCGCGGCTCTCCCTAGAATGTGGCAGGGGTTGTTCTTAGCATGACAGTCACTGGTGGTAGTCCCCATGAGGGAAGGACAAAAAAAAAAAGGGTAAATGAATGGTTTGAAAGGCCAAGGAGAATTAAGGTACCAGATGAATAGTTACACTTTCTCTGCCTCCTTCGCCCCAAGAAGGTCTGTCCATGGGGATTTCTAACTCTAGGAGAAAGGAAGGGATCCTGTTACAGATTGGAGCAGTATTGCTGAGAGTCAGTAACAGTCCCTACCAGTCGGCAGTTTGAACGACAAACAACAGAGGATGTTCCTGGATTGCCTGTGTGGGATACAGCTTCCACTGGGCAAGAAACTCTATTCAGCTCACAGCCAGTCCTATCCTTCGCAGTGGCCGAGTCTATTACAGGGACCTCACGGTTACTCGGGCAGCTGAAAACTCTCTCTTATGGGTCCCTGGTTTGTCGGGCGCTCTGCTCATCATCGGAGATTCGGACATCATTAGGACACAGGCAGTGTTACCTGTCGCTAGGTACCGGGGCTTCACTCTGGTGACTTTCTGTACCTGCCAGTCATTCCTGCTCCGCTCAGTCTGTCAAACTACCTGCTGTAATCAGATTCCATGTCCATCAAAACACATTTCAAACAATGAAATGGAACCTGCTGAAATTAAATAGAGAAATGAAGAAATAATTGCTGCAATTATAATAAAATTGCAATCTGTTTAAGAAATTTAAGTTCCATTGGGATTCCCTAACTGGGTGCCCTTTCTGGACACTTTCTTGGGGAACAATCCAACCGCTAGTCCCACGGCTGCCCATGTCGGATGAGAAGGGTACTGGCAGGGCACCAGTTCACACTGCATCACGGGGCAGCGTTCCCTGCTAACGTGTCTCAGCCGTTTGTACAACTTGAGTGACACCCAGGGTATAAGACTTATTGGAATAGAGTAATTCTTCCTGTTTTCTCAGATTCCTAAATCCTTATACCCGTGTAATGATCATATCAAAGGTCAGTTTCCCTTGTCTACTCAATCTTACTCTTCTCACTTCCGTGCAGTGCATCTTCCAAGATGTGGAAGCAACATAATTGCCCACAGTGGACAGTCAGATAAAGATGTGGGACATATGTACCCACAGGGAATACCACTCAGCCATAAAGGCGAATAAAATCTTACTATGTCCAACAACACAGATGGACCTAAAGGGTATTATGCTAAGTAAAATAAGTCAGGCAGAGGAAGACAAATACCATAGGATTTCACTTCTATGTGGAATCTAAAGAACAAAATAAATCAAGAAACAAAACAGAAGCAGACTCGTAGACACAGAGAACAAAACGATGGTTGCCAGGTGGGAGGGGGTTGGGGCTGGGTGAAAAGGTAAAGGGATTAAGACGTACAAGCCTATAGTTATAAAACAGTCCCAGGGATGTAAAGTGCAGCACAGGAAATGTAGTCGATCACACTGTACTAACTGTGTATATGGTGCCAGGTGGGCACTGGAAGTCCTGGGGAGATCACTCTGTGAGCTACACAAACGTCTGACCACTGTTCTGTACCGCTGAAGCTAATATAAAATAATATTGGATGTCAACCGTAATTGAAAAATGTAAACAAATGGGGGAGAAGGAAAGAAAACAGAAGCCCTGCTTTTATTAGTGTTGCACAGAAAACAGAAGATGCTGTCGTTCATTCTTCGTGATGCAGAGCAGCGGAAGTATCCTCGCGGGCTCCGGCTCTCTCCCAGCACCACAGGATGCCAGCAGCCAGCTCGGGCGGCCCTGGGACTTCACCGCTTTCAAGTTCAGTGTCCTGACCTAGTCCTCTTAAATGGCGTTAAACCTGGGTTCCCGATTTAACCGTGCAGTTTGAGGTTCATAGTCCCAGCGCTGCGTCCTAACCGCAGCCTTTAAATTGTCCTCCAGTCTGACGACGCCACCTGTAGAAACTGACCCTTGGCTCCCTCGGTTCTCACCCTGCGCTCTCAGCTGCTCGGGGTTCAGCTACGTGCCGTCCCAGGATTCTTCCCTAGGCTCAGTTGGCACTGGCCCGGAGGAGTCTGGGTAATGGGGAAGTTTTAATTAATCAAGGCAGGCCTCCTAAAGGGAAGAGACTTTCACAAACTATTTGAATAAAGGCTTGGAAATTTGAAAGAGAGATCAGAACATAACTCTAAAACAGTTCCATTAATCTGAGCTTGAATTTACGTAAGTGTTTAGAGGTTACACTGGGTAAAAGGTGAAATAAAATGGAGTCACTTAGGTCAAGGGTTTTAAAATGGAGCCAAGAGATCATTAAGGTACCCAAATCAGTGTACCTCAAATTGCAATTCTTTGATCCCAAATCAATGCTTTGCTTATCGCCTCCTGATAATTTTAGGATGATAAATGGATTGAAAACGGGACTCTGAGCTCACTCGCCTGAAAATGAAGTCAGAGGCTAGTGAAGAAGAAACACTAAAAAAAATTTACTCCCTGGCCTCCTGGGAGAGTGGTTCTTCCCCTGGACTGAAACGCGTTCCAGTTCTCTTTGGGAGGGGTAGCTGAGCCCCATTCTCCTCCCCCATCAAAAACGGCCAAGGATTAATGAAGTCAAGAGCTGGATTCTCTCTGGGCCTGGCTGAAAGAGATAGCAGGCAGGAGGGAAGGTTGCAGCTGTCTCCATTTTTCTGCAGGACTCTTGCTGGAACCATTTTTTTCTCTTTCTTTTTATTTAAAATTCTTACCAAAACACTGCTGCTCTCTGCCTGCCCATCCTTTAGCCAGGCATTCTGTGTGGGAGTGATTGAAGCGGGCAATTAGATTCTCCTCTGCGCTCCTCTTTATTTTCCTTCCGTAGACATTTATTTCTTCATGGTGCCACAAAAAGGATTTTGGAAGCGGGGGAAAAACTCATTTCATTTTCCTATTCGGTCTCAAGACAGATCATGGAGATATATGCCTCCTGCTACACTGATGGTGTTTGAGAGGGAAACAGGAGCATTCTGATTAGCCGGCATGGGAGAAAAACACAAATATCCCCTTTGTCCTCTGTCCACCTAACGGAGCTGCTTGGCATCCTCAACCATTCCGCCCTGTGCAGGTCACAAGTGAAAGAGAAAAACGTTCAGAACCCCGTGTTTCCAAATACCCTAATTATGGGCTTTCTGCATTGAACTCTCAGCTGAATTTAAATACCACCTCAAAGTATTCACCCATTCGTCCCTGCCTTAGTCGGTAATTACACCAAATGTAATTAAGCCTCATGCAACCACAGGTGCAGAAGTGCTAACCACCTGTCCTCCCCTCAGGCTCCGTATTTTATCGATCGGTCCTCTTCTTTCTCCGTCCACCCAGACCTCGCTCCTCTCGCTCACTGGGCTATTTAGTGAGCAGGGCTTGCCCTTGAGTGGGTGCATCCCCATTCTGCCCCGGGCTACTAAGGAGAGAAGAAGTGATGTTCCATCACTCTAACCCCCAGATCCTTCTGACACATGATACCACACTCCACAGACTTCAGAAACTTCCAAGTTGAGACCAAAATACGTTCCATGAGTTTGCAATGGCTTTGTTGCCCTTCCTTTCCCAAATCTTCTTGGGGCACCAGCAAAGGAGACCAAACTTAAATCCGATAAGCAGATAGCTCCAACTTAAATGACTAGGGTCCAGTTCGTGAAGCTACAGGGGAGAGACACTGATGCTTAGTGGGCACTCCCTCGGCAGAGCGGCTGGTCATGTTATCCCCCCTTTCAGAAGAGCATCATGGGAAGAAGAGGGCGATCGGCTGTCTTCACAGCGTGGTTTCCACACCCGCTCTCCCCGGATGTCCGTACTGTGCACCTGCAAGTGCACCCTGTGTTCAGGACCATCTCCACGGCACCAGTCAAAGGTCACAGAGAGGGCAAAGCGGGGACCCGTGGCCACAGCCTGCAGGCGCCCTGAGGCTGAGAGCACTGCCCTCGGAATGCTGAAAACAGCCATGAATAAGGGATTTCCCTCCTTCCCTGGGAAGTCATCATTTTGCAAACCAAATGACACCTAGAACGTTTTTAAAAATTATTTTATGGTATTTTTTCCATTACCATTTAGTCCCCTTATACGCCCTCCACCCCCTGCAATCTCCACACTGTCGTCCGTGTCCATGAGTCATTTCTCCTTTTTCCTCCACCCTCTCACCTCCCCCCGACCCCCACCACACCAAGCTGTCAGCCTGCTCTCCATCTATGGGTCTGTCTCTCTTTTGCTTGTTAGCTCATTTTGTCCATTAGATTCCACATATGAGAGAAATAATATGGTGTTTGTCTTTTTCTGACTGGCTTATTTCACTTAGCATAATGTTCTCCAGCTCCATCCATGCTGTAAAATTTTCTTCTTTTTTGTGGCTGAGTTAACATTTGATTTTGTAAAAGTCCCATGTCTGATGGGCACTTGGGCACTTTCAGAGCTTCGTTATTGTACATAACGCTGCAGTGAACACAGGGGTGCTTGTGTCCTTTCAAATCAGTGTTTCGGGTTCCTTCGGATACAGCCCCAGAAGTGGGCTCGCTGGGTCCAACGGCGGAAGACTGTCGATAGAGTGGGTTTCCCATGTCAGCCTGACTCCCTCCTCTGGCCCCTCCTCTGGGCTGCCCACCCCCTCACGTCAGCCACTCTGGGGGTCGAGAATGGGAACCGACCGAAACAGAAGCCAGACTGAACAAGGGCCAGGGTAAATCAGCTGACAAATTATTCTAATCGGGCAGCACGCAACACAAGGCTTTGGCGGAAAGACTTGTGATAAATGTGGATTGAATCAGCAAACATTTTTCAATGAATGAATATTGATGATCTTGGCATCCGTCCACGGTTTGGACGATCTGTTGTATTAGATTATGTTCAGCATTTCTCCCTCCAGTCGGTTAGGTAATCGGAAACGTACTGTAATCGGAGTCGTCCTAAGCACACACAAAACGGAATCAGCTGTCAGGAAGGAGCACGAATTATCTGCTTCACAAAATCTGTGCGTTATCTTACAGGGCTCTCCGTTTCCTGTTCTCGTGCGAGGTTCGACAACCCTACAGGGCAGCGAACCATAATATTCAGAATGTCCTGTACCTTGTAGTGGTCCTTATTTTTTTTTAAAAAAAAAGGAGAGGAGGGAAAGCAATAACTTTGATTAAATGCACGTGTGTGGAAATGCTGTGCGTACAGGTCTCCCATGCCCACCAGGGTTTCTGGTAGTGCTGCCTCCGTGAGGGTGCCGCCTGGCGAGGCGCCATTCCCGGTGGTGCCTATGGATTTGCTTCTGAGGTGGGGGCTGTACTGGGAGGAAAGGCAGGGTCGGAGCGGCTAGAGGCCTTCCCAAGCCACACAGCTGGGAGGCAGTAGATGCAGGACTGAAGCCCAGGCTGCCTTACCCCAGAGCCCACGCCCTCAGGCACTGCTGCAGAGCTCCATGGGGAGCCCAACCAGCAACGAGGGCGGTGGCTGGGCAGGCGGGACTTGCAGCATCCCCACCAGAAACAGGGGGCGCCCAGCCCCACGGAGCCTGTGCCTGAGTCAGTCTTGAAGGTCTCTCTCTCCCTCCCTCCCTCTCTCTCTCTCTCTCTCTCTCTCTCTCTCTCTCTCCCCCAGTTGAGAGTTCTGGAAACCAGTACTATACGCCAGCCAACACAACTGTCTGCCGTGATGAAAATGTCCTGTGTCTGCTGCACTATCCAGTATGTGCGTGCTCACGGAGCACTTGAAATGCTGCCAGTGCAACTGAGGAGCTGAATTTCTGACTTGATTTAATTATTAATGAATGCAAAGGTAACTGGGCACATGTGGCTAGTGGCCGTATTGATTAGAGTGTGCACTCTAGAGACTGCACTGAAATATAGGAGCTGGGGGCGGAGCTAACATGCGTTAGGCACCTGCTAGCTCGAGTTCAAGCCTCACACCAACTCAGTGGGGTGCTATAACCGTCACTATTTTGCTGGTACAGGAAATTATTTTACAGAGTTATTGGTTTGCCCAATCCCATGTAGCATGCAAGTGGGATGGGTAGACGTAGAAATTCAGGGTTAGAAAAACAAATCTAAGAAGAAAAACAAAAAAGCAACGATCCTTTAGCCATGAAAGTAATTTTACAGACCTGGGACCATGCGTGGTTTTGCTCACTTTTTCACCCCAGGGCCTGGCTCTTAGTAGTAGATGCTCAATAAAAAGATGTTGGATGAAGAAGGTGAAGAAAAAGATAAAGCCTCAGTCAATTATACAGAGGATTGTAGCCGATTGTCCTTCATCCTTTCTAAGAACAGCCTGGGAGATTTAGATAAGGCGAAAAAAATTCCTGACACTGAAATGTGTTTCTGGAGGATATTAAAATTTATATTCTGACTGTATGAAAAAATAAGATTTCTCCTGATCAAAATGTAATGAATTTGATATGCTCCCACCTACGGAATAAGGGTTTGATTAAGTTCATCCCTCATTCCTTTGAGATAATCATTCATTCTTAAGTGTAAAAGACCCTTATCCTAGCATATAAAGAAATGACAAGCATTTCCTGAACAAAAGCAATTTCTGAACAGAAATTCTTGGCACACATATTTCACTCAGAGAGTGAGCTCCGTAGAGGACCCATTTGTTCCCTAATTAAAGGTCTGTTGATTAAGAAGGTTATAGAAAATCACTTCGGGGTTATTCAAAACTGTATAAATTTTCTAATTCTTTTACTGTCATTTATAAAAGTGCTTGGACCAAAAGCGTTCATGCTCTCCGCCCAGTTGTAATGAGCGCTTTCCACAGGTCTGTGGAAATAATCCCACAGTCACTCTCCAACACCGATCTGGAAAGGCGATGGGCAGAACGGGGAGATCAAGGCGCTGCCGGCAAAGCCCGAATCTTCTACGCGCACGCGCGGCAGGGACCGTTCACCCTACTGACCTGCGACGCTCTCTGGAAAAGGGACACACCTGTCCCCATCACCAGTCATACTCTGCGGCTGACGTGGCACCTCCGGGGAGCGAGGTCCAGTGGTACTTGTTGTGTGGACGCATGAGTGAATTCCAAGGTAGCCAAATACATTACGTTTTTCTGATTTTTTAGGTAAGACCTCTGAGTCCAGGGTAGATCGGACTTTGCCCACAGCCGCCAAGCGAGACAACAGCATCATCCTAAGTACAAAAAGGACTCATGTCTCTAGGAACAGCCCCAGCATGCTTGCTGTGAAATAGGGCCTTCTGGGGGAGCCTCTGAACAGCCAAGGCTTGGCCAGGAACCAGCACTTGGGGCGCTTCGAGGACTTTACTACTGCGTGTGGATTCACAGGTGATGGAAAGGCCAAGGAGCCTCTGGGGGATGGGGGGGCAGCCAAGAGATGAGAAAGGGCAAGAGGCGCCCAGGGAGAAGGAAGTGGTTATCAAGCCTCAGAGCTGAGCCGCCAGGAGGAAGCTGGAGGGACCATGGGGCTGCCCAGCAGGACCACCCAGCAGGACCTGCATCCAGAGGGAGACTCAGCAGCTGGGGGGGGGGGGGCAAGCCCCGCCCCGCCCCTCGCCTGGCCCTTCCGTCTTCATACCTGATATCCCCTGCACAGGCACACGGCATGGATCAGAACGAATCCTGTTCTTGATTCGCCCTGCGACACCCCCGCCCGTAGCAGCTCTCTTTCCTGGGAGCACTGCGCAGTTGCCGGTCCCTCTGGCTCACGCACACACGGCGGGAGCGTGTGATCGCCTCTGCCCTCTCGCGGCAGCCCTCCAAGCCCCGTTAGTTTGGACTCCCCATTGTCCCACGCGCACACGCACGCGGTCACGGCCAGAAGTGAGCGCTCCGGAGAGGTTTTCCTGCCGATTCCTCAGGAGAATACCTGGGCGCCGCTGGCACTTCAGTTTGCTGTTGTTATGTTTTGTTTTGTTCATATCCATCATCATTTGTGGAATTGTGACTGACAGTTTCTTCGCTATACACTTTCTTCCTTCCACCGCCTTAGACGAAAGCATTCTGATTTTAAGCTCCTGCTACATGAAAAGCGCTGTCCTAGACGCCGGAGACTCCCAGACCAGCAAACTACGGTCTCTGCTCTCCAGAGTTCCGTCTGCTGCCTCCCTGAACTCCTTCTTCCAGTCTTCACCGCACGCTATCTGCTCTGGGCTCTTTCTTGTCAGAAGCCCCACACCAGAGGAGCACACTTGACATTTTCCCACCTATCTCCCACCCTCTGATTAGTTCCTGTTTCTTCCCGGCTTCCTTTCAAAGTCACAGCCTTGAAAGAAGAAACGTCTCACTCTGTCTACAAGTTCATCAGCTTTTGACTCAGACCTTTGAAATCATTAGCAATATACCCTGAGTTTATTTTTGCACAAACGGGCACTCCCAGGTCAGTGCACAGAAGCAAAGGCACTGGGTAGTGGGAAAGGGGGGACAGTGGGCAGAACCCAGGCTCCCTGTCATGGACATCTTATCACCTGCATATTCCTTGGTATGGAGCCACCCATCCCTCTGTGTGTGTGTGTGTGTGTGTGCGCGTGTGCGTGTGTAGAGGGGGGGAGGCATGTGACTCACTTCCTCCCCCGTTCTAGAAGACTCTGCCCACTCACTGACACATGCAGACCCTTTTCAGTATTCCCAGAGAGTTGGCACACTTTCCCCTCTCCAAGCAGAGTTATCCGCTCCGCTCCAGTGTCAAGTTCATTCGCTCCTGCCTCTTCATGCTGCTATTGATTTTCCCAGGACTCCTTCTAACTTCTTTAGAATATATTTGTTTATTTTTAGCACGCTTCCTGAATTATTTTTTCATCTTCTCTAGGGATTTTTCATGCTTTTTAATAAGCGGAAGCCCAGAAGTACATTCTTGACACCCTTTAACCTTCTTCTGGAAGGAAGATTAGCGTGCGTGGAAGGCACACATAACTGATGAGTGTCCCAGCAGAGCGCACAAACACGGCACATGCCCCACAGGCCGCGGCAGCAGGACTCCCAGCTCCCACCCTCCCTGGACGCCCTGGCCCGGACCTAAGCAGGGGCGGCCGACTTTCCACGTTCCCACATACAGAGGCTTCAGAATGCCCACGTCAAGCTGGAAATACATCTGCTCAGCACGTAATACACACAGAAGGGAACTTGCAAGTAGATACTGCCATGCTCTATCGGGCAGAAAGATCCTACTTGAGAAAGATAGTTTAAAATAATGACCTCAGAAAGTCAGGATTGAATTGGATAGAAGAATTCTGTAACCCGAACCATTTACCTACAGAGCTAGAACTTGTTTAATATTACAATTCTCTTTTCTTAAAGAAATGAAATATTCACTATTTATAATTCTCTTTGCAATCAAGATAGTCTCCAGATGGTTGTGTGTGTGTTTGCACACACACGTGTGTATGCTTCGAACACTTGCCCCCACTGCCCTAGATTACTTAACTCCTTCTGCCCACATTTACATTCTCACCCTCTTCAATGCTCAGCGGCCCCTCCCACCAGTTCCCATCTCCCATCTTGTCCAAGTCCAGTCCTTGCCTACTTAGGTCTCCCCAGGCGATCCCCCGGATCCTCCCGGAGAGCAGGCTCCCGAGCCCCCACTCGTGCGGGATGCTTCTCCACACCGGTGGGCCGGCGCCAGCGACTGCTCCCTCCGCACTGGCTCATTGGTGGGACTGCGCCTTCTCCTCGCCCCTCTTCATCATCTTCCAAATCGTGAAGCCCACTGTGGTGGCCCTACGCCGCGTGCTTTTGCCTTGTGTATTCTGTGTCCTTTTCTGTTGACTATGAAAGGGCGCACGTTATACTGCAGGTTCTTAGACAACACAGACGGTAGCACCCCCAAAACCCTCTCCACCGACATCCGACGGGACCCACACAGCACGAGTGGTTGGAAGGAAGGGGGCCTCTGTGCAGGGAGCGGGGGGCTCAATGCACGGCCGTAGTCCTTCTCAAAGGGGCAGGTGTATCTTACAGTCCTCTTTGAAAAAATCGCATTGCTCTCTCTCAGATGTAGTTTTAAGTACTTTTGCATAATTGTGTATAAGTGGTCTTTAAGCTAAATCTAATCGGCCTAGAAATTGTCTATTGTTTATTTAGTGTTCATAGCATTTCTAAATATATATACACACACACATATATATATATAATGATTAGGCAAAGATCTTACATTAAAAGACTTCATCTTGAGCTCCAAACCCACTGGGCATGTCCCCTTAGGTCCCGCCCTCTGCCTCAGCTGAGCGTGGCCACAAAGTACGCATGCCCTGCCAGTGTGGCTGCCTTTGTCTGGGATGCACTCCCTTCCTTCTTGTTCCAGGCCTGCTAGGGGCCGCTTCTTTACTCCTCGGGATGCTGCTCAGACAGCACGTCCTCTGTGACTCTTTCCCTGACATTCGCTGCCCCCCTAAACCCACGGGAACTTCATCCGAGGTGCTCCGAGGCTCTCTGTGCCTACCTCCGTCGGCTCGTTTCTCTGTCCCCGTCTGCTTGTGTGGTTTCTGAACGCAGGGGCTACGTCCGTTCAGCCCGTCCATTCACTGATTCAGTCCACGCTCCTATGGGACTTAACTCCGTCTCAGACACCATGCCCTGGAGGAGCGACAGCTGAACGGAGGGGACAAATAATACATAAGAAGTGCCATTAAAGTGTGTCATATCCTCACGACCGAGCAAATATAGGCTCTCAAAAATACCGATAAAATAATTTTTCTAAAATCAAGAAGCACTCACACACACAGGACGGAGGACACCACATAAAGTCGATAGTCACATAAAGGAAATATCTCACTAGAGGCCTGGCTGGTACGAAACCAGGAGAAATGATGGCTTCTTGGCACCACCCCCTCCCTGGGGATCAGGCAGAGAAAGGTAGATGATCAGTCGTCAGATGCTTCGTTCCTACTTTGGGTCGCCCGACCAGCGGTCGTTTGCACACGGAAATTTGGGGATGGAGACGCTGTGCTGGCCGCCACTGCGGAGGACAGAGCTCCAGCCGGAGGCAGGGCGGGCTCCCCGCCAAACACAAAACACTTTAATTAGTGGTCTCATTTCAAGACGTTGAAACAGCTCCAGCCGAAGATACCAAGGCCTTCAGAGTCAGAGCAGCTTAAAGAAGAAGAAAAAGATGTTTCATGTATTTAGTGGTTTGACCGGGATCCAAGTTGGAAAGGACCCACCTAAAACCTTCTAGAGCAATAAAGCGGAGGTGACGGAACGCCATTCTCCGCCACGTGAGACGGCCCGGGCTTCGCGTGAAATCTGTTTAAAGATCTTCTAAAATGTATGATTAGGTTAGGTGGTTAAGTGGTCGTATTAAATGGTTTAGCATTGCTTTCTGTGAAATATTCTGTTTAAAATAAGATGTTTGCATGCTCTTTCTTAAAACCTTGATTTTAGAAGTCTTGTGAATGATTTCTGAATTACTAGCAAATAGTTCCAAAATACAGAATATATCTGAGAGGATTTGTAATCAGCCACAAACTTTTTCTAAAAATAGCGAGAAATGTGACTGAGGAGGAAACTTTTAATTCTTAGAGTGTAGGAATGAATGGACAGTCATCTAAATAGGAGCCTAGAAGGAATGTGTTTAAAAAACGTGATCCCCTCCCACCTGTGAAACCCAAGCATCTTGCCTTAAGAACCAACATAAGAGGGTAAATGTCCATTTTTACCGTGTCTGAACCCGGAGAAGGAAGGAAGAAGAGAGAAGCAAGAAGAGAACAGGCCTGTTTAGGGGGGCGCTTCGGGTTCTCAAAAACCCAAAAGCAATTTACTGAGAAATTTGTACCCTTTCCATTATTTCATCTCCATCCCAGCTGGCATGAGATTTCAAAATTAATTACAAAGAGTCCAAATACATTATTCTATTGCCTATGCTATTCATTATCTGATTAATGGGAGTTAAAGGAAATGATATGAAATGCTCCATTCACGGCATCTCTTCACGCACAGCCAGCACGGTTTTCCATGCCAAGCTGCAGACTCTGGAGAAAGAAAAAGCCTTCTGATAGGAGATTTTAATCTTCCTCTATGAATTCATGACCGCCTTCCAAATTCCTGCAGCTCTCCAACGCAACGTGTTTCTGGTGCCTGCCTACTCCGGCACACGCTGTCCCTCTGGCTGGCCAGTCCCTGCTCCTCCAAACCCTCACTGGCCCTTCCTCCCGAACCCTTCCGGATGTTCCTCTTCCTCTGTGCGCTCTGACCAGCGTGCGGACACTTCCTCAGTAAGGGACAAGGTTTGGGGAGTTCACGAGCCCATTTCTCCCGGGAGACTCCGAAGGGCAAAGACTGCATTCCTTCCACGGACTTCCGTGGACAGAAGTTTGTGGGTCCTGTCCCTGAATTATGGGTTTAATAAATAGGCTGGAGAAATAAAGGTGGAGCTGCAAGCCTCACACAGGGAGCGATATTTGCACCTTGGAAGCTCACCTATCTACCTGGTCGCCCACGAACACTTTCTGTATTCAGACCTCTGTCTAGGTGTTTTGGGAAAGACATATTTGGACTGTATCAGATTCATTTATTACGAATCCATGCAATGAACAGAATAGATGGGAAAACAAAATACTATCAAAGAAATACCAATTTATACTTTTCAGAGGTAGAAGTTACCATTAATCTTCATATTTTAAAGAAGAAATTGTGTCATCCTTCTGCCAGTTGGGAAAGGAGTTTCTAGAACATTAAATGCCCTTTAAAATTGTTAATGGCATGAATAAAACTTTCCAAGAAACAGAACAACATAATTCATACCCACGAACACATCAGAGAGTAATAAAACGGTGCCATGACATAAAGTAAGATACAAAATCAGTGTGATTTTCAATCACATAATAATTTTTAATGGCCACTAGATTTTCTAAAGCTGCATTCTGCTTGCTTGTATTGTTTTGTAAAATAGGAGACAAAGGGGCTGTATCAGCACAGCCCAGTATTGTTTTTCCAAAGCATGTTCCCGAAAGCAGAAAAATGACTCAGCTCAACCAGAGCACTTCCAGGGGACCAGCCCACAGATGTGGGAACCCAGCTTTCCGCCCCGCATCTGGAGCCCCAGTTCGGGGCGGGGGCGCAGCCCCTCCGGCCTGCCCATGCACAGGCTCGCACAGCGAGCATCTCAGCGGTCAGGACTCGGTCCTCGTCCACTTGGTGCCACTCAACATCCGACAGTCTGCACTAAGTAACAGCACACCTACCGCCCCGGGTCACCCCCACCACCCCCTGCAGCACCACTGTCCCCGGTGTGAACATCTGCCCAGACCACTCCTGCCATCCGTTCTCCCCTCTGCAGCAAAGTTGTCACTGGAAAACACGGATCTGGCAACGTCATTGCTTAAAACCTCTGGATGGCTTACTAGGATGTTCAGGGAAAAAACAGTCTTCGATGATCTTGCAAGCTTCTACGTGCCTGCTGCCCCGCCCCCCAGGAAGCCACCCCTGCCCCAGCCCACCCTGCTCTCCAGACCGGGTCTCTTGGCTGCCTTCGGTGGCCTGCAGGCGTCTGTGTGCATGAGGCCCCTCCGCCTGCCAGTCTCACCCCCGCCCCTGCTCCGCGCAGGACTGACCGCGTGTCCTCCGCCGACCTCAGCCTGAACTCCGCGCCCCACCCCACCAGACCCTGGTGGGCCTCCCCGGTACCCGCACGCCTCTGGAGTGCCCCGTGCTCCGCCTTTACAGCGCGGTCATGTTTCTGTGCCTTTACATGGACCTGTGTGCTGACAGCCGTCTTTCCCTCCAGCCTGTGAGACAAGGAGTGGAGCGGCTCTCTTTCCTTCTTCCGTCCTCGCTACCCAGCAGGGCCTGGCACAGAGGCCGCGCCAGCGACAACGCCGGAGGAAGGACTAGTACACACGGCACATCCAGCGGGCCGAATGTCTGAGACAGCCAAGCAACGTATCATTCACAGCAGCGCCGTCCCCAAGGTCACCGCAAACGCCGAGTCGGTGACAACGGAACCACTGCCCCTAAGGCAGCACCTTCAACCTCGCTCCCCCAATGGTGCTCATACACTCATGGCGAAACGTCTGCGTCACACCCAAAAAAATTCTATTTTTTCCGATCTGACAAGGGAATTAGGTATGATTTTGATTCATTCACAGCGGACGGCTATGGTGGTGTGGGTGGTGTCGTTACTTTATCTGACCATCTGAGGGGAAAGAGGCCAGCGCCCCTGACTGAGAGCTGTTGCGTGATTTACAAATTCCTGGGCGCGCGCGCGTGTTGAAAATCGCTGCTCTAAGGGAAATGCACAGTGAGGTTCGCAGGAGCCTCTGGAAACACATTTTCATCCAGCGGTCCATCAATAGCCTTGTCCTGGGTGCACTTGCGACACCTTACTCAGACCACACAGTCGATTTGTCAATGCCGGACTCACTTCCAAGACGGTGACTCAGGCCCGGAGGACGCTTATTTAACAAGCGCGTTTTCCTCCCCACGAGGCCCATCCCCGCCTTCTCGCGCTTGGAAACACGTGCAGCACCTCAGCGCTACACTTGGGGCCTTTTACACATCAGAACCGCCGGTCAGAGTCACAGGCGTGTGAACACAGGGCACTGACTGGTCTGCGACACCAGGAGGCGCGGTGTCCACCCCCCCACCCCCCCCCCCCCGCCCACGCTCCCATCCCCGTTTGACAGCGGCTGCGCATGCGCCCTCCCGCGGTAACTCAGGCGTCTGCGTGCAACTCCAGATGAGCACTGGGAGATTGATTGGGGGTCGCAAGGGAATTTCAGTGAGTGGGCGAGTTCCCAAGGCCAGGATCAGCAAACGGTGAGGGGAGGCGGTATTTGTTAAAGGCTCATCGTCCCCGTGGCCGTGTAGGTAGGGTGGGCACACGGGGGTCCCGGAGCAGAACACAAGGTCTCGCGTCACACTGCGCAGGGCACAGCCCTCTCCCCGTGGCCGTGTAACAAACAGCAGATTCCCCTATCCAGCTGGAGTGGATGACGTCAGAACGCTTTTATGCAACCGAGCTAACCACTTAATGAGATGCAAGCGCGTGCGGTTGGGGCCAAAGGCTGTAATAGTTGATTCTTGCAAAGCTTAGGTGCCAGGTGAAAATACGCCAGCATGTCATTCGTTACATGCACGGTAAGAGCTTCCGTATTTTTTTATGATCACGAACTGTCTTAGAAATAAATGAACGTCTAATTCCTGGACAGATTCAAAATCACAAAACCAGCTCGGGATTCGTTTGGTAAGTAAATATTCGCGCCCATGGACAGTGTGTAAATACATCTGAAGCCTGAAGGACATTTCAATGCCCTGGTTACTATTTAAGGAAAGCCATGTGCGGATGCTGCACCTAACGTGAAAATGGCGAGTTCTGGGCTTCTCGCCAATTCGTTTTGGGTGTGATATTTCTGATCTGCAAGCTCAAATTCTTGGAATCTTATAAGCAATTTTTTTTTCAGTTGAGAATGGTTTTCCCACCCACAAAATCTACACCCCCCCCCCCGTTCCCTTTAGCTAAGGTTACAGAGGAGCGCAATGGACAGGTGCGGGAGGACTTCCGAAAGTCAAGACCTCACGGGTCCCCAGCGCCAGCACCCTGTCCTCATTGCTGGCCACCCCTCCACACTCCCCGCCCAAGGAGCGTCTCAGCCCCACCCCCTCATCTCCCGGGATCTGAGGCAAAGGGAGGAAAGGCAGTGAGAAGGAGGTGACAGCACCCACCCATGTGCCCTCCCCCAGAGTCCCTCCATGCTCCTTCCTTTGCGGGAGGTCACAGTGTTAGGTAGGGGAATGAGCCAGGTGGAGTGGAAATAAATCAGCCCCCCCCCCACCGCCATTACAGCCTAACAAAGACCTGAACACAGGAGGCTGGAAACCAAAGGGGGCGTGTCTCACGCGTTGAATCAGCCGTCCTGAGCGAGGGCTGAGACTGCCAGGCGTTCAGAGCCTCACGAGCAAAACTGTAACAGTGCAGGAGGAGGCGAGGGGCCCTGGAAACTCTGTGTGTGTGGTCTCCACTAACTGGGGGGGAAACTGTCTTAATCCCAAGGCCTGGGAGGAGCGGAGGAGGGGGAACCTAGAAGCTGACTGAAGTATACAACCCACAAACCCCAATAGTCGGTGTGCTCAGATTAGCCGAGTGCCCACTCGTAGCCAGAACAAACTTACTGGCAGACTTACTCATACCTTATTTTCTCTATATGTCATAAATAAATTCGCTATCTCATTCCACTATACGTGTTTGTCTCTCGCCTGAACAAGACAAGAAGCCAGGAGAGGCGGCCCCTGACTCAGGTGCCCCGGTAACAGACCAGTCCTCCCTCCCGAGACTCCGGGACCTCCTGAAGACTGGCTGCGTAAGCAACCTCCCGATGTCCCTTGTGTGTCTCTCTTGAAGGTATTTTTGCCCAAGTATGTGAGGAGCGGAAAAGAAAGAGGTCATGGAAAGGGGGTTACTTCCCTCCCTTCCTCCACCAAAGAATCCTCCTCCTCTGCAGTAGGAGGGTCTCCCCAGGGCCATACAGCTTCTCTCTCACCTTGGAGAGCTTGGCCTGCCTTCCCCGAAACCTAACGCACACAGGAGCCGCCCCCTGTTCTCATGAGAGGCAGCGGCTGGGGACGGTAACCGGGGCCCGACTCCCCAGGGGAAGGGCCAGCACACGGCTCCTGTGACAGAGGTGCCACGGCCACTCTCCCGTGCCAGGCCACAGATGGCCACGCAGGACCGAGGGAGACTTGGGGGAGTGTTCAGGTCCCCTTCCGGCTGGTAAGGCTGTGTGGGAACAAGGTGACATCTGCAAAAGAGGCTGGTTCGGTTGGGCTGGCGGGGAGGGTCCTACCAAATCCCTCAGGCTCGTAAGCAGATGCCTGTGACACGGAGACAGCAGGTGGGTTATGCAACCGACAGAATGGTTCGGTCAGAACGTGGCATCGGAGGACCGGTGTGAGATGCAACCTGATCCCTTGAGTAACCCGCTGGGTCTCCCTCAGGGTCGGCCTCCCCTCCGTAGAGCGGGAACAGCAGGCATCACTCTGCTCGCCTCCTGCAAGGTGGGGCGGTGAACGGGCGCATATTGTGGACCCGCCACTCATCCCTCATCGCCCCCCTCCCAAGGGTGCTGACGGCCGATCCCCCTTTCCGGGAATCTCTCCCAGCCCTTCCCAGGGTCTGCCTCCGACAACACATTGATCCAACCTCAAAGCACCCCCAGAATCCACCTCCACCTTCGTGTCTTCCACCATAAGCCCTGCCTCCATCATCTCTCATCTAGGTTCTTGCAGTAGTTTTGCACTTAGTCTCCCTCATTCTGCTCTGTTACAGCCTGAATTTCATTAAACATGGCTTAATCACGTCCTCCGTGGCATCCCACCCCCTTTCACAGAAGCCAAAGTCCTTGCGAATGGCTACCAAGCACTACCCGATGTGCCGCCACCGGCGCCGCTGCCCCGGAACCTGCTGATCTCATCTGGAGATGGACCACGCTCCCTCTGCTCACACCGCATCAGGCAGGCTGGCCTCCTCCTTCTGGCTCCAACGTGTCATGTGGTCCCTTCCACCTGGAAGGCTCTCCCCCACCAGGACTCACTCTCTCACATCCCTCAAGTCTTTGCACAAATGTCCTCTGATCAGTAAGGTCGCCGTGATTAAAACTGCAGCACCCTGTCCCGTTTTCCTGCTTTATTTTCTTCCTTAGCACTATTATCATCAACACATTCTCTACTTTACTTACACATTCACTGGTCCTCTGTCTCCGCCCACTGCATTATGAGCTGCATGGCTGCAGGAACTGGTCTGTTCCGGCCACTGCTGTATCCTCGGCACCTTGCACAGCGCCAGTTACATCGTAAGGGCTCCATAAGTGTTTATACTGATGCAATAAGTTAATAAAAGGCATTTCCCCAACAAAGAGTAGCGAACAGGTTTTTCCTGTAGGTATCCAATAAAATGCAGCCTCCGCTGATCTAAATGTGTTTCAATACCTGTACAGAGATGCAGGGTTTTGAACACAGCGCCGTGATATTATACATCCAAACACATGTAATAACATCTGTAGAGTTGATTGGGCAGTGACAGCGATGGATTTTGAGAATGGTGGTTATCAGCATCTCACTCCTGCTTCATTGGATTTCTGTGAGCTGGGGAATGACTTGTTTTAATTATTGCAACATCTTTCCTGTGTCAAAGAAGCGGGTGAGGAAAGTCCGTGGAAGTCTAAGGGCATATGCTCCCGCATAGTCCTTTTATCGTCTTTCCACCATTTCTCAAAGCACTGGGCTTTAAGCTCCAGTCACATCGCTGTTTTCAGTAATAGACACGGAGCCCGGGCGTCCTTTCCTGGAGACAAACAGCTCCCGACGGTGGAAACAAATCCTCTGACTTCTGCAGTTTCCCTGGGTGCTCCATCCCCACGCCAGGTCCAGCATCTCAGGATGTAGATGGGACTCCTCACCTGGGTGACAAATGGCTTTGCTGGATCCCCTCACAGAGCCATCCCCGGCTTTTGCTGTCAGCCAACGATCCGTTGTGCCGTATTCGCCAACGGTTCCCTGGCCCTACCGAATCGCTGGCACGCACACAGTTGGCAGTGGCTTGAAGGGAATGAATGTCACCGCTACACCTGACAGGAAAACAAATACAAACCAGAAAGGCTTTGGTCTCGGGGGCACGCAGGGTGTCCTGCTCTGCCAATTCTCCCTGTCTGCAAGCCAGGCACTCTGAGAAGGGACAGAGAGGATGAGATACAGCAAGTTTCCCTCCGCACCGACCGGGCATTGTAAGAGATGGGACCGACCACCACGAGCCCTACTGAAGCCTTTGCATAAGCTCCTGGGATCAGTCACCCTCTTGGCATGTGAGGCAGACATGACCCAGATGCTGTGCGTGCAAGGCACGCGCCAACAGGTCATCTCTCCGACCCCATGAGGTTGCTGGACAAAGGGACTCAGTGGTTGGAATAATACGGACTGTCACCTGTGAGCATTTGTGGGTGTGGGGTGCTGGGAAACAGCAAACCACCCCACTGCCAATATGGAGGAAGGCAAGGCGATGGAAAAGCATCTAGTCATGGCGCCACAGCAGGGACCGCAGTGCGGTGTGGTCATTTTGTAGTCTTGGGAAGCCCTTTAAAGACTTCTTGTAATAATAGTATAAGGTGTGTATAAAAGGCTGAAGTTTTCAGCTGGGTCCCTTTCTACAATTTCTCTGAGAGCCCACAGAGAAGCCGGCGATTCTAAACTTGGCAGGTGTTGAGTGGGAAAACGGCCCCAACTCCCCTCCAGGATCTGGCTACGCGGGCTACTTGGGTGCTATTTCTGTTTTGATTGACAGGTGTGTGCTCTGTGCAGATCAGCAGAGAAGCATCTCCTGCAATGATGCTTCAAAGGCGCAGCTACCTGAAAAGATGAATCAGTGCCAAGGAGTTCAAAAGCCAATCCAGACCCCGGTAACCATGGGAAACAAGAGTGGTGAGGCGCACGCTGGAAAGAGGGGACCCACTCTGGGCGTCCACAGTGCACTCGAGAGAGACAATGGTACAGGCATTTCTCTTTACCTACGTGTCATTGAGATCACCCAACCCACAAATGTCATCTTGGAGGATTTATCTTGGTTTGTATTCTTTGTGCCTGTCATATATGTTTTTTCAATAGTAGGAAGAAAAACGATAGCTTTACTTTCCGCCCACCTTGTATTCTTTAGCAGGGCATTCAATGTCCCTAATGATCTGCACCAAATGCTGTCACATCTGACCTAGGGCCACCCCCAGCATCTACACATTCTGCTGAGTACCATCTGAGTGCCTGTCATCACTGCAACTTGCGTAAGTGTTTGCTTATCCCCTTCCTTCTGTCTGGAATTTGCTTCCCCGCAGCCCTGCTGGATCAAACGCTAACCGTTATGCAAATCCCAACCCAGCTGACATCTCCTTGGGGGAAACCCTCCCAAATGTCTTCATCATAAGCAGAACTTGTTCCTGAAATGTGCTCCTCTCCCTTATCATAATAGCCCTACTGTAACACTTGCCCTACTGTGTGAGTGCCCACTGGTCATGGGCCTCTCTCTCCCACTCTACGGTGGAGTTATTTTTGGCGGGCTGCTTGGTACCTTACTCATACACCCCCTGCTCTCTCGCTCACTGTTTGATGAAAGAACATGTGAAAGAAAAGTCATAATCTTTCTCTTCATTCTCTCACCTTTTCATTCTTTGGTTTTTGTGGAAGAGAAAACTACAGTCCAGAAAGACTGAGCGCCTTGCCCTAGAGAACGTGATTAAGGCTGAACATACATAATTCAGTCAAAAGACCCTCATTAGATTCACACCTGTGTTTAATGTTAGGGCGACCCCAGGGTGTTTTAACATCAGGTATGTCTTGGGCAAGAAACACAGTGGTGTAAAGAATAAAAACAATATTATTTACTAAGATTCCAAACCTTTAGGCTAAAACCCCAGTGAAAGCACCTACGTGCTTTGTGAAACGTACCAGCATCTGGCAAAAGGGGCGTTCCTTCCGGGTCTGGCCTCTCCCTTCCTCAGGCTCTGGGCACACACTCAAACACGTGACTCGGCCAGCCTCGAGGGCCTACACGCTTGTGCGGTGCCGAGACCACCGGAGGGAGGTGAAGGAGCCTGTTTGCAGGAGCTGGGAGCACCATGTCCATTGTGGCTCCTGGGAGTGGGAGAGGAGGCAGGGATTCTGACTCTCTGTTACTTCTGCATGATGGTGCTTTAAGTTCCTGCGAGCACAACAAGCAATGCTTAGCAATTGGGACTCTTCACCCACAAGACCAGAAATCTTCTGACACTGAGAGCTGATGCACACTCAGTGGTTGTAAACTTCTTGGAGGATTCACACAATACTATGCTTACGTCTCTCACGGAACGAGCAGAACCAAAGACCAAGACGGAGACCGTCGCCCCTTGGCCCCAGTTCCTATGGCTTGCAGGGCCCCAGACATGGCGGGAACGGGTGGGCAAGGAGTTTCACCTTAGACCAGGGCACATGCCCTTGTCAGCGGCTTTCTAGAGTGACTGAAAGTGAGAAAGTGTAATTTCATCATCATCACATCCACAGGCCCGTGGATGTGATTATAATGTACGGCAGCATTCCTCAACCTTTTGGCCATAATTGCTGGGTCAATTCGCAGGGCAGTCAGCAATGGAGCGAAATGCTAATGGCGTGCAGCGTGGCAGGATGGCAAAGGGATGGCAGGTTAAGATACACAAGATAGCGGCAAGGGTGGTGTCCCAAGGAGGTGCGGAACTTTGCCTCTGTAGGGGAACAAAGGCTTAAACGTAGGAGATGCCGCAAAAAAAGTCTAACCAGTATGAGTCTCGGAAGGAGAGGGGAAAATAAAGGGTCAGAAGCAATATGTGAAAATGGACTTGCTGTGAATTTTGCAAAACTGACAAATGACATAAAACGACAGAGACATACATTCGAAAGAGTCTACCAATGTCAAGCAGTTTGAATACAAAGAAAAGCACACCCGGGCACCTCTCAGCAAAACTGCGGAAAACGGACGCCGGCGAGCCAAGGCTCATTATCCTCAAAGAGCGATAATAAGGCCGTGGCTGACCTTCCAGCGGTCACCGTGCCTCGCCGGGAAGACAATGGAAAGTCATTTTTACAGCGCTGAAAGGACCCACCTGCCAACCCGGAATCCTACAGCTAAGGGAAATAGATTTCAAAAATGAAAGAGAGAATTTCATTTCTATTTCATGCCATACATAAAAATCAATTACAAGTGGATTGCAAACCTGCCTGGAAAGAAAGAGAGAGGGAGAGGTGGAGAGGGGTGGGAGGAAGGAAAGAAGGCAGAGGAAAGTGACTTCTGGAAATACATTTAAGAAAATATCTTCATGACATTAAGGGCGAGCATATTTTCCTGTGCAAGGCACCAAAGTTACTAACTATAAAGAAAAATATTAAAAATAACATTTCATTGAATTGGAAACCTTTGCTCATCAAAAACACAGTTAAAAATAAAAAGACAAACGCAAGACATTTGCACTCCATTTGTGTGATAAAGGATTCGTATCTATAGCCTGTAAAAATTCCAACAAAACACTGAGAATAGACCAAGAGCCCAATTTTTAAGTAATGGTCAGAAGGCTTTTTTAAGTATTTCACAAACGGTAATATCCAAATGACCAGTAAGCCTTTGTAAAGGTACTCAACACCATTAGTTGTTGGGAAAATTGTAATTAAAACGCTATTAACGAATAAGGATGGAAAAAAATGGCAAAGATAAAAAAATACCCAGTGTTAGAAGAGTAAGCGACCACTGGAACTGTCGTTGGTGAATCTAAACGGGGATGACAAATTCGGAATGTTTGGTAGGACCTTCTAACACTCAACACACACCCTCCATTACCCAGAAATCCCGCTCTCAGGTGTGAACTGCACACTCGTACATGCCAGAGGACACGTACGTGTGGAATGACTATAGCAGCGTTATTCACATGAGCCCAAAATGTGGAAGTCCAAGGGTCCACTCTGCTGTAGCAGGTAGCTGCGCCCATCTGCCCTCAGCCAGCCCCTCCGCCTCCCGTTCAGCGAGACCCCCTGTCAGCCAGAGACTCCACACTGAACAAAGAAATCCAAGGTGGGTTCACCGGAGAGATCTGAGTTGCCTGCATGAAATGACTCTCAAGGTCAATATTAAAAGCTTCTTTAAACACATTTCTCACGGACCAGCTATCAGTCACTACCTGTGGGGCTGAAAGAGAGGAGGGCTTTCTGCATCTCTCAATAATGCACATGCATCCATGAACAGTCCATCCAGGGAAGTTACCTTTCTGATAATGATTGTGCGGCAGACCACACACTTGTCTACCGAGTGTATCCACAACAGGTGTGCAGGTGGTGGGAGGTGCTTGTTAATTACTCGGTTCATTAATAGCAGGCAATAGTTCATAAATATAGAAAAATTGTAATACATAAAGAAGTGGAGTTTTTTCTTTTTATTCCCTTTAGACCATAGCCCACACAATAGTCTTTTGGAAGTAAGGTTTAATGCAGTGATGCATTATTAAGTGGTGACATGATGTTCTAAATGTCCTATTTCTTAAATACGACTGAATAATGTTTCCAGGTACGAGCTCCTCTCCCCACTCCACCTTTGCTCAACTCCTACCGGCGACAGAGCCCACCAAGAGGGCAGTGCCAACGGCCCCTCTCTCTCCCTACAGGAGCCCCCTCGGAGGCACAGAAGGGCCCCTCCCAGCTCACAGGGACTTCTAAAGCCCTCAGCAGTTGAACTTGGAGTTCAGACAAATGTCTTATACGCCCCTTGCAATTCCAAAGCGTTTCCCAAAGTGCACCTGGAAGGGCACCCAGGAGGTGTTGCCTGAATCTGCTGAAGCTGCAGACGTTGTGAGCGGGGTGTCTTTTGTCAGCCTTCCGGGGGAGAGGCCTGTGAACAGAGAGGCTGAGGGCAAAGTTCCACCTGAGGGTGGAGTCAGAGGTCGGTCGCGGTGCGGGGAGGACCTGGCGAGGGTGCGAGGAATCTCACCTCGTCCACCCTCCTTCCAGTTTCCAAGGGTGGGAGCTGGGGAAGGGAAAACGACCTTCCCAAAGTCCAGGATGAAGACGTGAGCTGTGACCGGTGTCTGTGGGAACGACACGAGATGACTCCCAGGAGGCGCTGAGCCTGGCAGGGCCTGGGGCAGAGCTAGCACTGAGTGACCACCGTTGGGCTTCTTATTTTCATTGTTGTTATTATCGCAGTACGGGCTATCGTTCTATTATCACAGGCACCTAAAGGTGATTCCCAGAATTCCCGGCAGCATTATTTAACATCATTTGGGAAGGAAATGCTGTTCCTCTCACTCTACAGCATTCTGCACTTTTTTAGCCCACCGGGAATTCGCTTGGTCCTCCTTTTAACAATACCCACTGGACCAGAAATACGATTAACGAAGGAGAATAAGAATGCCGATTAACAAGTTCAAGTACTTGCCACGAGCCAGGCACGCACCGAAGGGCTTCCCATGCATCAGCTCACGACGCAGGCACATTTGTCACCCCACGTGACGGACTCGCTGGAAGAATCCCACTGTGGGGCGTTGGTCGACATCCAGACCGAGGTCTGTTGTTTGGCCTCCGGGGAAGAAAGGCTCATCTCTGTTGTCCCGCTGGCTGGCAGTGTGCCCAAGGTACAAGGACAACATGAAGGACAGCTGCCCAGCCCTGATTCTAGAGGCCAGCAAAGGCGTCCCCTGGGAGGAAAGCGTGACTGGGTCGCACAGGCTGAGGATAGACGCAGCAGGCAGAGCCACGTCAGGGAAGGGCAAGCGGCCCAACCCTTGGGGACTGGAAGCAGCGCGGCAGCTGGACCTGAGGGAGCGGCGCAAATTGGAAAGACAGGCTCGGAGGTCAGGAGACAGCCGGGGCCGGGCTGTGAAAGAGTCGGACGCCAAATGACAGTGGGGACTGTGGCAATGGGGACACTAAGGGATCTGAGCAGGGGCTGCACCCGACCCTTTCCTGCACATGTCCTCTTCCAGAGACCTTCCCTGGGGTGGCATGGGGGTTTGTGGGGCTGAGTCCATGACACAGAACCCCTAAAACACAGGTTATGTAAAACACTGAGAAGCACCCGCGGGCAGACGGTGGAGCTGCAGAAGAGGGCAGACTCCAGAGAAGGGATGTAGGACCAGCAAGGGTTAGTGGCTGATGGGAGGAGGCCGGCAGAGTGGCCGGCAAGAGGCCTGGTCCCGGTGACTGAATGCATGGCAGTGACAATAAAAGGAAAAGCACAGGATGGAGAAAATAGGATTATTTTTTCCTTTTTGGATAGTGAGGGGAATAATGACTCTAGTATTCGGCATGTTGAGAGACGAGTGACAAGAATTTGCATAAGGCCAAATCATTGGGTTGGCAGATATTTAACGATTAAAAAGAAAACCGTGGCGAGCCTCCCAGCGGAACCGCACGAGAGTGCCCTGATGGCCGGAACGCCGCCTTCGGTCGGATGGCCTTGCGGGCGAGCCCTGCCTCGGCCACCTGCCTGTGCAGACTGTGGGTCAGAGGTTCCAGAAATGCCCGCACGTTGCGACTTCAAAATTCTGCTTCTGGGAACTTATCACAGGAAGTACTGAGGAGGGCTCAGGATGGGGGGACAAGGCAGCTCCCCGTTGCATTGCTTAGGGCAGCAAAAAAAACAGACTGAGCTCGTAGTCAAAGACAAGTGCCCTGGCCCGGTGGCTCAGCTGGGTGCAGCGCTGTCCCGTCCACCAAGGTCAGAGACAGAAGTCGTTCAGGACACAGGGAACCCCTTAGCGGCATCTTTGCCTTCCACGGTTTCAGTCACTCGCCGTCAACAGCAGCTGGCAAATAATAAATGGAAAATTCCGGAAATAAACAATGCACAAGTTTAACATTGTGCGGCACCCTGAGTAGCAAGTAGCGTGATGGAATCTCTCGCCCCGCCTGGGCCCTGACTCATGCTTTCCTTCAGCCTCGCAGGCTTCCTGCCCATTAGTCACTGAGGACCTGCCTGGGTCTCAGATCAGCTGTCACAGCATCTCGATGCCTGCGTCCAGGTCACCAGCATTCCACTTAACAATGGCCCCAAAGCCCAGGAAGAGCACTTCGGATGTGCTGGCGAGAACTCAGGTGCTGTCTTTAAGTGAGAAGGTGCAAGTTCTTGGCTAAATAAGGCACTTTATCATCTCATATCACCTCGAAAGGAAGGATGAGCACAGGACAGTCAGATATTTTGAGGGAAACCACAGTCACATGACTTTTATGACACTGTACTGTTTCATTCTGTTTTGTTCTTTGTGATTTTTGTGAATCGCTTGCTGTGCCTAACTTATAAATTAAACTTTATCATAGGTGCAGACATAGAGGAACAAAGATAGTTCATAGAGCAGGGGTGTCAAACTCATCTTCACTGGGGGCCTCATCAGCCTCGCGGTGGCCTTCAAAGGACCAAACGTAACGTTAGGACTGTATGAAGTAACTGCTCCCTAACTAGGAGCTCGGCGCTGCCGCTGGGTAGAAACCAGGTGCCGGGCGGATAAAACACGGTGGAGGCCGGATTCGGCCCTCGGGCCTTGTGTTTGCTGCCTGTGACACAGCCAGTTCGGTACTATCCATGGTGTCAGGCAGCCACCAGGCGTCCTGAAGCGATGCCCGGTGGACACGGAGGGACTACTGAACCATGCAGCCAGTGAGCTCTGCGCAGTCCTGTTCATTTGCATGGGGAGATGACCGTCCATCGGAGGAAAAGGCAGGTCACACGTCCACCTGTCCGGGCCAGTCCCCCCTGAGGTGTCCTCCCTGCTCAGTCATTCTCTCCAAAAGGTGCCTCCTGGACAAGCCTTCTGTGCCCGCTCCTCCCGCGTCCCTATCATTTCACCCAGGGCGTAGCCTTATCGTATCCACCAGGCTCTCGGTCACTGGGAGCGTCTGTTTCCTCCTCTCTCTAGCAAACCAAAAATCGGGAACACCGCCGTGTTTTTTCAGGGGGATGATTTGTGTCCAATGAGAGGATACACAAATACCTTGGTACGCTGGTAAAGACAGCTGCCGAGTGACGGTTCACCGTAATGACTGTTATTCTCCCTCCCTAATAACTAGGTGCTAAGTGTTTGTTTTCGTCTTCCTAACATCACTTTGAGATCTCTCCAAAGTCCCTTGTAATTAGTAAGTAACTACTTTGTGGTTGAAGATGATGAAATACACACCAATTTTCAGGGGAAACCAGATTGTTTCTTATCGTAACAAGAAAATGGGCTATTTTAAATATATTTTTGTGAAGATATTACTTATCATATATGTGTATATAATGAATGTATTAGTAGTTGAATAAAAATAAGGTGAGTAGAGGAGTTTTCTCCTATTTAAATATTTATAATTTTGCCAATCCTTAAGAAAGGATTTGGATAACACTAGCTTGTGCTTTGAAATTAACCTTTAAAATTCTGGCCATCAATAAAGAACCGAACTCAGTCAAACGTTGTGAATGATTTGAAAAGCACACGCCCATCCCCCAACTTCTCACCATTCTTATGGGTCCCCGAGAGCTTTGCTGGTGAATACACATGGTTCCCACAGCCCACAGTTGCTATCTAATGCAGGTCTAACTACATTATAACTAAGGACTAAACATACAGGGTGTGATAACTTACAGCTTTAATTTAAACATTTCACCTAAGATGTCCTATGGTGTGCTTGAGTGTGCTATTGTTCTATGTTTATGATTTTGTAATAAAAAAGGGGCATTATTTGTGCCAAACCCTGTATTTTTAAAAAAAACTAGAGTGGAACATACATATGCACACATACTTATTAATATCCAATGCCCTCACACACATGTAGCATCCATGTATACCTTAAAAAGTCAGAACAGCCCTGGCTGGTGTGCTCAGTGGATTGAGCGCCGGCATGCGAATCAAAGGGTCACCAGTTTGATTCCTAGTCAGGGCACATGCCTGGGTTTCGAGCCAGGTCCCCAGTAGGGGGCGCACGAGAGGCACCCACACATTGATGTTCCTCTCCTTCTCTTCCTCTCTTCCCCTTTCTAAAATAAATAAATAAAATCTTAAAAAAAAAAACTAAAAAAAAGGAACAATGCACAGGGTCACCCTCCCCGCTTTAACACACACACTGAGGGGCCCGAGTCACCGGCCAGCTCAGCACCTCTGCAGCCGAGAGCTGCTCGGAGGGCAGGGAAGTGCGACCCAGCCTCGAAAGGCAACATTTGGGAACTGGCCTTTTCTCAAACCAATTCCTAAAAATAGAGTCTTTTCACACATCCCTTCCCACTTCTCAGTAGCCTCGGGTCCAGTTATCATCATCTCCCTTTCGGAATGTGTGAGTTGGTATAACGATATCACAGTGGGGCGCACTGCGAGAGCCGGACAGCCCACCGGGGGGCGGGCTGGGGGGCGGCGGGCAATGTGGAGCTCCCCGGTGAGTGGAGTGAAATCTCACCATGATGACGTTATAGAAGATTCTTCTTTCTCTTACACTTTGGGGAAAATAAGCTTTTCTATCCTGATTACACTTGATTTACATGCCCTCAGAGTGCCTCTTTAATAGTATTTTTAATTGAATCAGGTGTACAATCTATAATACAGCATCTGTATATTGTGCTGTGTGCTCACCACCCCCAGTCGAGCCTCCTGTCATCACCGTCTGTCCCCGCCCCCTCCTGTACCTCTGCCCACCCTTTTCCCTCTGGTCATCACCACGCTGTGCTCTGCGTCCAGGAGGCAGTTTTCTCTCTGCTTAATCCCTTCACCTTCTTTCATCCAGGCCCTGACCCATAAAGAAGAAGGAAATTTTACCTTTTGTGACAGCACGGATGGACATGGAGAGTATTTGCAAAGTGAGATAAGCCAGTGAAAGACAAATATCGTATGATCTCACATGTGGAATCTAACAAACAAGCCAGAGACAAAGGCCTGGACATGTGGGACAGACTGACCGCTGTCAGAGGGGAGGAGGGAGCAGGGGACTGGATGACAGACGGGGAGGGACCAGCCGAAGAGCCTGTACTCGTGACCCATGGACACAGACAGCGGTGTGGGGATGGTCAGAGGGAAGCGGGTGGGCGGGGGCTGCGTGGAGGAGGGCAAAGGGGGTGGGGGGATGGGGACAACTGCGAAGGTGTCAACAATAAAAATAAAGTTAAAATTTTGTTTACATTAAAAAAATAAGACATAAACAAAGACCACCATTATCTGAATGCGCTGATTTTGAGTAATACACATTCTTTTTTCTGTATTTTTCCTCTCTTCCCGATTTTCCGTCTCCTTCCCGATCTTCACACGTCTGTGTGTCTCCTCCGCTGTAACGAGAGGAATGCCCACTCGTTCCCCCAAAGGGAAATAGCACGCTGCTGAGAGCATGCTAAATGCACAAGTACGCGCGAAATATTCTTTCTGAGGACTGGGGGGGTCGGAGGGCACGCCCTGTTGGGTACAGGGCGGGGAGGGGCGCGTGTGGGGCGAGATTCTGGTTCTGGTGGCGGGAGAGAAGGACTTTTTCAAACCTTTGAAATCTATCAAGAGCCCTTCTGCGTGGCCATGGGGAGGCCACCCGATGTGGCTGCCATTGAAAATCCCCCCTTGGGCGGCGTGTCCGATGCACGGTGACAAAGGGGCTGTCGGCAGGCTTAACAGCGTGGATCGGAGGAAGAGCGGGCTGCGGTGGGTGCATCTCAGAAGGCCCACCTAACTGGAGAACAGGTTACATTAGCAACGCGGGACATTAAGGTTGACCTTCCCCTCCCCAAAAGGGACAGATACCTGCAGTGACAGTCAACTGCCTTCGGCGAAACTCGGCTGGCATTAAAATACCACCCACAGCCCCGAGCCTTTTACGCCAGTGGATGGCGATGCCTCAGCTCCTCAAGATCCTCAGCGACAAACATTTAATGGCACGACACATTCCAGGGAGAACAAATCTCTTTCCTTCACACCAGATGGGAATACGAAACGTGAGTGTCATGCACAAGGAAAGGGCATCTATAAATCTAGCGTTTTATCGCCCTGTTTCAGACGATAAAATTGGACGATCCGTCAGTTACACCTCCAGTCACGTGATGTCCCTGCCGAGGTGCGGGGTCCCCACGGGGAGACCATGCAGATGACACGTCGGAGGGGGGAGTCATGCATCACCGGTGTCCCGGGGTTGGGGGAGCCTCTCCCAGTCGCTGTGCTTGCACTGCGCTGCGGGGTGTCAGGAGCGGGTCAGGGAACCGAGAATCACTAGGACTTTGTGTGTTACCAACTCGGAACTCAGGAGCCTCCTGGGTGTCTGATTCCTTATTTCTCTCCTTACAAAGGTATTCCCAAACATTATCCAGGTAATCAAAGTTGACCCAAAATTATTTTCCTGTTATTAACATGCTATTTTCATAGCGGGGTAAGATAGGCGGTATTTCACCTAGTTTCTCTCCGCTTTTTCCCAGTTTCTAATTTTAACCCTGACCCATACTCTTCGTCCTCGAGGTTGTAACGATGACAGGTGGTACTGGTGAGGTGTTGACAATTTTTAGAGAGCTTGCACCTTTATTATCTCGTGTGTTCCTTGCACGACCAGCCCAGAGAGGCAGGAGCAGAAACGGCTTCAGGACCGAGGTCCGGGATGAAAACCCGGGGATTCCGAATGCCTCTCAGGGGTCGTCTCCCCCCTCTCCCGGCAGGCTCTGCCACACCTCCTCTTCCAAGGGTCCGGTGACACCAGCACGCTGGGTAAGAGGCATGCCAGAGATCCTCTGCTTCCTGTATTCTTTTCTCTTCTGCTGTCTGACAGAATACGTGAAGGACAGAAGGGAAATGGCAGAGTTCTCTGGCCAGGTTCTCGCCGTTGCAGTGATAGTCTTAATACAGGGGCATTAATTACAGCTACTTCAGGCCTGGAAAGCATACCCTGACTTCACTGGTTTGGGAACACACGCAAATTAATAAAGCATATCGAATAAACTGCTCCAAAACCCTGTAGCTTAAAACAACAGTAAGCATTTATTATCTTTGACAGCTCCCCCGGGCCAGGAATTTGGGAGCGGCTTAGTCGGGCATATTGACCTAGAGGCATCTTTCATGAGATTGATATTGGCTATTAGCCTGAGATGCAATTAGCTGAAGACCAGAGATCATCTTCCAGGACAGCCCACTCCCACACCCGGCAGGTCGGGGCTGGATCGCGGCCGAGGCCTTGGTCTCTCTGGTGAGTCTCTCCCAGGGCTGCTTAAGCATTTTCACAACCAGAGCAGGTCCCGCAGGAGAGTGGTGGGAGCCACGAGGCCACTGAGGAGCCAGCCGCCAAAGCCCTAAGGCACACACACCACCATGATCTACTCATCGCCCTGGCCATGGGCAGAACCACGTGGGTGGGGGATGCTGAGTCCATCTTGGAGGCCAGTGGCACTTACTGTGGACTCCCCTGAGTGAGCTGCTGAGTATGTCATCTCCCCCAAGACACAGGGATGTCCTGGAGTGAGTTTGAGTTCCGGTTACCTAAAATCAGAGTCCCGACTGATGCCATCAGGGGGCAGTAAGATAGTCAAGGGACATTTGTTTGGTCACTTCGTACATCCGTCAACACTTGCTGAGCATTTATCAAACCCAGGGACCCTGAGTACCACTCATCTCCATCATCAAATTGCTCAGGATCTAGGGGGCAAAAGATACTTGGAAAAAAAACTACAGTGAACTTACTCTGTTCCCTATGAGAAGGATGATGAAAACATTCCTCCATCTGGAGAAAGAGCCTGATTCTGTCACGGAGGAGTGCGGGCCCCTTCATGGCACTGAGAGGACACGGCTCTGCTCAACAGCCAACAAAGCCATCCCCACCCCAGGCTGCCAATGGCATTGACTGAATTTAATCTTTGAATGTCGTGCTTCATAAGCCGGAACCCTGAGTCGGGTGGGGTCATAGCACACGGTCCTACCCATGATGCCTGCTTCTGTTCACTTTCATATAAAATGCAAGTGAAATGGTGCTGGAATGTGCTGGCAAAGCCCCAGGGACACAGGGGTCCCCACAAAGTGCCTGGGGAGCCTGGTGGGGTTCTCCTAGAAGCTCCGGGAGCCCCTCGGCCTCCCTTGCATGACATTCAGCACGGCTGCTTACATCTTCAGCGGGGACCTGGGTGAAGGTCTGGGTTTTGCCGCCTCGTTCCCATCGCGGCACAGCGCTGGCCACGCACCCGGTGCCCCGTCAGTGAACGCGCGGCGCCGATGCATGAAGGATGAGCACAACGTTTGGGGGTGGCCATTCGATCACACACATTGGAAGTTCCTGATTCTCTTTAGGGACTAATCCTAAGGAAATAATGATGCACGGATACACAATATTGTTTACAGGATACTCAGAACAATGTGGCTCCTACCAGAGGAGAGGCAGAAATCACTGAATGCTTAACAACAGTCTTGTTTAAAAAAATTACGGTAGAATCTTATTTCTTTGATTTTTTTTTACAGAGAGGGAAAGAGGGAGAAAGAGAAGGAGAGAGAAACATTGATCGATCAGTTGCCTCTTGAAAGCACCTGGATCAGAGACCGAACCTGCAACCCAGGCACGTGCCCTGACCAGGAATCATACCGGCGCCCTTTCACGTTGCGGGACGACACCCAGTCAACTGAGCCAGCGGTCCCCAGCCTTCTTGGCACCACAGATCTGTTTCATGGAAGACAGTTTTCCCATGGACCGGCGGGCAGGATGGTTTGGAGATGACTCAAGCACACTACACTTATTGTGTACTTTATGTCTATTATTATTACATTGTAATATATAATGAAATAATTATACAACTCATCCCAAGCCAGGGTTAGCCTGTGGGCTTACCAGAACTGTGACGGAGACAAGTTTGCAGTGTGGGAAAGAGGCACGGACGGAAGTGGAAAATAAAATCATGGGCGGGCCATGGGCAGACTGAAGTAAGTGTCGGGTTCTGACTTACAGCCTGCCACCAGATGCAGCTGTCCGAGTGAAGTACTTCAACACACTTGCCACCATCAAGCCTGCCACCAGATGCAGCTCAGTCGTCACTTACCACTCGCTGGTAGGGTTTTGATACGAGTCTGCAAAGCAATTGATTTATGATGGTCTCTGCAGTCAAACCTCCCTGCCAGAGATAATCTGCATTTTCAGCTGCTCCCCAGCGCTCGAATCACCGCCTCAGCTCCACCTCGGATCCTCAGGCATTAGATCCTCACAGGGAGCGAGGGGCAGGTCCCTCGCCTGCACAGCTCACAGTAGGGTCCCTGCTCCTAAGAGAACCTGACGCCACCGCCACCGCTCCTCGGGCAGGAGGCGGAGCTCAGGCGCTGACTCGAACGATGGGGCGTGGCTGTAAATGCAGACGCAGGCCCGCTGCTCACCTCTTGCTGTGCAGCCCAGCGCAGGGTTCGGGGACCCCTGAACTGAGCCACAGAGGTCAGGGTTATGGTCGAACCTTAGAAAGAGCTCCTGTGCAGCCATTAAAAATGACAATAGTTACACTAACATGATCACGTTTTGGTAAATCCGTGTTTGCTGTTATCTGTAAGCGTGTAGCACAGAAAGACCAGCAGAACGGACCTCAGAGGTTGCTGGTGACTATCTTCAGCTGGGACGTTTTGGGTTCACTCTTAGTTTATTTTTGTTTGTCTTTATCTCCTCCATGTCCTAAAATGGCATGTACTTCTTTTGTTGTTAAAGTAAAGCAACAACGACGAAAAATGGATGAACAACCTCTCAGTGTGTGTCCCACAAAGCTGGCTAATTGAACTCTCGTTCGTCAGTGTGTCCCCATTTTCAGCAAGCCACCCCTCCCCCCCACGTCCATGGGAAAGTTACACCCAAGTACCGATCCCAGGTGCTGAGTGGAGATGTACGTCCCCTTCTGTCCTTCCGTCCTGCCCACGGAGGCGTGTTGGGTGGCAGTGCATTAGGCACCATTCAAGCGAGCCTTCCATACAGCATTCCTTTCCTGATGCCCGTGATTATCCGGGTGCATCCAAGCTGCCCTGTGCACACAACTACTGAAACTCAAACAGGCCTCGCCGCTGACCGCAAGTCAAAAGAAATAAAACGCCCACCCCAGCCCACCCCAGCCCGCCCCACCTCTTAGCGGCTACGCTGGTCGGCACGCGGGTGGGTCTAGACCTGCAGCCCCCTCTTCCTGAGCACCCGGTGTCTTCAAAGGCCACAGACAGACGTCAACTTCCAGGCTGCCCTTCCTGGCTGCACAGGGAGGAGGAGGGAGATGCGATGACCCCACGACCTCAGCACCAGGAGTAACTGCCTCGGGGGCAGCCACAGATAAGGCAAGTGCCACGGGTAGCCGCTCGCAAGTCCAGTGGCAGCAGCTCCCACGCCTCACCATAGCTGCCCTCCCCCAGCCCGATCTGTCCACGCATTCCTCCTCGCTCTGACCTCAGTGGGCGCTATCCTGGAAACCCATTTTCGGAGTCTGTGCCTTCTTCTATAAAAGCACTTTAAACGCATCTTGTTCCAAAGGACTCATTTTTAGAAAATGAAAATAGGGGATGAAATTCCTAATGACATGATTGCTTCTGTAAATGACAGAAATGAGACACCCGAGGAACCCTCCAGGGCCACTGTTCCTTGAAAACGTTTACCGTCATCGCCTCTCCTGGATCTCCGAGGCTGCCCTTTCACCCCCAAAACAGAGCGACGCAATTCCTGTGACTGCAAAGGCACCGCTTGTAGTGACAAATTGCCCTCAACTCACGGCGATCAAAGCTCTCCACTCTCATCTTAGGGCGATAACTTCCTCTGATCCTCGATAATTTTCACGCTGCTCATTGCTATCAAACTAAGCACTTTAATCCTTACAGTTTTTTTTAAACTGAATGGGAAATCAAGGTGTCATGCAAAAGTTACTTAAGAATTTATTCTTTTCCTATTCAGCTTCCCAGTTAATAGTCCTTCTTGCCAGAAGTCTCTTCGCAATCCCCCTGAGGGGGCCAGAGTTCACACAAACTTGTGCGGGGATGGGAGGGAGGGGAAGAAGAGGCTAATGAATTAAAATCTGCTGTGAAAGCCTCAGATATAAATTCCAAATCTTCTTAGTAGAAAATGACGGGCTGCAGACACACCACACAAAGACGCCTTCTCACCCAAGAAGACCCAAGTACAGAAATGGGCGCCCACCCTCACGTCACACCTGTTTTTTCCTTGCGGACTCGCCTGACGCACGATCGCCTGGCTGCTGTCGGCCTAAGAAAACGACGTTGCACGGGCTGCCGAGCAGGGGTCCGTGACCCTTGGGCACTCCGTGCACCCCATAATGCTCCGGGGCAGGGCCCGCGTCTGCAGGAGCTTCCCTGAGCGAACGTTGAATTGAAAAGCATAGACTAGAAAAATTACTTCTATCCAACACCAATAAAAATAAATGCATAGAATTCTGTGCATTATCCTGCCCCTTCCAAAACCCAAAGTGAGCGCCGTTCCTAAATAATAGCAATATTATTAGTGAGCAATAATTATAACTGAGCAATATTTTCATGCCATGGACCCGATTCTTTCTTAGCAATTGGCTGCCAGTGAAGCCCAGTTTGGGGACTGGGAGTGACCGGGGGACTGCATTCTCCCTCTAGAGACGGCCATGAGAAGGGGCCCGGAGCAACCAGGAGCCGCTCTGTTCCTCTGCCCGGGTCTCCCGGCACACAGCCCAGCCAGACCTAGGAAGTGCCTATGTGGGTGCCGCTTTGCTAATAAGGGAGCCCTGGTCAAGAAACACCATCGTGACACACTGGTGACAGAGTCCTAGAGGCAGCCGCACAGCTGGAGACTCTGCGCACCTGCCCGGTGCCTCAAGTCTCGGGCTGCTTCAGGCTCCGAGTGCTCAGAGACAGCAGGCGCTACTGCTGCCGGATTAATCCTTTCATGTTGACACAGTGATTTACATTTTTAAAAATCTCTCCAAAGGCATCGCATCAGTTTGCTAGGTCTACCAGAGCAAACTGACAGAGACTGGGTGCCTGGGACAACAGAAATTTATTTTCTCACAACTCTGGAAGTCCAAGATCACAGATTTTGGGGCCACCAGGTAAGCTGTCCGAAGGCACCGGTGGTCCTGAGCAGGGCACAGCCCCAACAAGCCCACAGGGAAGACCCTGGATGAGCGTCAGGACAGAGCGCAGTGCAGCCATCACACAGCGGCTCCAGCCCCTCACTGCCAGCGGCTCCAGCCCCTGTGTGGCCCTGACAGTGTGAGGGTGTCCCAGCCCCCCGCACCCCGTGAGCTCCTTCTGAATTCCCAACTCACAAACGTGAGGAGAGATCGACGATTATTGTTTAAGTCACTAAGTTTGGGGCTGGTCTAGCACGGGGCCACGGAAACCTCCCAACATCACCCTGTACGCCCCCCCCCGCCCCCGTTCTGCTTTCAGTCTGTGCTCTCAAGTCTGGCTACAGACCCATCTCTTCCTTCAGTGTCAGCGCTACCCCATGAACGGAGGCACCCAGAGCAGCTGATCACAAGGCCTGAACGTTGCTTTCCACTCTCTTCATCGAGAAACAACCCTCGCATAATCATTTTTCCTCCTGCGTCTATGCAGATCTTTTTAAGAACTGAGTTTCCCCAGTTGCTTACAATTGCATCCATATTATCCCCAAGCAATTCAAAATTCACAACATGTAACAAAATCGGCGATTTATTGGTCTCACATGTCTCTCCTCCCCAAATCCGCCGAACCAACTCTATTTACAGAGTTTCTCCTTCGGAGGAAGGAATGGTTGCTCTTATTCAATCTCTTTTTTTTTCCTTCTCTGGCCATTAGACAGGATCATCTGTCAGTTTGATAACTGACATCTGAAGGCACTTTATTAAATAAGAAGTAATGGCTCATCAGCCTAGGATAAACGCAGAAGAGAGAAGGTCAAGTTTTATGCCATTAGGGTCAACACAGGTAGTTGAGCGTGGAAGTGTTTACCAAATCTCCGAATACAGATGGGTGCTTCTTTAGCTAATTACAATACGGCGAAGTTGATGCCTATCCTAACCACTCTGAGGGAAGGGACCGCGTGCGTTTGATAAGAGGAGGACTTGTGCAGAGTGAGTCTCCCTATGGCATTGCGACCCCATTTTTAGTGACACCATCTGAAATTACAGGGACCTTTCCGATCACCATCTGGGGTGGAGCTGCGGCCAAGATGCAGATTTTCGTGAAAACCCTTCCTACAGGGAAGACCATCACCCTCGGGGTCGAGAGGCCAAGGTCCCGGATAAGGAGGGGATTCCTCCTGATTGGCAAAGACGGGTCTTGGCTGGCAAGCAACTGGAAGACGGACATATTCAATGACAGCATTGCAAAGGAGTCCACTCTCCATCTTGTGTTGAGCCGCTGCGGCAGTGCTGGGAAGAGGAAGAAGTCATACCCACCCCCACTCCCACCTCCCCACCCCCGCCACCCCGGGAAGAACAGGCACCGGGGAAGGAAGGCAGAGCTGGCGGCGGCCCTACGACAACGCCGTGGGTGAGGGTGCAGCACCGCCTCCGTGGGGAGCGCCCTGCAGACACTCGAGCGCGGGGCTGCCGTTTTTGTGACCAGGCTCTGCCACAGGCGTTACTGGGGCAAATGCCGTCCCACTTGTTGCTTCAACAAAGCGGAAGACAAGTAGCTGTAGATGAGTGAATGAAAGACATGAACTGATTAGGCAAGAAATTACCGGAAGGAAGAAATCAAGACATTTAAATCATGCCGCATTACCACTCACAGAAGCGTGATCCCTCGTGTAGTTTTGTTAGCATCAGAACATCCACACCCTCCAAAAAAATGTTCATTTACCCGTGACGTTATTTTTGCTAACGCCTCATGATGAGTTCTGAAGAAAAGCTGGAATATACTATTGAATCGGTGTCTAGTTAAACCTAGATTTCCCTCCCATGTGGCCACCATCTCTGGGTTCTTGCCAGAGCCTAAAGAAGCAGAAAGGAAATGATAGAAATTCCCCCCCAAAACTGATCCACCCTTTGCCCAAATTGCCGTGAGATGGAAAACTCAGCCCCTCCTCCACAGAATGTGACATACTTCGGTTTCCAGTGTCACATAAAAGGGATTGGTAAAGCAACGCTTTCTAATTTCTAGAATTCTTCCTGCGTATAGCAAAGGCATCTATCTGCAGTAAGAAAAAAGCCAAAGTGATGCCTCCCGCTACTCAGGATCTTTTCCCCGTGGCCTCAGCTGTTGGGGATGGGGAGAGTCTGCGGAATGAGGCTAGGAAATGAGCCAGCCTGAATTTCAGGCTCGCCAGAGCTTACCATCTTAATGCAAATGCAACAATTAGCCACGCCTCAGCTGCGAGGGCTAGAGAACGCGCTGCCCGTCAGATGGGGGGGAGGCTGCTTGGGAAACTCACTTCCATTTCACTGTTGTCATCTTGTCACCACCTAACGCGGCACGGAACCTTGAAAGGGGACCTGGACCAGATGGCTCCAGAAAGTGAGCCTCCTCGTTAAGCCAAACTCGAACTACAAATGTATAAAAAAGCCTAAGCAGGAAAAGAGTGTTAAAATACGATATAAGAAACAAACCGTATCATCAACTTCAAAAACCGCCTGGGTTAATGAACACCATTAAATGCCAAGAGGATTCGACAAGAGGAAGACACTTAAAAGAATCAACTGTGTGTCCTTGCCAACTTGAACTTGAACTCTATAGTCGGTTATAAGCATTTTTGTTAGTTTCTTGAGAGGTTTGAAGCAGGCAGAAAACATACGTTCATACCTTGGGGTCATGTAACCCCCCAGGAACCTTGGGGTCTCCTTGCCTTGATTTCCCCACCTTGGTGTTTTTCCAAATAGAAGGAAAAATGGTAGCATGGGACTCTTTTCACCAATCTCATGGGAACAAACACAGTGATATGGCAAGTTGGGGAAGAAGACCTATAATTGCGAGGACTTGACATGGTAAACACAGCTAGTTATTTCTTGTGGGATTTTCCTCAGAAATCTTTTCTTCCTGTTTCCAATGTCAGTCCTTAGAGATGACGCAACCTTTGCCGCCATCCCCAAAGCGAAGAAGCACATTCCAGGGCGACCTCGAAACCGCACGCACATCACCCCGGCTGGGAAGCCAGCCCTGCTGCTTCCTTCAAACACCGCCCTTCCTGCTCCCCACTCCCTCCCACCAGACCGCTCCCAGTGCTACTAAGCTCTTCGGCATCAAAACCAGATCGATGTTTTTTAATAAAAATGCCCCCCAGATTTCTTCTGTCAAACATCTGTTCAGCACACATCTTCTGAAAATAGATTTTATGTATTTATTTTTTAGAGAGAGGGGGAGGGAGGAAGACAGGGAGAGAAATATCGGTCGGCCGCCTCTCACACGCTCCCAAATGGGGACCTGGCCCGCAACCCAGGCCTGTGCCGTGACTGGGAATCGAACCAGCAACATTTTGGTTTGCAGTGCGATGCCCAACCCACTAAGCCACACCAGTCAGGGCCAGCATACACCTTAATCTGGATTCTCCCCCAAAACAGAGCCTGAGAAAAGTTTAGATACATGTCATTTGTTTGGGAAGTGACCCCAGGAACCAGACTAGGAAGTGGGGAGAGCAAACGAACGGTGAATCGGCGAGCAGGCCGCCACCGTGGGCGACCGCGCCTCGGTCCAGCTGCGGACCCCCTGGAGAACTGCTTTCGTATCACAGAATTGTGCTGCCACCTGCAATCCTCATCACGTGAAGCTCACTTCTGGGTCTTTCCCTGACTCCCAGAGCCTCCAGCCTGCACGCTACCCAGGCAAGGATGGCCCCGTGGCCAGAGAACTCTCTGGCAGAAAGACCCAGGTGCTTTGGGGCCAGCGTCCTCGGAGTGTTTGGGAACTGCCCCCAAGGTGGCAGGTGAGCCTGGAGCCAGCTGAGGGACCCACGCAGGGCCCGAGCAGTGGTGACCTCTGCCGCTCGTGCCGGATCCCCAAACGCTCGGCCATGATCCCAGAAGGTAGCTGTGTTTGCCAAAGGAACAGTCAGATATTCTCTCTGTCTTCTGCTCTGACTGACGTCGGATCCCTCTTCATATCGTTCCCCAGGAATAACCTTTAACCCCATCATTCATTTTCACATCTTTTACTATGCACAAAAAACCCTCCTGTCTCCATTCTGCAAACACTTGTTTGGAACCCAATTATCTCAGCGCTCTCTTCTCTCTCACGCCTTGTCAAGGCAATTTACTTCAAGTGCACTCACGGTCCCGCCTTTGAACCTCAGACAGAGAAACCGGGATCTCTTTCTCAACCACAGCGCTGTATCCAGAGTTTCATTTATTTATTTTTGGAAGCTTAATGACGGTTTAATTATTTCAGATTTACATCGTTATCTTCTGCATCTTCTATATTCATAAGTAAAGATAAAATGTGTTCCTTGATAGATTAGCCTGGTATTCATCAGCAAAGATGAGGGCGGATTCCATCGATTTTACGTTTAAATCACAGTTGCCACTTTGTGAGTGAGCTTGTCGCCGAGCGCACTCAGAACCAGAAAACTAGAAGCAACCATGTCCGCGTGCCTGCAAGCTATCACCCAGCAACCTGTTCCCTCGCTCAGGTCAGACGCCCTGTGGACGCCCTTCCCCACCCCTCACCTCCTGCTCTCACCCAGGATGACTGATGAACGAACTGTGGCTTTTGGGGACGGTACCACTGCATCGATTCTCAAAAGACGTTCCCGCCTGACAGTGACAGTGAAACTGTTGCACTGAAGGACTTTGGAGGAAAAGCTTGCCTTTGGGGTTTGCAGAAATAATTGTTCCACGCTTGTCGCCAAAGGGCGTCCATTTAAGGAACTGGTCCTTAAAGGTGGGAGGAGCAGCCTCCAGGGAGTTGACCGGAGGCTCCGCCGCCAGACTCCTGTTCGTAATGAGCCCGCTTTTAGGTCCCGGGCAGTGCAAAGGACACGATCCGTGAGTGGGTCTCAGGGAGCCTGCGTCTGTCCTCGGGGCAGGACTCGGCCTCCTGTGAAGCTTTAGTGAGAGCCTCGCACCGTAGGCAGCGCCCGGCTGCGTGTGCTCAGAAGGCGGCCCAGAGCGCAGAGAGATGCCGCAGGTGAAGGACGTCCAGCTGGACTGTTTTTTTAAAGGACAAGGATGACCTTATGGAGAAGGAGGGAAGCGGGCAGTCACAACAAAAAGGCTCCTGCAGCAAATATCGATCCACTACCCACTTCCTGGCTCTTGTACAGTCTCCGAGAGTTCCCCCAAAGGAAAGCAGCGTGCGGGTAATTTATGTGCCTATCGGAAGCAATGCTCCGAGCATGAATGGCTGAAGGATGATCACGCCTTTCCCCTCCATCATCGCAGAGCTCCCAGAGGCCACACGGGTAACCAGCGTCTCTTCCTCCTAAACACTGAGCCGAGGCTGAGACACGAGCCTATGAAAATCCAGCTGAAAAAGAATTTTCTTTGACCAACGACCTCATTTATTAATGGACGACTGTCTTTTATAACCTTCAGGGGAAGACAAAGAGACCTTCACATCCTCTCTGTGAGACTTCGAGCTTTCATGGACGGATTCCAGATGGGCTGTATTTTATGTATTAAAGTTCAAGTGCTTTAACCGACGGACGCAAGGAATGTCACCCAGGTTTGCTGCACAACTGCCACCCAGCAGTTCTTCCGTCCCGACCACACTGGGCGTCAGTTTAAATCAGCTTCACTCGGGGGACCCTCGACAATCACAGCCAACACGGGAGATTAGGGAGTTAGGAAATAGGCCCATTAAATGACAATTAAAGCTGCCAGCCTTCCCGAGCTTATTCCCCGTGAATCCCTCCCTTGCAGACCGCGCTGTGCGTGCCCACGCACGCTGAGATCCTGTACTGGTGGTCCGAGCCCTGGTGGTGGCTGGCTGCACGCCACTTCACGTTCTGGTGGCCCCTCGGGCCCTCTGAACGAGCCACTTCAGCTTCACTCCCCATACACCTACTTAAGTCCTGAGGGAAGTCCTCACGTTTTTGGGAGAAGACCTAGCCGGCCCTTTTCAGGAAAGGCAGCAGAGGCCCTGCCTGGGAAGCAACGGGCTTTTCCTTCTCATTCAAAGTTTCATAAAACTTCTCTACGACTAGGTGCTCTCAGTCTGGCCCAGTAAACAGGGCGCTTCACCTAGACTGTGCCTGAGGTTGGCTGCCATTGGTCTTAGATTACCCAGGGCCTTGGGTAGAGTATTTTCACCTCCCGGGATTCATCCTGACGAACCGTTGATCGGGCATTTGCACAAAGACTTACAAATAAACCAGCATGATCGTTGCAGCACAGAACGTGGACACACGTACAGCAGGTTGGTTTTATCTAGCCATCCCTCCTGCGTCCCCCTCTGTAGCGCCTCGCATCCTCCAGACCAGCTTCCCCTGTGGCGAACACCTCCTCGGCACCACTGCCCCCCAGGCCTTCCCCGGAGAGCCGTGCCCCACCCGGGACCTTCCTTCATCAGCGCCCCCTGGTCTGTCCCCCATCCCCTCTGGCTTCTGCTCCCTGCAGCCGGCCAGGCTGAAAAATCAGGCTCCTTTTTCATACGTGGGTGTTAATAATGAGTAATGCAACCCTCCACTGTGTAATATTTTATATCTCAACACGAGGCCTTCCTGAAGATCGCTTTCAACCAAAAATGGGATTATAATGGAATTTTAGGTTCCACAGCAGTTGCTTTCATTGTTTAAAACTCTTTTTAAAAATAGTTTTCAGTGTGTATGTGTGCATGTGTGTATATCTGTTTATCCATTATGTTTCATCACAGAACGATACTCATGACTATAGACGATGTGGGAAATAAGGAAGTGAAAGGAAGACAAAATGTACCCATATTGCCACCAGGCAGAGATGTCACGTTTAACGTCCTGCTGGGTTTGTCTCCAGTCATGGAATGTGCACAGATTTTCTCATGTTCTGGATGCACATGATTGCAGTGTGTGTACCCCGTTTTGCATTCTTTTTTCAGTTTGCATATTTATTGGAAAAACTCGGACTAGTTCTACCCCAAAAGGCCTTTGGCGGGATCAGACTTTCTAGCAGTTCACCGTTTCCTCACTCATCTTTTCCCACCGAGACAACTTTCAAAGCTCGCCTTGTCTTCCTGGGTCTCTAGCCCACGACAGTGTCTGGATTTCGCTGGAAGACTTCCCCATATCTAGCTGGCAAATTTCCCAAGGCCAGTGCACCCAAGGGCAGGTCCAGGACGGGGACAGGACCAGTAAGTGTCGGGCAGCTGCAGGCTTCCAGTCCAGGCCAGGACTGCTCCGGGAAGGGGCCGAGGCCTCACTGGAACCCTCCTCTGCTCCCCAGCGGCTGTCTGAGTCTTTGAAGCACCTGTGGAAATGCCCCCGGGGACAGGGATGCTGTTCTCCCATCCAGTCCTGAGGCAACCTCATTCCCAGCACCAACGCATGCCTCCCCTTTACTCCCTTGTCCCTCTCCCTTCCCTTAGCCACACAGCCTTCTTCGGTTTGGGGATGAAGGTGCAGGACACAGGGTGGGGGCCTCTTGCCACTGTGTGTGACTTGTGGAACACAGTCCCCTTTCGACCTGAGCCATCTTTTTCTACTGTCTGCCCGGGCCACATGGCAGATGGTGGCATCACCTTGTCTAGTGCTGCTGGGTAATGGATAATCTTTTTCATGGCAGCTTCAGACTAAAGAGAAGCAAGTCCATTGTTTCTCAGGGAAACGAGGTGGGGAGATCTGGTATTTTCAGTCAGACCACATAGTCATACTTTTTCAATATGTTAAAAGAGGATGCTGAAGGAAGAAAGGGGAGGGGAGGGACGGGAGAATTGTGTAGAGCACAGTTAATCTGAGTATTTTATTTGTAAATAGCATGTCAGGTCCCTAATGGAGTTGAATGACATTGAAACGCTCTGTAAATGTTGGTTCGTATTAAATGTCTAAGCAAGTAAGTCCGCCTGCCTATTAGTAGAGACCTAGGAGGAGCACCAGCGTTCCAGTAACGGACAACTCGACTGTGCACCGGGAGCCTTGGACAGCGCAACAGCCGCACCGCCTCCTCCATGGGGCGCTAAGCAAGCGCACAGTGTGGCGCAACTCTAGGGAAGGGGGCGCCTCTTCCCCGGTGACTGCCCCTGTCCAGCAGCAAGTGGGGTGCCCTGAGGGGCCTTGGGAGGCGGGACCTGCCCCTCGAAGGGGACACCGGGAGCGGGGGGACGGGCCCCACAGGAAGTCAGAGCTCCTCCCTGGCCTGGGCAGTGACGGCTCCGTGAGTCACTGAGCCGGCCACCGCGGGCCGATGGGCCTCCAGCCCAGGCCTGTTGAGACTCTCAGTGAAAACAGACAGCAGCGTGGCCCCGTCGGGGGAGCTGAAAAGGTCGGGAACGCACGTGATGATGCCCCCGGACGACCGCGTGGGCACGTCGCTCACAGAGTACAGTAAATGGCGTCTTCCCTTTTCCATTCTCTCATGTCGTCAGAGAAAAAATCCAGGAAATGGCACGGAATCTTCTTTTTCTCGGGGAATAATTGTTAGTGCATCTCATTTTTTTGCGGATGTCCTGAGTCACTACTCGTCCCTGTCTCTGCTTTTCCGCGTGGAGAGTTCCCCGTGGGACACGCTGCTGCGTGTCTCCGAGAGCCAAGTGCTATCAGCGCTTTCATTACTCGTCTTTTTATAAGAGGAAATGGCCTCTTAAAAATGATGTACTAAAAATGCATGAAGGGCTGTCTGACATCCTTTTAAAAAATTCTGGAAATGAGAGACTGAAGCAATGAATGAACCACAAATGGCAGAGAGACCCTCGATGTGCCCGTGAAGTCGGCACTCCTGAATAAGGGAGCGAGGGGAGCCTGTCACTGGCCTTTCTGAAGGCACAGGGGATGCTCAGAGGTGCCCCGCCCCCAGTGACTGAGGATGAAGTGGAGGAGAGCCAGCCCGGCTGAGGGTCCAAGGACTTGAAAGGGGCGCCCCGACTTCTCCCCCTCTGCCAGGCTCCCAGCCAGCAGTGGGTGGCGGGTGCTTCAGTGTCTCTCAAGAAGAACACCCCTTGGTCGCATTCACAGCAACACATTTGAGTTTTCTTTTCTTTGGACAAACGAGAGACTGTTCGCCCGGAGTCTGAACACGGCAGCGGAAGCCAGCGAGGAGGAATCGATGAATCGGAGCCTCACTCACTACGCATCGCTTCTGTCAGACTCCAAGAGTCTCCCTGGCCTCGGCTCCCTCCTTTCCGACACGGCACCCCAACTTCCTCTGGGCATTTCTGCCAACGCCACGCCCAGCACCCACTTGGGGGGGTCTACGCCATCTTGCACTTCTTGAGGTCAGACCTCTGTGTTGTCACTTTGTTACACCCATGCCTGGCACACAGGCGGCCTCAATAAACGCTGAGGAAGGAGGAAGCAGAAAAATGGATCCAGACATACAGAAAAAGTCGACGTGGGCTTCCCCAGAGAGTCTGTGAAACAGCATTCGTGCCCACGAGTGTAGATTGGGTACCTTTCTCACCCAACAGAGGAATCTGAAAAGGTGCCCCAAACCGCAGACTCCCGTTGCTACTGGTAGAACAGGGGCCAACAGTGCCAGGGACAAAGTGGACCTGAGACCTCCAATCTCGTTACTCCCATCCCCATATCCTTAATTTATTCTATCTTTCCGGCCTACCTATAAAATGATATTGCCTGGCCCACTAACACTTTTCCTTATTAAGGCTTTATTTTCTCAGAGGAGTTTTCGGCTCACAGCATAACTGAGGGGCAGGAACAGAGCCGGCCCGTGAACGCCCTGCCCACACATGCATGGCCTCCCCCCGTCACTAGCCTGGCCCCCGAGAAGGAGCCTTTGTCACAACTGATGAGCCTGCAGCGACATCACAACCTCCCCAAAGTCCACAGCTGACACTGCGGTTGGTTCCTGGCGTGCTACATTCTATGGGTTTAGACAAACGTGGAGCGACTTCTCCATCATTCCGGTATCGTACAGGTTATCTCCTCTGCCCTAAAAATCCCCTGTGCTCTGGCAATCACGCTCCTCCCACTGGTCCCTGCGTGGCAGCCACTGGATTTTCTGCCGTCTCCGAAGCTCTGCCTCTTCCAGAACGTCACATACTTGGAGTCACATAGCATCAGCCTTTTCCGATTGCCTTTTCCCCTCGGTAACGTGTGTTTAAGATTCCTCCCTCTCTCCTTCCTGACTTGATAACTTATTTATTTTGACACTGAATCAAATTTCACTGTCTGGATGGACTGTGGTTCGTTTATCATTCACCTCCTGAAGGGCGTCTTGGCCGCGCCCTCGTTTGGGCAATCGTGTATAAAGCGGCTTAGACATTCGTGGGCCAGTTTTTTGTGTGGACGTAACTTTTTGGCTCCTTTGGGTAAATATCAAGAAGCATGATGGCTGCACGGCATAAAATCATGTCGTTTTATAAGAAACCACCAGACTGTCTTCCAAGGCGGCTGGGCCACTTCGCATCCCCGCCAGCAATGAATGTGAGCCCCCGTTGCTCCACACCCTCGCCAGCACTTGGCGTGGTCAGTGCTGGAGGTTTCGGCCACTGTGAGAGGGGTGCAGGGATGGGTTGTTGTCCCGTCTGCATTTCCCTGGTGACCCCTGTGTGCAGCGCCCTTACTCGTTATCTGTGAGTCTGCCTCGGTGAGGTGCCTACTGCGGTCTTTGGACAACTGTTAGCTGGGTTCTTTGTTTTCTTATTGTTGAGTATCACACATTGTTTATGTTGAACAACTGTTCTTTATCACAGGTGTCCTTTACACATTTTTCCCCTGGGTCTGTGGTTTGTCTTTGCATTTATTTATTCGGCATTCTCTTTAGCAGAGGAGTTTTCAGTTTAATGAAGTCCAGCCTATCTGTTATTGCTTTGCTGGACTGTGCCTTTGGTGTTGTGACCAAGAAAATATCGCCATGCTCAAAGTGATCCAGGGTGTCTCCTGCAAGGTTCTAGCAGTTTGAGCTCTGCGTTTTACACTTAGGTCTGTGATCCATGTTGAGTTGATGTTTGGAATGCGTGTAATGTCTATGCCCAGATTTATTTTTTTTGAATGTGGGTGTAGTTCTAGAACCATCTGTTGAACGTGCAAGTGCTCTGTTTTACGACCTTTGTCTCTTTCTCAAAGGTCACTTGACTGCATTTATATGCGTCTACTTCTGGGCTCTCTGCTCTGCTTGGCTGATCTACCTGCCTGCTGAGTCTTTTGCCAAGACCACTGTCCCGATTGCTGTCCCGACTGCTGTCCCTTGTAAGTCATGCAGTCAGGTAGTGCCAGTCACGCAGCTTCACTCTTCCCCTTGAGTACTGTGCAGGCCCTTCCGCGTCTTTTGCTCTCCATATGAAGTTTAGAACCAGCTTGTCGATATTTACAAACTGACGTTCTGGGATTTTGACCAGGATGGACTCTGTAGATCAAATTCGGAAAAGCTGGTATCTTGACCACGTTGAGCCTTCCCATCCACGAACGGGCACTATCTCTGCATTTATTTGGCTCTTCTGTTTCATTCGTCCATGACACTTTCTAGTTGTGAAAGCCCCGAGATAAGAGTAAATATGATGTTTGTATAACATTGAAGTATGTCTCCACAAGATAGGTTCTCATTTCAAAGGGGGAAATAGAATCTTGACAAGGGCAGACGTCACCTTCACTGAGTGATCAGAGTTAATGTCACCTGTGGGGAGACAGCAATGCCACGTGCCCCACGATGTGACGCATTGAGAGGTCACAGCATCACGATTGTGATATCATTGCCAAAAAATGTGTGATCGGAATTTGCTCATGAGGAAATGCAGACAACCTCAAATTGTTGGACATCGTATAAAATAATTGAGTGGCATTCTTCAGAGGCATCGAGGTCATGGAGAGTAAAGAGAGACTGAGAAAAAGTGTCCCAGCTCAGAGGAGACTAAGAAGTCAGGACAGCCAGGTGCGGTGTGTAGCCCTGGATAAATCCTGGGTCAGGAAAAGGGTGTCAATGAGATGACTGGAAAAATTTTCATCAGGCCTTCAGACTGGTTAATAGTACACTCTGCTCACTTCCCGGCTTTGGTCATTATACTAGGCTTATGTAAAATAGTATCATTTGGGGAAGCTGGGTGAGAGGTACGTGGGCATTCTTCATACTGTCTCATGGCTTTTTTTGGTACATCTGGGGTATTTCAAATAAACAGTTAAAATGTTTAAATAAAAAAATCTAGAGATCCCGATATCCATGGACTTCGGTGTACATCTGTGAACATCTGATGCATTTCTGAGAAAGAGGAAATAGAGACGACAAAGTTGCTTGTGTTTGCTTCAGATGAGCGGGTACGTTGAGGATTCTGACATTTTAATTAAAGAGTGAACGAGATACAAGGAGCCATAAAAACGGATAATCAAAGACACCCTAGGTCCGTGTGTCTGCAGTGATGAAGCATTTTGAAGGGAACCAGGGCTCCGTCTTAGAGTGACACCGAGGAGGCACGGTCCCTGTCATGGCCTCATCTGGGCCACCTGAATCAAAGGCAGGCTGTTTTCTGATTGGCTGGGCTCGGGGTCCACTCTCAGGGCCTGGAGTGGCACTCTGCCTCCTGACATGCCAGTCATCACGAGCGAGCCAGTCCTGAGAACTGGACGGCACCAGCTCAAGGCCAGCCCCAGTGCAGAGAGATTATTAAACCTCACGCCTTCCTAAGGCCACCTTTAAAAAAAATAATGGACACACGTGAATAGGATCCCATCACCTAAATATGCTTCTAAAAATCACAGCCCCAGGAAAGTGTTCCTTGTTGAATTCACGTTCCCCTGTTGGACGTGGAATCAGGAGACCTGGTGGGGTGGCCCGGAGTGGCCTGGAGTGTAACCCACAGACACGCAGGCATGTGTGGGAGCCATGCCTCGTCAGCAGAAGGACGTGACAGCTTGGACAGCACGCGCTCCAGTTCGAGGTCAGACAGGTAGACGCCAACGTACGTAAAGCACGAGGCCGCTCACCTCGCCCTTACCAGTTGGACACCCTGTGGCTTTCACATGCGAAAAATCACTGAGAAAGGGCTTCTTTCCACACGATTTGTCCCCCGAGTCGCTTGTGTTGACAGGGGAGTGTCCCTGATATATGTAGGATTTTCCTGATGAGAGCCGACCGGCCACAGGACAGGAAATTCTCAATTCGAAATATCAGTCCATGTTCAAGCCAAGAGCAGCTGAAGAACTAGAATAGGTTTAAGCAGGTGACAATGCCACAGTCATAAACAAACACAGCAATGTGAAAGTGAACTCGCTTACGGGGTCATGTAAAAATCAAAGTTAGCGGGTTCAGTCTCTTCCAGGTACAGCTAGAAGAATTAAGTTTATTTTATGTAGAAAGTTATCCCGCTGAGACTGTTGAAATGTGAGAATGTGTAAGCTCACAACGGCGGGGTGATGGGGACGTGCATCTCAGTAGCAAGCTGCCCATCCTTCTGCTGTCTCCTCCGAGCGGTGGATTTCCGAGTCCTCCCAAGCCTAATGCACAAAGTTAGGTCTGGGAGCAGGCAAACGCACAAACGTTTCATCTACTTCTCCTGCCGTCGATGTACACAGCAGATCTCAGGAAAATGAGCTGTGTCACTAGGATGAGGCTTGTAAGAAGCTCCTCATGCTAACAAAATAAAAAATAAAAACATATCCTCCGTCCAAAATTTTGTGATGAGCCCAGCCGCGCTGCACAGTACAGCCAAGAGCAGCTCCAGAAATCAATGTGAGAAACCCCAGCAACTGCGGAGTAGAAGGGAAGCAAAATCCCTCAAGATTCCAGAAGCACCGAGTTGTAAATTTTCTTAAGCCCAGGCTTACAAGAGGAAGATACCAGCCCGCATTACCCTACAGCGGCGGTGTCATTTTTCGATGAAGCAATTCACATTCGACCGCTCCACCCTGAGCCACGTTCCCCCGTGGGAAGACTTGCACGGACGTCTCTGTGCTCCTTCTCGTTGGCTTTTACTGTCCAAAGAATAGGGCAGCTTTACATTTGTGTCACGCAGCTCTTTCACCGGCTACACCGAGGAGTTCAAATTATATTCCGCTCTGGGAACAGTCATATGAGTTTACCTTACCACGCATATACATTTTGCAAGGGAAGGTGGAAGAAGAAATGACTGATAAGAAATTGGTCCTTGAAATAAGATGAAAACACTGCTGTCTCTGAGAAAAGCATAGAATATGTTAAAGAAAACATTACCCAGGACACTGTTGAAAGGACAGAGAGGTGGATTTTCTCCAGTGTCCCCGTGATGAGTGTAGGGACCAGTGCAAGGGGGTTTTGCAGAGGGAGAGAGAGATTGGGTTCAAGTCAGACTACAAGGAAAAGTAGGCATTTTAGAGCCCAAAGGGGGCAAATTACTAAGAGAGCAGGATAGTTCTTGTTAAACTGACCTAAGGGGATTCTTGCTACAGGCAGGTCTGGGTGAGCAGACACCCCCTGGGGACGGGGAGCACAGTCAGGTATCAGCGGAGATCAGACCCTGAGGAGGGGGATTCCACCCAAACCAGCGGGACTGATGCTCGCAGAAGCTTGGGCAACGCACAGACACACACAGACACCCAGAAGTCGAGGCCTAGTTGGGAAGAGGATTCCGAGGGGCAAGGACACAGCTGGGGCCCTGTGCCACGGGCTGACCACGGCGGGCACCTGAGCAAGGACGTCCACTGTCTGAGAGACAGAGGAGCAGCGAGGGTCCCCACTCGGACTTCACGAGCCCCTCTGAATCACTCAGTGGACCTCTTTTTTTTTTTCGCCCGTCCTTGTAGTTGGGAAATCACGGAGAATGTCTTTCCACAGTTCATTCAGCACATTCACGCACAGGATCTCCTCTGAAGTAAAGGGTGTGATTATGATTTTGCAGACGATGAAGTCGGAGACCAAGGCGAGCGTGCAGGCACAGCGAGGGCCCGCAGCACCGGGCGCCCACTCGCTGGCGTCCCAGGTGAGTGACTCTGGCGCTGACCAGCATCTTCACAGGCAGGTGCCGGCACCTTCGATCACCTCTCTTCTCGTCTCACAACCCACCCTGCGGACATCTGCTCCAAGAGCCCCCATCCTTCATACAGAAGTAGCTCCCCAAATGGCACGCAAAGCACCCTTTGCTTTCTCCACTGTCATTTCAATAACACGACGGCCCATCCGAGACAGGAGTGACTTCACCTCTCAGTGTCCAGCCACAGGGGTGAGCCAGCGACGAGCTCACAAGACACAGAACAGAGCTTCTGGAGAATGTGGCCCCGGCTGAGGGAGAGGGCTGCCTCTCACACCTGGAGAATGCAAGGGTTCCGCGGCCATAAAGTCCCCCCGGGAGCTTCCGGAAAGGAAGGGGCATGACCGCTGGCATCAGCCCCGCCTGCGAACACGCACCAGTGTGAACGAGGCTTTCGGAACCACCCACACCCCCGACCGGAGCCCTAACCACAACCGCCCCCCTCGTTATGCCGACGTAAACCCTTCCCCGGCTGCGTGGGGAGCCACTCCCGTGGAATGCTGCTGTAGGCAGGTGTGATAAAATGTTCTCCTGTTAACCTGAGGGGAACTCCAGAGTGGCCATTAGCTCTCAGGCCCTGCCCACGGCCCCACGGACGGACCGTGCAGCTGGCAAAGGAAGTTTCCTCGCCAGACCTCCAGCATCGCAAGCCACGGAACCGACCCATTCGGTGATTCCCGTCACGTAGAAAAGCAACCCCAGTTAGTCTGGGCCGCTGCCGGTTGGACCTTGTGCTGCTGAATGCAGAGAGCAGGCCTGTTACCTGGCTGAGCCCGCTCCTTTGAGCCCCCTCTCCATCCTGAAATAACCGGAGGTTCCAATTTAGACAAAAGTACTTCATTCTCCAGAACAAAAATGCATCTACACACCTTCAATCTTTTCTTAGCCAAAAAAAAAATCTTACTTTTCTTGCAAACATAGCTGTCTCCTCCTTTATTTCTAGAAGTTTTAATTGTATATATTAATTAGAATTCTTAGCCTTAGAAACCTTTTAATTTCGAGTAGAAAGTAAAAAGTAAGCAGTCGTGAATTGTTTTGGCATTCTGCGGCTTGGCAGACTTGTCAACCCCTTCTGTGGTTTCTACAGACACGCAAGTTTTCCTCACAGAAAACCTTGTCAGCAGGGCACAAAACACACTTACTAGTTTTTCTGTAAAAGGAAGCCCAAAGTGGATAAACTCGAGTTAAGTAATTAAGGTTTACTATTTTATCTTCTTTGGATATGCTCTTAATACTCGATTTTTGTTCTTTTATCTTATTAAGAGAGCTTTCATTCTAAACGGTCATCTTATTGGTGTCTGTCGGCAGGCCACATGAGTGGTGGATACACAGAAATATGACAGCTCGCCTTGGGGACTTCCAGAACACTTTCTTGTAAATATAGACAACTCTAAGGATCCGATGTCTGGCCATCGATGAGTAGAGTCTCATATTAATTTCAATAGCGACTCAAGTCAGTAAGGCTTAACAAAAGCTGCAAGAGGCATCCCAAAGAAGGGTGCAGCCCCCCGAGATCCAGAATGCGCGCTCCCAGAGTCGGTCTAAGACAGCAAAACCAGCGGTGTCTTAGCTGCTCAGCCGGCTGCAGCGCCAGTGGCATCTCCCGTTTTCCACAAGAACGTGAGATGCGTCCATACGAGGCCTGCTCCTCGGTGACGCCAGGCAGGTGTCGCTGGGATGAGACTTCTCCCGCACGAACAGGACAGGGAGGGTCGAGAGGACGGGAGCTGCTCTCGGGCTGGCCCCCTGAGAGCTGGGGTGGCCCAACAGAGAGAATGTTGTGGTGGCTTCAAGTCTGAGCATCCCGCCTTAGAACACTTGCTGCAGTTACAGTCATTGTAACTAGTCCTGTCGCTAGTCAGCTGGCGACCAGACGCACCCGGCAGGTGTGCTTTGCGATGGCCAAGGCCAGAAAGAACATTCTCACTGGTCGCAGAGCCACCTTCTCGGGCACGGGACAAAAAGAGAAGGAGACCGCGCCTGGTTTCTGTAAGGAGACTGACTCACGGCATCATTGACCTAAACAGATGCCGGTCTAGTGATAACTGTGAACTCACCCATCGGGGAGGCTGGCTCGAAGAACGGGCTTCTAGGGCCCATTTCGGCGTCCTGCCCTGTGGATGTTCCTCCTCCTGGTGCCAACACGAAAGGCGAAGACGAAAGGGAACCATGAGTGCCTCTGGGAGGAAAAGAGTCAGTAGGAAACGAGCGTGCTCCTAATAGATCTCACCAGAGGAACTGGTTTCACAAGCATTTCCTCCCGCTAATCCAAATTTTAGAAAGAACTCTGACCACTCCCACTCCCATCAGCCCTGGCAGGCGGAGACCGGGAGGCTGAGGTGGTGAGAATTCTCAGCTGCTGCTGCGGCTGGTGGGGGACCCCAGGTCTCCCCGAGGCGGCTGCCCGGGAGGGGGCGGTGTCCCGCTGGGGTTGTTAAGCTGTCGGGGAGCAAAATTCCTACTTCTGCCCGTCTAGGTTCTTTGATTGGTCTCATAATCCAATCAACATGAGACAGATGAACAGGAGGAAAACATTTCATTTTATACAGGAACCCCAAAGTGATGAGGCTCCCAGACAGTTAGGTGGTTGGGGCTTATCTGCTGGGCTGAGCGAAGGGGAAGGGGTACGAGGCTCGGACTCCGACGGGCGGGAGGACAGATCGCAGGGAGCCGGGAAGAGCAGAGGTGTGGCGAACGGGCTTTGCCATGCCACGCAGAGACGTCTTTCTGATGCAACAAGAGGTGACCTTTGGTAACAGTCTCTTCCTGGTTCAGGTTCCCGATCTAAATTCTTTTCGGCAGTTTAGGGGGAGGTAAAAAGAAAAACTTCCTGGGTCTTCTTTTTATTAAAGATAATCAGCCTAAAATAACCCTCATGCCAGACAGACACATTAGGGGGGGCCAATTTTGCTCCCCGCCAATACAGAGATACGACGCAGCATTTGCTTTCAAGTTATTCAGGTAAGCTCAGATTTTCCCAAAATCTAATTCAAATACTGTTGAATGAATGCATACATGATTATTGTAACTGTAACAATTATTCTAAGGGGAAGATTCCCCCCTTTTGTCAGGACCCTGGGAGGCGGGAACCAGAAAGGAGAATATCCTTATTATTTCTCCAGCTAGGGAGGTGTCCTGACCCCCACCAGCCCACAGCGACGGTGCAGACCAAGGTTTGATGAGCACCAGAGCAAGGCACCCCCCTCTCCCAATGTTTTCTTGCCCAAATACGACCAAACAATAATGAAGTCTTAGATACTTTTTTGTTCATGGGTTCAGAAATTTTTCCAAAACCTGACGGAGCAGGGGAGGGACAGTGACAGGTGGAATACATCTCTATGCCAGTGGCCTCCTCACGCCCTTGAACTCCCAAAGAGAAGAGGCCCCTCAGCCCAGTCCTGTCAAAGATCCTTTCGGTGGACGGTTTATTTTCTCCTGCAGTTCAGTTTCTTCCTGCTCTCTTCCCCCTCAAAGGGTCACCCCCAGCTAATGACCTGGAGTGACACTCTCGCCCCCTGTCCAAGGACATCCCATGAGCTCTGACAAATAAGTTAAGTTCTAGGACTCTGTAAAATTCTGTTTCTTGCAAATGTCCCCACCTCGGGCACTCCCTGAATAGCAAATGTTTTCCCTCAGAGGCAAGCTCTGCTTGGGTACAAGGTGCAGACAAACTGTGCTCACTCCACTCGGGGAAATGATGAGCTCGTGCCTTTGGATTTAGGTCGGTGGTGAAGGGAGAGAACCAGTATAGCCTTTTCTCTCTGAGCCGTAGCAGCTTTTATCCTAACGTCCAAGTACAACAGCAATAATGACTCCCATCTCCCCAAAAAGAAATAGAAGTGGTTTGATTTACTCCACAGGCGGTGTGTATTTTTTCCTCAATCCATTCCTTTAAGAACCATTGTTTATGTTCAACCACCATACTGTGAGAATAAAGAGATCTACAAGCAAATATTGATAAAGAGCCAGAGAAAAGAGTGGCTCCATTTGGTGAGATCTAGAACAACTTCATAAACAATGTGACATTGAACTTGACATCTGAAGGAAGTTCACCAGGAACAGACGTGCTATAAGGGTGGGAAAGTTTGGGGTCCTATTTCCGGCAAGGGGAAAATAGGAGCAAAACCCGGAGGCATGAATCTGCCTGGTGTGTTAAGGACATCGTGAAAAGTTGGCCATTCTAAAAGTGTTCCAGGGTTCTTCAACCTGCAGCTGCTTCCCTAGTCGCGGCTCCATGAAAAGGCTTCTAGGTGCCCACACTACTTTTGAGAAAGAGCAGTGGGACTCTAGGACGGTCCACAGCCGAATTCACAAACACCCTCCCAGTGTCACTCATGCGCAGGGAAGCCATCTAGAGGGGACCAGACGCGGAGTCAGGAAGGCAGGAACACAGCCACGGGCGCTGCCGTTAGTACATCTCCGTCCCAAAGGAAACACAGAATTCAATCCCATCTGTCACTCCACACATGGCTCCTTAAAGTAACTCAGCACCATCTTATTTTCTTCAAACCACATAGAAGTTGTTTTAAAAAGTCATTATGGATCTAGTCTTAGGGAGCAGAAGATCCTGTAAAGATTAAAGTAACCCCTGAGGCCAAGGAGTCTCCAGCACAAGAGAATGGGCGAGATCCTAGAACTCAAGGACAAACTAGGATGAGGGATGGGAGAAAGGTGCAGGCTGTGAAGTGAGGGGGGTTGGCTCCGGAGGAAGCACTGAGCGAGGCCATGAAGGTTGGAGAGGGGAGTTGGGTGGGCGGAGGCGTGGGAGGAGGTGGGCCCAGCAGGAGGAGCAGCACACAGTGGGGGGCCGTAGGCATGTGCAGCGCTGTCCAGCACACCTCTCTGAGCTGAAGGACGTGCCCCATATCCTCACTGGTTGGTACGGTGTACTAGGGTGTACACCCAGTACTGGGTTCCACCCAGGCTGGAAATTTGGTGCTAGTGCCCCTGAAGGACTGAACTTTTCATTTTACATGGATTTAGTTAATTTAAATTTAAATAGACACTGCGGAAATACATGAAGACCAACCAAACGAAAGCAGGCTAAGGCGAGGCGCTCAGAGTCCGCTGCCTGAGGCAGCCCGCCATCGCCCCGTGGGTTCTGGCAGAGACCTGAGGCAGAAGGGGCAGGGAGAGAGCTCTGTGGTGGAAGAAGGGGAGGCTCCTAGGTGTTCCCAGACTGGAGGCTGTTGGCGGGGCAACTGTAGGCACGCTGATTAGAAGTGGGGCGTCCTACGTGATTGGATAGGGGGTGCACGTTTGGCTTTCTCTGATTGGCCCTAAGTTGGACGTGGGAACAAAAATCAGACGAGCCGTCAGTTATGAATAAAGTCCTGGCCATTTGGGGACGGTTGTTACAGAGGTTATTTGTTGTTTGGCTTCCTGGAGTGTTCTAGAGACAGTAGGTAAACTTCGCTCACAGACAGACAGCAGGCTGGCCTCCTGGGCCGGTTACAGCAGATCACGGGTTGGCTTTCTACACGGTTGGCCGCACGCTGCGGATCAGAATTCTCTTTCTAGGTGCGGTCCTCGCATTGTCTGTGCATTCTCTCTCTCACCACTAACGGCTCCAACCAGTCTGGTGGAACACAGGGTGTGACTCAGGAAACAATAGGAAAGAAGGCTGAGAGTAGAGATAAAAACAGAATGTGGAAGCTAATCTAAGACACTGTGTTTGTTTTGATAGGAATGAAGGATCGAGGAAAATTCGAGCATAGGAGGCTGGGTGATCACAGCTTTGCTTGATGATTAATCTAATTTCAATATGCAAAACAGATCTGAGAAGGAAGCTGCTGGAAACAGAGAGGCTGGATCAGCATATTGTAATAGTTTAGGCAAGAGGAAGTGAGGCTCTGGGATGCTGGGAATGTTGATGGAAACGAGTGAGCTGGGGCGAAAACAATTCAGATGTACAATACAGAGTCCTTGAAATCTGATTGGATAATAAGGAATTTGTTGTTGTTGTTTTTACAAAGGGCCCCCAAATGCCTGTTGAGCCCTGAGTAGGTGGAATATAACACATCTTTTCAGGACTGGGGAAGAGAGGACACAGAGGCTGGAGGCGGGGCGGAGGGAGGGAAAACCGTGAGAGTGGGCTTCAGACTGGCGGCCCTCAGCAGACCGAAAACAAAGAAGAAGTAGGAGCAACGAGTCAGAAGAAACAAAAACAAAACAGACAAACAAACAAACAAAAAACCCATGCCTTCAAACAAGAGAAAGGGCCCGAAAAGATTAATGAAAGGAAATCCTAGCCATAAACTACAGTAATTCACTTGGTAAACGATTACGTAGCCTACTTCGGATCCACGAGCTGTGCTGGATGCTCACAGTCAGGTTGGAGCAGTTCTGCTCAACACAAGCAGTAATGTCGTGTGTCTCTTCATTTCTTTTTTAGGAAAAGACCTGATTTGGCTCTCTGCTCTGCCTGAGCTTTATTAGTTAATTAAGATAAATCTAAGCAAGGGGTCTTAGTAACATGCCCAATCTGAGTTAATAAACTCTCTCCAAGAAGAGAGTACATGTTCTGACTTCACAGGAGGACAGGGTGAGCGGTGCTCACCTAGACTTCCGGGTGGACGAACATCTTGAGTCTAACTTTGTTCTCTTCTCTTCTCATTTCATTGGATTCCTCTTTCTCGGTACATTTGTTTCCAATTCACGTGCATCATCTCCCTGCTTAGGTGACACTCAGGCCACCAGGATGCCATGCCCCACCCCCACCACCACAGCATCTCAGGTGGAAGCCAATCAGTAAGGACCCAGATTGTTCAAGAACCATGGACAAGATTGACCAAGATGTCCCCTCCCTCAGGGACCACGGCAAGGTGAGATCTAAGAAGACAGGGACTGTTGTCCTACTCCATGCCACCTATGGGGTCTTTCATACACAGGGGTCTGAATGAGCTACTGAGAAGGGACAGAAAGAGAAGAAAGGCCACCACACAAGGGGAAGAACCTGACCTAGACAGGACATCCTCACGGATTGTTGTGTCATTTGTTTATTCATGTATTGCTGAGGCCAGCGACAGGTCAGGTGACCTGCTAGCCAGACGCCTGGAATACAGAGGTAAGTGCTAAACAGCCCCTAACGCCTCCCAAAATGCGTGGGAATCTCTGCCGTCGATGGTTTCGTGTGAGCTGACAAAGCACGCTTAGTTCCCGCACTGCTTAGTGCCTCGCACGGCACTGCTACAGCCTCAGAGATCTTTGCTGGAAACAGCCGCACGAGGAGGCTGCCGTGGACTCCCAACCGTGGCCTCCGCACCCTTCTGTTCTGAAAAGGGGAAAACACACTCGGGTACTTCAGACCCAGAAAGCCAGGGTGCCTGTTTAGAGAGCATGTCTTCTAATCATCTCCTAACAGGATTCGAACAAGCTGAGCAGCAAACAGTTCTTTATCTCACTAATTCACCCTTAAAGGTGAACCTGTGGAGACCAGAGTGTATAATTTCACAGACATTAAATTGTCCAACATTATTTTCTCCAACTTCCCCTTGTTTTAAATCAAGATCTCCAAAAACACACAAACAAAATGAATATTTATTCAACTGGGGTCAAGAACGCGTACCTCGAGAAAAAGTCATTAAAGATAGACTGATGACAAAATGCGGAATAAGAAAAATGGGATCAATTATTTGGGGCTGCCTTTCCTTTCCACATTCGGAGGAATATCCCACAGACAGCAGAGCAGCCATGCACACTTTAGGCTGAATCAGTCACTGAGCGTCTTTAGAGCAATTTCCTGGGAGGAATATACGGTCATCTGGAGCAGAATGGGTCTTTCTGGGGCTGTAACGTTCGTGATCTCTGCCGGAAGGAAAGGCGTTGATTCCCTGCAGCCCTGACCCCCAAGCCACAGTAGAGCTCCCCACGCTGTCGTGGTCCTGAGACCACTGGTGCTGTCTGATAGCTTTCAAACGCCAAAGGAGCCTCTGAAAACAGCTACCATGCTGAAGTCAACAGCCCACGGCCATCCTCAGTAGTGAATTCCCTCACTGGGATTTCGGCCAGCTTGGCAAAAAGATCAATACGCAACACAGACAGATTTATTTCCCACGGACAAATAACTCTGCATGGGCAGTCCCTTAATGCAACCCTCAGCTTCCAGGCTCCTCATCACTGGCCTGCTCAGACCTCATTTCTGGGAAGCAGGACAAGCCTTTGGGGAAGCCTCGGGAGCCTTTAGGTGCTGCTCTGAGCCCGGCTCTCCCCTGCACAGGGCTCTGCGTCTACCCACCTCGAAGTCCCATCACCTGCATGAACGCTTACCTCTCCCCCTCCGGAATGAGGTCAGCACTTTCAGGAAGCAGCCCACCCACTGAGGCCAAGAGGCCTGGTCCTTGGGTTCTTCTCTCACTTCCGAGAGATGATGTAGCTGGAGTTTTCTGGCAAGTGAAACAACCCAACTCAGGCTAACGCAGGCCAGAAGGAGATGTGATCGGACACACCACGTAGCTCACAAGACCAGGAAGGTCAGAAAACCTGGCCTGGAAGGACACACCGGTGGAAAAGATGTCCCCTTTCCTGGACAGGAGTGTCCGGCCCGCAGAATTCTCCCATCCGTAGTGGATGCGAAATAAGTTGTCCCGGACACAATCTTGCTGTTCCGGGGGGAAAGAGGATAGCAATCCCCTCTAGTGGAGAATGCCCGGAGTCCTCCTCCTAAATGGCTTTTATTGGGAGTGGTGTGTGTAGGTGTACCAGCAGGCATGCACAGCTCATCAATCCATGTCAAAGGCTACAGGCACACACAAACAGGTGTTACTTACAGATAACAGTCGAAGGAACACAGACATTTGTCATAGGTGAGGGGGTGTGAGTCAGGCTGACCCCAGAGGGTCTTTAAGATGTATTTCATGAGATAAGGAGTTTACTCCTTACGCCCTGAACCTAGACAGCCAGTTTATGTCACCAGGCGGAGCCATAGAAAACAGAGCAGAGAGAGCTTCAAAGCACACAGTGTACATTTCAGGCCTGATGCCCATGGGAACCCTCTGGGTCATAACCTGCGTTTTCACCTGCTTTTCCAAGGAGACTTACTAGGCCCTTTCAGAGCCAGCTCTCACGGGGCTGCGGTCTCCAAAACCACACCCAGTGGTCCCCGACATCTCCCCCTTTTTGTTTGTTATGGAGGCAAAGCCAAAAGGACTGGTGCCACTGTAGTCAACGGGGTTATGCCAGGCACAGCAGGCTCCAAAGGACAAAACGTCCATTCTTTCTCAGGCCAGGTTCGCCCTTGGGAGCCATTCCTTCCAGCACAAGGACAAAGCTGCCTCCAGCATTGTTTTCAGGCTGAGTCAGGCAGGGGGAGCAAAGCAGCCGAGAGATTAGGAGACTTTTTACAGAAAGAAGAAGGACTCAGGCTATGACAAAGCCGAGGGGTGAGGGTCTTTCTGCCCCTTCTCTGAAGACCCCTAAGTCCTTCCCCAATGGCCCTTTGCAACTATGCCTGCCTTAGGCTGCTCATCACTGGCCTTGAGGAATTCCCTTGAGGAATCTTACCCATTATTGGCTAACCAGTCATCTGCCCGGGCCAGGCAGGGGGAAGTGAGGGAGGCAAGGGCTGCACTCCTGCCAAGAGGACAGGTTCTGTCTCCTTAGTGGCTCATGGCCCCAAGGCCATTTCACTCAGCCCTAGCCATGGGACTCTTTCATCCGTTAATGAGGCTACAGTCCCTGAAACCAGGCAGGATGGCTCCCAGCATCTCCCCCTCTTTTGTTTGTTTTGGCAGACACGGTGGTAAGTCCGATGAAGCCTACTACTTGCTCTTCAAATATACGATCCTTGGAAAACCATTTGTGTATGCATTTCAAGGCACAAAAGACCACAGTGATTAGGAGGTACCCCACAGCCCCCATGACCCAGACACACAGATTCAGTCCTTCAAACCAAGTCCTTGGATTGAGCCATTGTCAGTTGTCATGCAGGATCTGAAAGATCTCCTGTCAGTAAATTGTTCCATGTCCTGAAGTTGTTGACGTAGCTCAAGCTGGAGTTGCTCCATCTGTCCCTTGAGGCTACAGTCTCGGAAACCATACAGAGTGATCCTCAACATAGGAGTCAACTATCATAAAAATGACAAAGAGGCGGAGATCCAGCCCACTGTCCCCAGAGCCCTTAGCCTGGGACTGGCCAGCTAGCATGAGACCAGAGTCCTCTGGGCCACATTCACTGCTATGACCCCAGCCAGAGCGAGAGACCATGACAGCACGGGGTCAAGTCCATCTGCCGGGACCTGTGTGACTCCCGCAGTGACATTTCTGCCAATAAGCCCAGTCCGTGGGGGCTCAGATGTGGGCAGTCCCTGAAGCTTTTCCGCACTCAGCTCTGGAGATGGATGTCACCAAGTGTGACAGCATAAGCTCTCCCCTGGGGACAGGAGTGGGGATGCAGCCCTGTGAGTACCAGACAGGATCCAATACTCTAGGCACCACCAGGTTCCTCGGATTTCCCTCTTGCCCCTAACCCAAAACGTGGACTGGCCCCCAGGTCTGGGGTCTGTGCTGGGTTCTGTGAAAGAGCAGTAGTTCTCGTACGGTCGCAGGACACCTGCCCCACGCTGTGACCCGTGACCCGTGGCCCCCACACTCATGAGGCTGCACTGTGCTCCCCACACCCAGAGTCGGGCAGGGGCCCCGACTCTGCAGCCAGACCCGCATTGGGAATTAACAGATGGCCACCAACGTAGCTAGCTATGAGAACAACTCAGCTCAGACACTCTGGTTCAGCGCCCCCCGCCACACACACACACTGGTTGGGCTGTCTCGGGGGTGGACCTAAACTGGATCAGCCTCGGTTAGTTACGATAGAACTGGAATCTGGGCTTTTGTGGAAAGTCAGGCCCACAGTCCGATTAACCCCCCGAGGCTGGCTTTCCACGTTCCCAGGGAACACCGTTTTCCCCATCAGCCCCTCCCTGCTGGCCCTCACGGGGGATCATACCTGCTCAGAGGGATCAATTCGTATGCATATGCAAAAGAATGAAAAGAGACTCCTACCTTAACACCCCTCACAAAAATTAACTCCAACCCGATTACAGGCTTACACGTGAGACCTGCGACCATAAAACAGCCAGAAGAAACCCCAAGAGGAAAGGCTTCTTGACATGGGTCTCAGCAATGATGTCTTGGATGGGGTACCAAAAGCACAGCCAACAAAAGCAAAAGTAAAGAAGTGGGAGGACACGGAACCACAAAGCCCCCGAGTAGCAAAGGGAACAACCAACAGCCACGAAAGGAAAAGGCAGCCCGTGGGGTGGGAGGGGACACTTGCCAGTCCCGTGCCCATCGTGTCTGATAAGGGGTAACATCCGAACTACGTACGAAACTCATGCAGGTCAACAGAAAATCACCATCGTCATCATCACATCATCATCCGTTTAAAAATGGGCGAAGGAGCTGAATAGACATTTTTCATTTTGCCAAAGGGGACACGCAGATGGCCCACCCACGCATGAAAGGGCACTCAGCATCACAAATCATCAGGCAAATGCAAAGAAAAACCACAGAGAGAGATCACTTCGCACGTGTTAGAAAGGCCACCATCAAAGAGACGAGAGAGATGTTGGTGAGGACGTGGAGGACAGGGAAGCTGGGCACGCCGTTTGTTGGTGGGGATGTGACCTGGTGTAGCCACCCGGGAACAGAGTGGAAGCCCCTCGGAAAGCTAAAATACTACTGCTACACGGTCCAGCAGTCCCGCTTCTGGGTGTCTATCTAAACAAATGAAATCGCGATCTCAGGGAGACCTGTGCTCCCCATGGTCTCGGAGTGTCATTCACAACAGTCAAGACATGGAAGCAGCCTCGGCACGCGTTCCCGAACGGAATCACAGGCCTGTCGTGACCTGAACCCGGCCCACTGTCCAGCTCTCTGTCCGTCTGTCATTCCGGACCGCAGCTCCTCCAGGCGGCCATCCTCACCTCCCTGTCTGTTTCTCCACCTCGTCCCACTCTCCCCCACGCCTCCTTGGCTCCCGCATGGTGCCCCTGCCTTTCTGAATGGCCTTCCCTCCTGTTCTCCCTCCGACTTTCACCCCAGCACCACCCGCTCCAGGGACTTCAGTCTGAGTGTGTTCAGCACTTCTCACATCAGACCATCGTGCCTAATAGTATAACCAGCGGTGACCTGTCCGTCTTGATTACCGGCCGGTGGATTCTGGAGGACTCGTTTGTGTTGACATGCCCAGCATCTGAGACAGTGCCGAACATGTAATAACACGTAAATGTGTGTTGGCCAAATAAATGTATACATTTTGACAAAAGCAATTACAGTGGAATGAGAAGAAATTGCAGGGAGGAGGAAGGGGTGCAACAGAGCTCTGAGAAAAAATAGAATCAGGAAGCCAGGAGGGGGGAATGTTGAGAATATCTATCCTGGGAAAGACAGGATATGAGAGAATCTATTTTCACATACGTAACCATTATAAATAGGAATAGTTGAAGTGGTGTACAAAAATGATATCAGAAGAATATACTTCAAGAACAACAACAAAAAAATACTTTTACCGTAACTGTGACTATACAGAAAGACTTCCTTAATGCATTTTTTGAAAGATGCTATTCCTAGAAATATTTAAAAATAAGATGAAAAGCCATCTTGCTTAATAGTTTGGGTAGACACTTGCCTGGAGAGAACATTGAAACCACGGCCTCACGTCATTGGAGGGCTGCAGCTACCGGCTGCCACCCCCCACCCCCTCCCCCGCCCCAAGGAGCCCAGACAGCAGGACAGGGACTAGCTCTAACAGACCCGTTGCCAGCCTGGCTCCTTGCCCACCACAGATTCTTTCTTACTATTTGACTGCTCACCGGCTACGTGGCCTTCATTATTGTCAACACCGTGGCTCGTGTATAAGGAAGCTGTGATCCAGGGCGATGCAGTAACATGCCCAGGGTCACATCAGCAGTCAGCGATCGCGCTGGGACTTGCCTGTTCAGAGGAGCACCCCACTACGACTGTGACAGCGGGTGAGGGTGCAGTGAACCGAAGGTCACTGGGTTCTTACACAGTGCTGCACAGAGTGAAAAGCTGCACTGGGAACTCAAAACTAAAATTAGGTAACCTGTAACCTTTTTTTACAGAAGGATTAAAGCTCCGTTTTCTTGTTAGCCTGAACTTTTTAATTACAAAAAGCAAGACACTTTCCTAGTGGCAAGCTCTCTGAAGCTGTGCTTTCCAAACCAAAGCTTTAACATGTGTGTTTCCTTACTCAAAGCTGAAATTTTTTAAGGCAGTTGAAAGTTTAATTGAGCCCTGGCTGGTGTGGCTCAGTGGACTGAGCACCGGCCTGTGAACCGGAGTCGCTGGTTCAATTCCCAGTCAGGGCACATGCCTGGGTTGTGGGCCAGGTCCCCAGTAGGGGGTGTGTGAGAGGCAACCACACACTGATGTTTCTCTCCCTCTCTTCTCCCTCCTTTCCCTTCTGTCTAAAAATAAATAAATAAAGTCCTTTTTTTAAAAAAAGTTAAATTGACATTATGACCTCCAAATGAGAACTGAAGATTTTTTCACTTTCCAAAGTTTATTACCTCCAAGAAGCTTCGTGTCTATTATTTGGAAAAAGCTGAGTGACGGGGTGCCCCTACTCCACCTGTGTGTTTGATGTGAAGCAGGTTGGAGGAATCCCACTGACTCCTGTTAGGCGCTCAGCTGGGGAGACGCCCGTGCTTGGGGAGACGGCCAGAGCTACAAGGTTTCATGTTTCCTGTTGCATCCATTCCTAAACTGGTCCTTCGTCATCTTTGTAAACATCGTTTTCACTTTAAATTGTTTTCTTTAGGAACAAAATGTAGCTGGAATTTGGCTATTAGAAGAACGCTCAAAAATTATGAATAAAATTCATACAGATTCATGGAATCATCAACCCCATCGCATTTAGAGAGTTTGTGTGCCTGCGGTATAGTACGGTGATTATCTGCAGCTACGGAGGGGGGGTCTTCTTCATAATCTCTCTTCTACGATTCAATTTACAGTCATCATTTTCTTTTTACATTGTGTGGATTAAGTTTTCTCCTCTAATGTGATGGATTTTTTAAAAACCTAATGACTAGGTAATTGCTTATCTTTTGCTGCTATTATAACAATGCCTCTTTCTGAGCTGAACATTAAGAATTTCCTCTGTCCTTTCTGTTTCAAATACCTTTTAAATGTCTGCAATTGAATGAAAGCCTTATGCTCAGTCATGAGCCATGAAATTAGTTGGTATAACCAATGTTCTTCAGCTCAGGACTTGAAAAAAATAACCCTTTACCAATTGTATCATTGTGAATGCTTCCTCTCGGTGACTGGGTTGTCTTTTCTCTTTGTTGACGGCTTCCTTGGCTGTGCAAACACTTCTCCGTGTGGGGTAGTCCCATTTGTTTATTTTTTTCCTTTTGTTTCCCCTGTCCGAGGAGATAGATCAGAAAAAAATATTGCTATGAGCAATGTCTGAGATTTTACTGCCTATATTTTCTCCTGTGATTTTTATGGTTTCAGGTCTAGCATTTAAGTCTTTAATTCATTTTGAGTTTATTCTTGTGTGTGGCGTAAGAAAGTGGTGTAATTTTTTAGCCTGTATCTCTCCAATTTTCCCAAAGCCATTTAGGGAATAAATTGTCTTTACCCCATTGTAGGCTCTTGCTTCTTCTGCCAAATGGTATTTGACCATAAGCTGTGGGTTTATTTCTGGGCTCTCTATTCTGTTTCATTGATCTATTGTCTGTTTTTATGCCAGTGCCATGCTGTTTTGATTACTATGACCTTGTAGTACAGTCTGATACCAGGTGGTGTGATTCCTCTAATGCTGTTCTTCATTCCCAAGATTGTTGTAGCTATTTGGGGTCTTCTGTGGTTCCACATAAATTTGTGGAATATTTGTTCTAGTTCTGTGAAATACCTCATTGGTATCTCTATAGGAACTGCATTGAATCTATAGATTGCTTTGGGTAGTATGGATATTTTAAGGATGTCAATTCTTCCTATCCATGAACATGACACGTGCTTCCAATTATTTGTATCTTCTTCATTTTCTTTCTTCAGTGTCATAATTTTCCAAGTACAAGCCTTTTACCTCCTTGGTTAAATCTATTCCTAAGTACCTTATTTTTCTGTTGCAATACTAGAAACTTTGGATTTCTAAGAACCATTGCAAAGCAACATGATTTGAGAATCACTTCTCAACTGAGGGACAAGAGTGCATCTTAAATATACGTGTTGATGAGCATAGGTATTACTCATTACTACATTGCCTATGTACTGCATTAAAAAAATACTAATCTACCAGGTGCTGAACAATGTTAACTCTCCCCACAATCATGGACAGTCTTGCCTTAAGATAGCAAAGGAGTTGCTTAAAAAAGAAGCAGGCAAACGGCCGCCTGAGGTCTCCAGGCTCACAAAGGCGCCTTGACGGAAACGTGGTGGGCATGCCATCAGTAGCCCGGGGACTCCCTTTGCTCATGCTGTCCTCAAAAGTACACCTGTCACGGCTGCCACTGTGCCCTCCCAGACACGTTTCTCTGGTGAGGTCCACTCGTCCCCCAGCTGTGCAGGTATCAGCCGCCAATCATTCAGAGCGGATCCTGCTCCAGGGACTGTCTGTAATGGCGGGAAGCCCACTCTCCTGGACATTCCCCGGAGGTGACAGACCCCCTGGGGAGGTGGCTGGCAGCCAATAACTACTGACGTGGCATACAGCAGCCCCGCACCGATACCTCTGAGCAAAACAGCCGCCCTGGTGCTATTCCCGAGGCAAAGCCCGCGTGGGGTCAGGCCCAGGCCGGCCTCCTCCCGAACCGCCTCTCTCCCTTTCCCCTCGGTTTCTCACAGGTTACTCCTGCGCACACACGCGATCTGAACCATTCACATAAAGAGCCCCGTCTCAGCCACCCCTTTGAAGGAAGCCGAAGGCACTATTTTATGCTTTTGAAAGGTCCTCACCGTAGCCGGTGGAAACGCACACTGAAATATAACACAGTCTAAAGAGATCAGAGGAACAGAAGGGGGACCAGAAACCAATCCACACTCTAATTCAATGGACTTGCACCAGCAGCAACAAAGCCATTCAGTCGGAAAAGGAAACTCTTTGCAGAAAATGTGCTGGGACCGCTGAAGAGCCGTATGGGAAAAAAATGGACCTTAACCTTCATCCCAGACCCTCTACGAAAATGAGCTCAAGAAGAGAAACAGACCCAAACGAGGGGAATGAAACATCTGTCCGACAGGTGGTGAGAAAGCAAAGAGACACTTATATGAAAAATGAACAACCGCCCTTACTAACATCATGCAAAAATTATTTCTAAATGATTCACAGACCTAAACATGAATCCTCAAACTATAAAGCTTCTAGAAGAAAATAGAGGAGAAATTGGATGCGAACTTTCTCAGGCCACAAAAAACACACACCATGAAAACACTGGATAAATTGGACCTTATCAAAATTTCAAACTTCTGTTCTTCAAAAGATAGCATTAATAAAATGACAAGAAAGTCAGAGGCCAGCACAAAATAATTTCAGCGTACTTTTCCAGCAGAGGACAGGTATCCAGGACATATGACAACCTTTAGTACATGAGGCCAAAACCCTGGGAAGTTATAGGCAAATGACGTGCACAATTACTTCACAAAGAAAGGTGTATGAATGGCTGGTGGGAACACGAAAATATATTCAACATCATTGTCATCAGAGAAATGCAAAGGAAACCATGAAATAGCAATACCTTTCAATATCAACACAGCCACCAGAATGGCTAATCATTGAAAATGTCCAACAATTCCAAACGGTGGCGAAGAGACAGAGCAACTGAAACTGCCACGCGTGGCCGGTGACAACACAGCCTCACCATTTCAGGGAAAGATTTTGTAGTTTCTTGTCAACCTAAGTACCCTCCTACTGTGCAACTCGAACCTCCACGATTAGGCATTTGCTCCGCACGAATGAAACGTATTTACTAAAACATCACTTTTACGTGAATGATCGCAGCAGTCTTTCTCATCACCAAGTGGGATTAGCCGAAATGTCCGTCAACAGGTAAATAGGTAACGGAATAAAGAAACCGGGATGAGGTCAGACAATGGGGCACGGCATACATTGGAACATTGCCATAATAAGCATTTTTTAGTAACATGGCAATCACTTTCAAAAATTATCAAAATTATCTACTCATTGATCCAATAATTCCCCTTACCTGGAAAACCATCAACAACAGGAAATAAGCTCTATGCATGAAAATATTCATCTAATCTCATTTACAATATAGGACAAATGGGAAAGAGCCAAATATATGAAAAACGAAGAAAGCTTCAAGAGATCATACTTTATAGGATATGATATGGATATTAAAATTCATCCATGCAAATAATCACTAACACTCACTGTGTACTTCTGATGTGCCAGATTCTGTCCTGAGCACTTCGGTCGACTGACGTCAATGAACACTGACAGTTAGTCCACTTGAGGAACGTTATCTCCCCCCATACCAGACTCGGGCAGGCCCCGGGAGTAGCAGGAGCGCTGGGAAAGGCTGTGTGTGGTGTCATGCGGCTTTGGAATGTCTGTTGGAGGAAACGAACAAGCAAAGAAGCAATGTGAGTGCAGTGCGATCACTGCACTGAGAGGGGAAATGAAACACCACCTTCTGGCTTCCGCAGCAAGACAAATACATAAGTATGGTCCCTTTATGATGACAATGATGAAAGGCGACGAGGATGAAAGGGAAAGGTCGGCTTCTTCAGGTGTCGTGAGCACACAACTATCTTTTACCTTGAATTCTACTCATTGTGCTACAGTATTTTTAGTGCAATAAAGTCAAATCGTGCAGAGATCCGGAAATCAAGGTAGCCGTGGGTAGGGTTTGTGCATTGCTGTTTGCCAAATATGATCGGTCCCGCCAATCTTTCTCAGGCTTCTACCTGGGTACCAAGAAACGTGCTTCTTGGTCCTGCTTCTTTGGGCGCTGTGAGGCCGAAGGAGGTACTCTGCTGAAGCAGGTCTCCGCCTGGCTGTGTGTTGGGATCGGCATGGGGCTCTGGACACCTAAGGATTCTAATCGCAGGACCCCACCCCACCGCCCCAGCCCAGATCGCTGAGGGAAGGACCCACTGGGGTCCCTCAACAGCCTAGGGCCACTTCCTCCCTGTTTGCCGAGGTTTTTGCGGGACACGCTCCCTCTAGCAAGGCTGATATCCGCAATGATGTACCTTTGGCCGGGAAGTTCACTAAATTTACTGATACAGACACCACAAAGCGATTAAACAAAATGCAGGCCTTCTAGTCATTTCTCCGTCTTCTGGACTCGGGCGCCTTTTAGATGACTCACCGCATACAAGGTCAGCCGGGGCACTCAGCACAATGCAAGCGCGAGCCAGTGATTTTCCTCCGACCCGCTGCTTCTTCCTTCCTCAGCACACAGGGAAGGCCCATCTACAAAGAGAAGGGAGAATGCACCGATTTACACTGAAGGTCAGAGCCACAGAGGACCCCAGACACAACAGGCTCCCGTGTGGACAGTCTCGTTGCAAGTGAAATGAAAAATGACAGCTGTCACGGTCCACCCCCGCTCCTGTCCTGGACAGACGCCAGCGCCTGACCCCCGGGCTTCCACAGGAGGAAGTGACCTTGTTCACAGGGGTGGACAGTGTCAGCGTTCCCTCCATCCCTGCGAGCCGGAGCCGCTCCGTCCGCGTACCTTGGTTTCTCCTCTGTCACACAGCCCTTCGCTGTCGAGGCTGAGGCTGGTGGCAGGGAATCTCGGGATTGACCGTGTGGAAGGCAGAAATAATAGCTATTTAACTCGCTTGATGCAGCACTTAGCACACTAACGCAGGCATGTGGATGCCTAACAAGCCATGCAGTAAAATTAGCTCAGATTCCTTGTTCCATCAGCCTTCGGGGAGACGATGATAATTAGGTGAAATAGCCGGAGAATAACACTTAATCATAGGGAATCAATGCAGAAACAGCACCAAAAGCCAATGGTCTCTGCAGAAGGTACATTTCTACCTTAGGAAAAGAGCAACATGAACCAACCTCAAAGTCCTCCAAGGCTTACGTGCCAAAACGTTGAGATTTTTTTTCCTCCTTCTTCTTTTAATAATAATCCATCCGGGCCGACATCTGACTCAAATTCTCAGACAGGTCAAGCTTTCCTCTGACCTTAGCAAATAATTAATGTGAGATTTTTATAGAAACCTCACAGTGCCTTTTACTCATTAATAGGAAATATCATTAAATGCACAGAAATGACTCAGTCAATTGCTCGATTCTTTCAAGTTCAGAGGTAATCACTTTTCTTCCGTGCAGACAGACCGAGATCGGTTTTGATACAGTGACTTGCATAATGTCCCGCAAGGTAATTAAGAACTCAAGGAAAGAAACCAAGTCTTATCCAAAATAATGACAGCGTTGCAGCTGCTCCAGCTCAGATGAAGCACCTCTCTGCAGATGAAAAGCACGACTGAATAGGACTCAGGGTGTGAGCGCGGGCGGTGAGAGCCTCAGAACTGCAGAGCAGGTGCACGCGGGGCTTCGCCCAGGCCGGACAGCCCTGGAGGGCTCGATCGGTGCCGTCACGGCGTCAGCCAATGCAACATTAGCCTCGGAGCAAAACTGACACTGCAGGTAGGAAAACTTCTGCACGCATGTCAGCCACACGGCCGCGCTAACGCACAAACCCGGAGCATGTTAGCTGCAAGACAGTCTCCACAGATTATTATTTTTTAAATTTTCATGCTGTCACTTTGTAACCCTGATAACTTCCCAGGCCTGCAGCTGCCAGCCCCAGTAGGTGTGAGACGTCAGGACAGCTTCCTCCAGGAACCTGCCTCCGCGGCCCTCGCCGGTGGCAGGGGTGGGGCAGGTGCTGCGCCCCGCTGCCTCAAGAGGCCTGCAAATTTCCTTTTACTTATCCCCCCGAAATGAATAACTAACTGCTTTAGCCTGAGGGCTAGGCCCAGTTCTGACTTTGGCTCTGTTCTCCCTCTTGCCTTTTTAGATGATCTTTAGTGAAGTTGTACGTTGCAAAGAATGAGCCAAAGAAGCAAAGCCGGCCGCAGAGCACACGTCACCGCACACCTCTAGGGGGAGGATGGCAGGCAGGCGTGGGGACACACCCACAGGCCTGCTAACGTGAGTGGGCAAGCCAGAGAGGCAGCCACGAAACGTGTCCCAGGGAGCCTCTGCCTTTGACAGCGACCTTGCCATCGTGCCGGCGGCGGAAACCGCTCCAGAGGCACTGGCTGAAAGCGGCTCCAACCCTTCCAGAGCGAAGAACAGCAGTGCGGCTCCTGCTGCAGTCGGCGTAACGTCACCCCCAGGGAATGTTTTCGGAGCCTGGCCTCCCGTCACATGATTTCACACAGCCTTTGGCCTCCAGACCGGAAACACGCTGGACTGCCTGACGCCTGGCTTTTAAAGGACTGCATGTGAAGCTCTCTCTCCCTCTCCCTCTCTCCCTCTCTCTCTCCCTCTCTCTCTCCCTCCCTCTCTCTCTCTCTCCCTCTCTCTCTCTCTCTCCCTCTCTCTCTCTCTCTCTCTCTTTCCCTCTCTCCCTCTCTCTCCCTCTCTCCCTCTCTCTCTCTCTCCCTCTCTCTCCCCCCACCTCTCTCTCTCGTTCTCTCTCTCTCTCTCTCTCTGCTGTGTCTTGGATTGAAAAGCACACGCACTTGGCTGCTGGAATGGCTATGGGCTCGTGGTGGCATCTAAAAGATGCATGCGTGAGCGGGCCATGTGTGGAACCGGGCTGGCCAGACAGGGGCCGGGCCTGGGTCTAGGGAGTCAGCGTGGTATCTGGCACAGGGTTGCTGCCCAGAAATGTTTGTTGAGGACAAATGAATAAATGAGCGAAGAGGCGAATGAATGAATGGCCAATGAATCTATTTGGGCCACAAGCAACTTGGGGCGATCGCTCACCCCGTACCGTACCCACAGGCCTAGGGTCCGGCTTTCTGTCCCTTGCTCTGTCTTCCCACCAGATGCCCAGGACCCCCTGCTTTTCAGGCCTGTGGTTTTTCTCTGACTCTTCCTGGAATTCTCCCACACACCCTCTCCTCTCTCTGTTTCTCCCAGGCCCTTCCCCGGACAGAGCCTGCCCCAGCCCGCCTCACATACGGCCCCAAAGAGGCTGAATGAGGAGCTGGCAAAGCCCGGGCTTAGCTGGTTCAAATCAAGGTGAAATGATAAAGCCAAATCATGAATCACAGCCCTAGGAGGGTCAGTTTTCTTCCTCACAATCCTCTCATTTGACCCCCCTTTAAACTCTTAGTATAAACTTTAAACTAAGTTTAAAACTCAACCTAAGTTCATTAGGTTGCTCGTATGAACTCATTTATTAATTGGGCATTTTAAAGATAATGGTAGCATTTGTCTTTGTCACCTCGGGTCTCTGTGGTCCCCAGCACTGTTTTTAGAAGGCTGCCATGCCACTATTTCCTGTGGCAGGATCCCAGTCCAGAGCACCCCACGGTGCCTGCGGGTGGGCATCCGTGGAGCGTCACCGCACGGCCTGGCCTGAGTGTTCAGCGGCGGAGGCAGACTCGAGACCCGGCAAGTCCACAAAGACGCCCCTGAGCTGTCTCGGAAGTCCTGGATGGAGCGGTACTCGCTACCCTGACCGAGCAACTGTGCTCTGAGACAGAGACTGCTTTCGTGGCAAGCATCAAACTCTTCAAAGAACCCCACCCTTCCCTGGCTCTCATTCTAATTTTCATCAAATCAAACAGGAGTATCTCTTTTCGAGTAGCATCTTTCGCCTCCAAAAACTGTGATCAAAAACGATACCCAGCAATGGTATCATTTATGTTTTCTGTTATGACTACTCAGAGGTGAGCCGCAGATGAGAAAAGAAGCAACCAGCCTCCTAGACTGGGAAATGACTTTGCTTGTTCAGGCAGCTAAGGGTGTATATTCTAAGCCTGCCCTCACCTTGACCTCCAGTTTCTTAGCTGCTTCCAGTGTGGGCAGCACGGAATGTGTCCACTCAGGCACAAACATGACTCAGCAAACCTGGAGGGAGGAGCCTGACATGACTCAGCAAACCTGGAGGGAGGAGCCTGACATGACTCAGCAAACCTGGAGGGAGGAGGAGCCTGACATGACTCAGCAAACCTGGAGGGAGGAGCCTGACATGACTCAGCAAACCTGGAGGGAGGGGCCTGACATGACTCAGCAAACCTGGAGGGAGGAGGAGCCTGACATGACTCAGCAGGCCTGGAGGGAGGAGGAGCCTGCCATGACTCAGCAAACCTGGAGGGAGGAGCCTGACAGGACTCAGCAGGCCTGGAGGGGGGAGGAGCCTGACAGGACTCAGCAGGCCTGGAGGGGGGAGGAGCCTGCAAGGCTTCCTTGCAAGGAGGTTTGAAGAGACTCGGGCTGGAGGTGAAGGGTAACAATTAATGTTTAGGGAAAATGGAGAGAAGGTGGGAGGGGTCAAAATTTTATTCAAACGTAAGGGGCCAGGTATTGGACGAGAGGGAGGCAGAATGAGTGTCCATCATTCTGATAAGCCCCACTCCCCAGGGACTCGGCCAGAGGACTATGGCAGGAGACCAGTGAAAACCAAGGGTCTAGATTTTGTTTTAACCACAACTTTCATGGGTATAAAGGAGGCAAGGCGTCCTCCTTATTTGTGTGAGAGCTGCTACTTGCGTGTCTGTCCATAAATTGATCCAGAATCTTCTATAAAATAAGAAACAAGAAAAAAAGCAGCCCTAGGAATAGAACCCCTGGTGAGGCGCTGAGGTCCTGCATGAAGCTCATGACGGACGGGGCTTCCTGCAAACGGCTGCGCCAGGGGCGCCAGACCTTCCGGCCCGGCCCGGCCTCCAGTGGGCTTCGGCCTCCAACAGCCAGAAATCCGACTTCAGCCCCACGAGTGATCTTGAGCCAGAACCACCCGGCCGGGCTGCTCCAGGCTCCTGACCCGCAGACTGATGAAAAGATGTTTATTAATTTATGCTCCTGAGTTCCAGACTAATTTGTTATGCAGAGAGAGATAACTAATACAGATTTTGGTGCTTAGACGTTGGGTCCCAGAGTGACAAATAACTAAAAATAGCAAAATGGCTTCAGAAGAGGCGGCGGACAGAAGCTGCAAAGACTTCTGGGAGCGTGCTGGTTGGAACAGGCTGTTCACAGAAGCCAGACTGCCTTTGAGGAGGGTATGAGTCAGGGACTCAAGGAGACGTACAAAAAAATACGGGAAACTGAAGGACAGGGTGCTGCCACGTAGCGTCAGGAAGTGACACTCGCTCCCGCAGTTACAAGGACAGCAGAAAGTGTGCCACCTCACTGGGGTGACCTGGCTCAGGAGATCCAGTGGAGTAGGGACGTGCTGATTCAGGGCTGTGGCTGCTTATAGCGAAATGCGCGCAGACAGAGATCAGCCAGAGAAAAGACTTTTAAACAAAAAAGAGCAGGACTTTCTGGTTATGATGGTTCCGGGCTGGCCCAGGTGACTGACACGGCCATAATTAGGAAACGGCCCCCTGGGAAGGGTGACGTCCAAGTCGTGACTAGGGAAGCATGGTTCTACGGTGAAGTCGAGGCTGTGCCTGTGAGCCCCGTTGTTGAGCCCCACGTGGATCTAATATGGTGCCTTCGAGAACAGTCTGGCCAAACCATAGGGCTGCTAAGAGGCATATGGGTGAAGTCCTCAGCAATTTCAGCAGAAGCCCTAATTAGAGAAGGACTTCTCTCAAAAATATTTGCAGACATGGCTTTTTCCAATAGGGAGCCCACCAAAGTCTTAGGACAATTATATCAGCAGAAACACCAGTAGCTCAGACCGAAAGGAAGAAGGGGACTTTGGACTCCCCGAATCTAGCTTTCGGGGAGCAGGGCTGAAGGCCACACAGCTGCACGCCTGGGTCCCTCTGACGGAAAATGATGAGTGTCAGAGAACAGAACTGAAAGCCTAGAGAGAAGATCCAGGAACCAAGGAGAAGAAGGGCTACATCGTAACTGACCAACTTCCGGTGAGATTTCAGACCTGTGGGCTTCTGTTTCCCACACGTGTGAACAGGCGTGTCTGCGCAGTTATCTTACCACCGCCCCACGGTTCCTGTTGGTGTCTTAGGGGACACGAGCTGTTTCTTTGGGTTCGCGGCTGTTCAGCTCAAGGGCTACAGTACTCGGGAACTGTGCTTAGAAGACCGGAACTGAGGCTCCGCCACTGGTACCGGGCCTGGTTTACATGCAGGGTTCTGGACTTCAAGCCAAAGATATAATACTATGAGACTGACATGGGGGGTGGGGGCCTGGGAGGGGCGTGAGAGTATGTCACCCTTGGGAAAGACAAGAGTCACCAGGGGCCAGGAGGCAGACGGGGGTAGGCAGCCTCCAAAGTGGTCCCCAGTGCTTCCTCACTCCTGCACGTCAGCATATGTATGCATGGAAATTTACCATTATCAGGATGTATAGGACAGAATTTACACATTCTAACCCCTAAACAATCAATAAAACAGCAACTCAAGTTCTGACCTGCAGAGTTTGCTCATATCTGCAGTATAAACACTCACTCATGGCCAAGTTCAAGCTACCCACACAACGTCGCCGATGTCGGAGAGCTCGAGATTGAGACGTGCCATAGGACACAACTGTGCCACGAGCACCTGCTACCTTAGCTTCTGATACCAGATATTTACATCGATTTTAGGTAATTCCTTTTATTAGTGGCTGTGTTCACCAGTCGTCTTGCAGAATTGTTCAATGTTAACCACCAGCTCGTGAAAGCGGGCACGAGCGGGCTGCCGTGCTCCGTGGAGCTGGACCTCCTGCCAATAGCCCTGCGCAGGAGCCGCTGGACGCCGACACTCCGGCCCCAGTCACCCTGCAGGTGGCCGGTGACCGCAGCCCCGGCTGACGTCCTGAGGGCAGCCTCATGAAAGGCTCTGAGCCAGGAGCACCCTACTGAGCCACCTCTGAGTTCCCGGCCCGGCCTCTTTGAGACAATAAATGTTTACGGGGTCACCCACAGAGCACTGCGGCCGTTTGTTACTCAGCAACAGGTAATAGTGCATCAGCCACTGCCCCAGTCACGGAGACAAGGTGACCCCCCCCTGAGGGGCGGGGGCAGGGGGCGGGGGCAGGGAGCCCTAGGTAAGGTAGACATTTCATGGAGTGTCCCGGGCGCGACTGTAAGCACCACGGAACTACTTGGGAGAAGTTCAAGAGGGAATTGAAGTATCCTGGGGTTGCTTCTTGTTCCCATTTTACCGACGATATAAGAGGCTAAATAGCCGATCTAAAGTCACACAGCCAGAGAGAGGCAAAAGCAAGGTTTGGACCCTCACCCAGGCCGACTCCCCCAGGGAGGCCAGAGCAGACCTTTTGTTTTTGGAACGCTTTCTTGTTTACGAATAATTTGATGCCCACAAATCTGATCAGTGGAAAGGGATTATTATTTCTACTTCAAAAGTTAAAAAATTAAAATTTGTGCAGCCATCACCAGAACTGAAAATAGGAAACCTTCAACTCTCTAGCCCAGTATTCAAAAGAAGAGCTAAAAAAATTTAACTCAATATCAAATATGATCATGTATAATTGTTAAATTGTGTAGTATAAAAACAAAAATAAAAATTCAGAATTCAATAGCCTACTTATATTTTACTCGTCTCCATAATTTATACTTAGAGGCATAAAAACATCTAATAAAAGGAAGCTATTATGGTCAATAAATGTAGATAATATTTTTAAGATTTATTAAAATTCGTATTTGTTCACAATCAAATTTCTTTTGGGCCTTGTGTTGACCCGCGTCCCATGAGCCCCTGTTAATTTGCACGGCTGCGTCCAACCGTATTAACACATTTCCGAGCTCTCACATCATCCGCTCCAACAGCGTTCCGTGAGTGCGCCACGTGAAGAGCAGCACGGTTCTATTTTCCAGATGTCACTTTATGTGTCTATTGCTACCAGGCTTTTCTGATTGCATCAGATCAGGAGAGCACAGAACAATCGCCAAATGCGGCTTGGACCAGTTCTCACAAATTCCATATGTGCTTTTCCTCTGAAGCCGTTTCTGCGGTGTGGTGCAGTCAGGGCAGGGCGGAGGCGCCACGGAAAATGTCTGAGCTTGAAGGATGGGGAGGCTGGCCGGGACCAGGTTTGAGGGACATGAACCAACAGCCCACCCTGAGAGGTGGGTTGTGACTGTGGTGGTCAGAGAAGCAGAGTGGGAGTCGTATCCACTCAGGATGCCCGAGTGTGGCTGCAGCATCGCCAAAAGAACCAGCACAGCCCTGGCCGTGTGGCTCAGTTGGTTGGGGCATCGTCCCACACACCAAAAGGTTGGCGGTTCAATTCTCAGTCGGGGCACATAGCTAGGTTGTGGGTTCAACCCTCCTCTCTCTCTCCCCTTCTCTTTCTCTCAAATCAATAAATATATCCTGGGTGAGGATTGAAAAAAAAAGGACTCGTGTAGAATCTCAGGAAGGCCTAAAAATGGTTGTGCTCAGAGGAAACGCCACTGTTTCGTAACTGGCGGGAGAGGAATGTGCCCGCACCGCTGAGACCGCCTTCCCGAGAGTCCGGGAAAGGAAAGCGAAGCTTCAGGGAAGCAGTGAGTCTTCCATGCGATTTCTAGTATCAGATCCTTTATTTCTGGTGTGGGCAGCTAGAGAGTGACCCCACACCGGAAATAAAGTGATTCTTCTCTTGGATGAGTGAGTTCCAAGCATTTGTAAATTAGGGGGGAATGATGGAGAGGACCCCCCAAATCTTCTCTTCCTATGAGTTCTACCAGTTGATATGGATCATAATGAACATGGAAACCGAGAAGTTTAAAGCGCGACATGTATAATCACACGGGGCACAACTGACAACATCATGGCTCAGCACGCGGACTCTGCAGACCCCGCTGCTCGCTTACGGCTGAGGCTGGGAGAGGCAAACGCCCTGTTGTTACTGTTATAAAAACCGCCTGGACTTCCAGACCCCTCCGGGGGGCTCAGGCACTTGGAGCACAAGTGGATGGTAACTCGGGAAATAACTACGGCGGCGATTTTTCAACTGGTGCGCCGCAAGAACCGTAAAACATGCCACTCTGACCATGTAGTCGGGGCACTGGCCTCATCTCCCCAGACTGTCCAATAAAAAAACAACAGCCAACACAACAGTAGCCGCCCAGTGGGGATGAATCAAAATGATACCTATTGTTTGTCAGATCGGTAAAAAATACATTTGGGGTGTGCCACAGAAGTTTAGTAATTGCTCTCCGTGTGCCATGAGATGAAAAAGGTTGAATGAACATCGCTGCTCGACGGGTGCGTTGACTTCCAAGTGGGACTTCCTCCAGGAGGGAGAGCGAGTTACCTTCTCAGGGTTTCCTCGCCAGCCCCCTTTCCTTCAGTTTTCTGATTTTTATGTCAGATTGGGGGGTTTTGACTTCAGGCAACGGCTAGGGTCTCCTCAACTGGAGTAAAACCGTATCTTGTTCTCTTAAAGTCAATGCATCAAGACATTTCTCTTCTAAAGCCCAATTTAATCTCCCTCTCAGACCTCATTGGTTAAGATCTAAGAAACATATGAAGCCCCGTGGTCATTGTTCAGGAGCCACTACAGAAATTAAAGGAATGGAGTATGGACACTTAGTAAGCACTTACATATTCCAAGTTCTAAATTCTACGTTCGGTACTTTTCATAACACACCATCAATTCCCATTGCAACCCATTAATTCCCATTACAGGTCCCACACTCCTCGCTTTAGAGATGCTAACTCTGAAGCGTTAGTACATTACGCAAGGTCTTGTTGGTAGGTGGTCGAGCTGGACTTTGAACACGTCGATAATAATTACACTAGTAAACCACAACTGATTGCATGTGGAAGTGTGTCGAGACACTGCTCTGAACCCCATAGGTATGTTATCCATTTCCCACAGCAATTCTACGAGGTAAACACCGTAAGTAATTTCCTGTTTATAGTTGAGGATGCTCAGATACAGACTAAGTGGCATACACAGCATCTCACAGCACGTTGCTGTTGGGGCCTGAGTGTGACTGTGCCCAGGCAGTGTGACCTGGGGCAGACGCTCTTGACTCCCGCCACCTATGACTTTGACCAGCCTTGCTTATTCTCGTACCCTCTTAGACGGTGCCTCTCTGGAAGTCCCCCAAGGAGAGGCCTCAGCGGCAGCGTCTCCTGGCTGCCGAGTGTGTACAAAGTCTGATCAGTGACAACAAGATCCTCTTCATAGCACACACATATGTAAATAGTGTGGAGTAAGTACGTAGGAGCAAAGACTCCGGAATCAATGTTCTAAAGGACAAACTTGGCAGAAGAGCCACTCGTTAACTTTATAAAGGTATTAAGGAATAAAAAATAATTTTGAAATGAAAAAATCCCCCACCTGAAGGCCACGAAGGATCGTGCTGTGATGTAAGCAGGAAAGGCAGGTGGACGGTGAACAGGAAGCGCCGGTGAGCCCGTGTGCAGCTCCGGGCTGCCTGCACAGGATGAGCCCTGAGCACGCCCAGGACTCTGGCCCCGCAGGAACCACTGCAGGGCGCTCTCGAACCACTCGCCCCAGGAGCACAGGCAGGGCCGCTGGCCAGTTTTGAAATATCCTTTTGTTTCCTTGTGTAATCTATAAAGCTGCTCAGCTTCTCATTTTTTAAAAGATTTTATTTATTTATTCACTTTAGAGAGAGGAGAAGGAAGGGAGAAAGAGAGGAAGAGAAACATCGATGTGCGAGAAACACATGATCAGTAGCCTCTCTCGAGCGCCCCCAACTGGGGACCTGGCCTGCAACGCAGGCATGTGCCCTGACTGGGAATTGAACTGGTGACTTTTCAGTTTGCAGGCCAGAGCTCAATCCACTGAGCCACACCAGCCAGGGCTAACTTGTTTTTCTTAAAGAAGGACATCACTATGAAGACAGAATTAAGAACTGCTTCCTTAGGAATGAATCTTAGGGATGTAGGCTTTTTTTGAAAGGATGACTGAAATTATTTTCTAAAGACATAACTTAACACATCACACATTGTTTTCATCTCCATGGTGACTACTTACCCAGCTGCCAACTCTGACCATCACTTAGCACTCTGAGCTCTTTCTGAACGGAACTCCATTTCCATCGACGATGGTTTCACTTAAGTTCTTTCACGAACATTTGGTATAGAACGACAGACTCAGAAGGAATTCCTTTGAAAGTCTTTGATAGTTTCAAACAGGAAGAAATCTGGAATCTGAGTGCTTTCAGAACTGGTTAAAACCTTCCAGACCTTCTAGGACATTTCAATACTTTTCTTCCACCCTCACTTTGCCCGAACCAGACAGAGACTGGACTTCAGAGTTGGGAAGGGGTGCGCATGCTCCACCCCGCCTACTGTAGCAATCTTTACACGCAGTCACGGAAAACTCCTCTCTCTTCCACCTTATCATCATCCCTCTTCCCCCCCGCCCTTGATCTTCCAGACAGTTCAGGTCTTCTGCTCTAATGATCAGTTTTGATCAGTTTACTTACAGATTAAAAACATGTTCTATTCCTGTTTAGAGAAATGAGCTAGGAGTGGAATGCTAGCCTCAACTGAGGCTAACAGATTTAACAGTTTTCTTGTTATAAGCCATATGATCAACAATTAATTAATAATGACTTCTAAGCAACTCATACATTAAAAACAGTGCGTAATAATTGAGGCCATGTTTTTTATTGGCTCTTTTGGAAGCTGAAACAGATATGGCCAGTGGGTGGGGGAATGTTTGGAAAAAAAAAAGAGATTGCAACTGAAAAACAAAGAGAGAAAGAACTCATGGAGGGTAGCGTGGGCGTTGTGTGGGGCGGCATTGGGTGGCGGCGGAAGGGGGGGATAATCAACCATGGAAAAAAAAATAAAAAAGAGAGTCATAGACCGCAACTAAGGACAAACTCACAGGCAGCTTTAAAAACTAACGAACACATTGTGTGTGTGAGTGTGAGTGAGTGAGTGTGCGTGCGTGGTTTCTTAGACAATACGTGGCACGTAAAACACTCGGCAGCACGAACCACAGAATGTAATATGCAGAGCATATAGGGAGTGTACATGTCAACGTTCTAAACTGAGTTTGGTTGTGCGATTAATTATCCAAATGGCAACAGCTGATAGGCCCAGAATAGAAAGGAGTTCAAAAGAACGAGGATAAACACGTTCGACTTTATAAATAACACCCATCTGCTATTAGCTCTGTCTCCTAGATGATCCAAATCGACACGTGCTCCTCCTGCCAGGGACCGCTTGTCCCGAGATCTCTCTCTCGGCCAAGCACCTGGGTGCACTATGGCTGAAGACAAGGAGCCGGAGAGAGCGCTCTTCGACTTTCTGCCCGTAAGGCTTCTACGGGATGGTGCGTTTTCTTTGCTTCCCCTTCTGTAACGGGCCGGGCATGTTAGTCTCATCTGAAACATAGTGTCAACGCCCATGCTGGCTGTGGTGGGTCAGAGGCGAGCAGTCCCCAGTGTGCCCCGTGCAGAGGGCGGCTGGTGGCAGAGCCCGGGACAGCGGGCCGTGCCCAGCGGGGGAGGACGGCAGTGCAGGGGGAAGAGCCCGAGCGTTGAGCCATGGAAGGGGCCACCACCAGCCCCCCGGGGAGCTGGTGGAGGGGACGACTCGGAAAACACTGACTCAGTGGAGTCTCTCCTCAGTCAGAGCCACGCCTCAGCCTCTGCCCAGTGTGATTGTCAAATAATCCTCAGCCATCAGATTATTTTCTTCAACTCCTCTGTACCCCAACAAGGAACCATCCGAAGGAGAATTAAAGAAAACAACCCTACTGACGGTTGCATCGAAACAACAAAATGCTTAGGAGTGATTTAACCAAGGAGGCGAAAGGTCTGTCAACTGTATCAGGCATTGATTCAAGGAATTACAAGAGACATAACTAAGCAGAAAGATATTCCATGTCTATGGATTATAGAACATTGATATTGAGGAATTAACACTGCTAAGTGCTAGCTACAGATTCAATGCAATTCAACATATGTTACAAATATATGGGACAGACAGCCAAGGGTGCAGACTTCAGTTAGACAATGAGTAAGCCCTCCTTGTATAGGGGTCTGGTGCACAGCTTGGCGACTCTGGTTAATAACCCTGTACTTTATACGTGAAATGTGCTAAGAGAATAACAACTCTTAAAGGTCCTTCCCCACCCAAAAAAGATCAGGTGATTATGTGAGGCGAGAGGTTCGTGCGCTGACTTCATCGTGGGAGGCACTGCAAAATGTGTCCTTATGCCAGAGGGTCACAGGGAAGCCTTCCAAGGCAATGGAATTTTATTGGCCAGTGCCGCACCTCAATAAAGCTGGGCGGGGGAGGGACTTCCCTGAGCCACAGGGCACCCTGCACTTGCCCCGCACTGGCAGGGACCTCACAGAAAGTCTTCGTTCAGCGAACGTCTCCTGAGCACCAGCTATGCATCAGTCACCGTGGACAGTGCGGACAAGAGAGCATTAAACCGGAGAGACCAAGTTGTTAGGACTGCCTAACACTTGTCTGTGATTTTACAGAAGACTTGAACTTGAAGTCTCAGGATGGCAGGGACCTAACCTTTGCAATTGGCCTCTCAGTCGTCAAAGTCTGGCCCTGGACTTGGCACACAACAGGCTCTTCATAAGTATTTGTTCGGTGAACGTGATGGAATGACGAAAGCACGTCACTTCACACAGGAAAAAAACCTTCCATTCTCAATTCAAAATGCTTTTCCCTAGTTACATTCTGCGATGGTCATAAACCAGTGGCCAGTGAAAGCACGTGGCTCTTTATCAGATAAATTCAAACCCCTCTGAATTTTTATGAGCTCAGGTTCTGCACCAAAGAGAAAAGAATATGAGGAATACGGTTAGAGAAAACGTACTGTATCTTTTGTTCTCCCCCCTTCTGAGAAATAGGCAGCAGCCGGCACACGGTTACAATGGGAAACACAAACACACACAGATCACATGGCATCCATCACACGGCAACACTTCTCTACACCGTGTGACGGAGGTGACACGGAGACCCTGCTACATGTATGTGAGCTGTGTGTCGCACACACGAAGGCCCACCCACACGCCCCCCGTTTTTCACATTAGCCCCCTTTTCCTAATGTCCCCTGTGTGTCTCCAGCCGTCCTTACGTGACGGGCCCCCTGTGAGCTCCTCACAGGAATTCTTCACACCAGGAGGAAACTGGTGATGGAGGTGGATGAGGCTGTGCCATCTCCCTGCCCCGGGGACGGGGTGTCCGTCCCCTCTCGGAGGGCGAGACCTCCGACTTGCTCTGTGTCTGTGCACTGGACGGCCTTTCTCTCGGAGAAGAACGGCGTGCCCAACTTCAAGACGAGGCCGACGCGCCCCAGGCAGACGTCGTGAACGCGGTGCCTTAGAAGGTGGTGTGTTTGATCGCCACGAGGGTCTTTTCACGGAAAAGACACTCAGCAGCGTGATCACTCCGACAAAATGTCACCCAGCTGTGTGAGCCCTTGGAGCCCGTGTCTCCCCTGAGCTCACGCAGGGGCAGGAAAGGGGGACAGGCCTGTTGCCCCCCGGGGCGCATCTTCTCCCAAGGTCCTCCAGCCTTCCCACCACGTCCTGCTTTGGAGACAGCCCCTGACGCCCCTTCAGTCCAGGTCAGAGGCCAGAGGTCAGCCCACCTTCCCTCTGCCTGCGAAGCCCGAGGTGCTCTTTCTCTGTCCCCCTGCCTCTCCAGGCCCCTGCGGCTGGGTTTCCTGGGCCAGACCCTCAGAGGAGGTGGCGGCTGGTGTGGCTGCTGCCAGCAGCACCAGAAGGCGGAATGTTCTCCCGCCTCTCGGACTGCGTTGTCAGCCGGGGGTGGGCCCCCCTGGCCACCCCTCCTCGGAAAGGCCCCCGCCTGCTGCCTCCTGCCCTTGCAGGGCCCGCCCAGGCCTTGCCCCAGAGCAGAGCTCGTGCGAAGGGGCAGCGGCCAGGCCCCGCTCCCTGCTGGACTCCCCGTCAGGAAGACCAGGCCGGACTGAGCCATTTGTCAGAGGAATGAAGTTCTGTTTATTCACACACACGCACACACGTGCGCAGCAAAAATAGGTTTTCTTCCTTCTGTCTTTGGCAGTCCTACAGGCCACAGACTTCCTTGGCTGTCTGTACCTCATGCATCTCATCGAGTTTGCCTGGTTCCCCAACCTACTTGCTGATTCCACTGTCTCCACTTAAAATATCCTATTAATTTTTGCTTATAAGCAACCACTTTAGCTCATAAGCAATCAGTTTTCCGTTTATGAATTTCATCCATCCTATTTGTTTTTCTTGACTTTACAGCAAAATTAAATGTTTTCAAAATACACACAGATATGGAAAACACCTATTATACGTCATATATACCAATGAAAAATAAGTAGAATTAAACAGTCTTCAAATACGTGGATGATGACTGAATTCCTACCTTGTCATACAGCTCATCCTGTTTTAACTCTACCTTTCGCAGCATCTAGCAGACATGTAATTAATGTAGCTCTGCCGAACTGATGTTTGCGTCTTCAATAATCTGGGCCACTTCAGCTGAATTCTAGGTACAGCCACCAGCCTGCTAGTTGACTTTGAGGTTTTTTTTTTTTTTTTTGCAAGTTTATCAAATCGTTGCTGGTGTTTCCGCCAGGATTTGTCATTTGGTTTCGAGAGCACGGGTCGAGGACACCCTTACCCACTGCAGCCGCGATGTCCGGAAGTCTTCCAAGTCCAGGGAGAGTGTTTTCACTGACCACTGAGAGAGGTCACGGCTTCCAGTTCCTGCCCCACACCACAGTGTCTGCATCCAATGCTCTGTGTCACCCCAGGCAGCGGCAGGTGCCACGGCCACTGTCCTCAGCCCATCACTCACTCAGTGTGACCAGCATGTCCCTCTGTACGGAACGGCCACTACAGGCTCCAGGCTCTGTGAAAGGCACAGGCTCCCTCTGACGAGGGCCTCACAGAAGCTCACAGCACAGTCGGGGGGGCAGGTAAGTAATTAATAATAATTCTAGCAAAGCGCTGATCGCCGAACATGACATCAAACCCCACCAGAACCACGGAGTCGAAGTCTGACCACCTGAAATCAAACTCGTGCCCTGTGTCCACGACTGTCTCCTTTTTGAGAAAGTAGACACAACACCACATGGCATCCTGCCCTCTCTGGCTGCTGACTTTATTTTCCGTCCTTCATGGTAGAAAAGAGCTGTGGAAAACCCCAAGGATGAATAAAAGACCAGTTTTGGCCACAAACAGAAACAAGCGGGTCAGGAGGAGCACAAAATATGGGGCAGCTGGTCAACCTTTCCCCTGGTGCTGGTTTCCAAATTTCCCAGTTGCGGGGACCACCCCATCTCAGCCAACCCTCACGCAGAAACACAATCTCAACCCCGACTCAGTGATCGCGAAACAGGTCCCTGCTCAGAGGCCAGTGGCTGGTAGTCCAAGACAGCGCGATGCTGGGGGCATTGCACGCCAACAGGTCCCTCTTAGAAGTAACACCCTTACCACCGTGAATCCCTAATCTCAGAGCAGCAAACATTCTAGGAGCGTGGGCTCTAAATCTGAATGGTCTGCCCTGATTTGTCCACATTGACATACGTGGGGACTCCTCAGGCCCACCCGCATGATGCCCAGGTCCGAGTCACGCGTGTCCAGAAGCAAACCACTTCGCAGGTCACAGTCGTCAATCTAGACATTTGCGATGTAGAATTCACCAGAGAAAACGTGAAGTGATCCCTTGACATGAAACCAGTGCTCTCCGAAATCACGGCAATTGTGGGGAAATGGCTCTAGTTATATTTTTAATGGCCAAACCGTGGCCATGTATTCTGTTTTTTCTTTTCACAAGGAAGGAAATGTCTTCATAGACTCACATGCTGACAGTATGTGATTCATGCAATAGCTTCTCGGATAAAAATGTAACAAATAAACACAACGAGAAACTAATGGAGTAAAACACACATTTTGACTTACAGAGCAGAGTCTCCCGAGTGCCACTCAGATCAGAAGTGGCACGGCCTGAGGTTCCACAGGCCGCCCAAGGCCAGGGTTACCTGGAAGCCCCCTTCTAGAGGGAAGAGGAGAGAAGCTGCCCAGTGTTACCCCTGGAACGCCAGAGCCCGGGTGTCCTACCTGGGCTGGGATGCTGAGACTGAGCCCAGCAGGAGCCTGGAGGAGCCCAGAGACCACTTCCCAGCAAAGTCAGAAATGAAAAAGCCTACAGCAAGCATCAGCTCACAGGCTGGGTCAAGGTGAACACACCAGACAAGACGTCGGCGCGGCCCTCTGAGCACCAAGATGGGGGCGGGGAAGCTGTGCTGGAGGAAAACTAACTCCCCGGCTTGCCTCTTCGAAGGCTCAAAAAAAAAAGACGGAGCAGATTGAAACAGATGAAGCTCTTCTCAGCAGAAGCTGCACGGCATGCCCTTGAAGAAAAAAACGTTTCCAAATTAAGATATAGGCCGCACAGCGCTGGGCGAAGGTCAGGAAGCCCAAAGAGACAGAGTGAGTATTAAATTCTTCTCGGCTCTGCTCAACAGACTTCATGTCCCAAAGTGCCAAATTATTTTGGTTTCACTAAACTGAATCCCAAACGCAAAGCTTCAGTTCATTAAAATAGCAACACCTAACGCACTTCGAGGTTAATTCAGATGGTTTCAAACCTTCAGCAAAGCCTTTTTAATAGTTTCAAGCAAATTACACATCAAAACTGCTATTGGGGTTGCCTAGCAACAAAGCTAATTGTATAACACAAACTCACTGCAAATCCTTAGTAAAACAGATCTGTATTCAAACATAAAAGATTTTCCCTGCAAAAAAAAATATTTTTTAAACTGTACGATGTGAAAATACCACACAGAATTTTCTGTGCGACCAGCTTGTTTAACAAACTCACGTACGTGAGAGATCACTTTCCCTGTGGAAATTACACGGCCACCACAACTAATGCTTCAGTGCCTCTCTTTGTGTACCACCTCCTGCCCCCCCCTGCGTGCGGTACACCCCCCATGTGTGCAGTTACATTTTTATCCTCTGGTTTGTGAAGCCGGGACTGATTTCTCTAGAAGCCAGGAGGATCTCTTTCTGGCGTTCTGCACGGGGTATCTGCCCTGCTGGTTCGCTCCTCAGGGCTGAGTCTGATGCAAAGCCTTCCCACCAGCCACGCCAGGACTCACCCCGCCCGACTTGTTCGCATAAGGATGCAGACCGTGGCTGTATTTATTCCGAGCAAGCGCGCACTTCCATGCTCACCTGTCTACAATAAAAATCAGGAAGAAGCGTCACAGCCAGTGTCCCTGGGCGATTGTTTTCCTAAGATTTAGAGAAGTCCCCACATCGCATTAACTGCACTGTCACTAGTGTTCAAAGACCAGCCCTCTCTAGGGATGATGCCTTCATTTGTCCGACACACTTTAATGGCGTGTTTCCCACCACGCAAGTACTAACATAAAAAACAAAATTTTGTGATAGCTTTCTACAGGGACATTTCGACAGGGACTAGTTGTTGTCTGGAAACTTTGAGGATCAGGCCTTTCTTCTCTCTCCAGTGTATAAACTTCCCCTCCAATGCACAAGTGTTTAAGATACAAAGATAAATGATTTATGTCCTATTTCGTCACTGTGCTAGTGTTCATTAGTGTTCACTAAGTACTACTTGATACGTTTTTCCTTCCCCAGTACAATTATCATCAAATATTTTTCATTTCTTATTATTTACTTGAAAAAGAATGATGATAAATAAGTTTATTTTGTTCCTCACAGCTTCAAATACATAAAAACCGCTTTAGTGGAAACCCTACTGCCTTTTTTAAAAATAAGCTTTAGAATGTAACGTACCGTGTTTTCTGAAGCCCACACGTTGACCTGTGGGGTTGTTCCTTCCGCCTTCAATCATTAATTATTTGTCTGAACCAGGACAGAAGCCTCTCGCCGTGGGGTGTTCATTGACCGCCCCGGTCTGTACTGAAGATTTATACTGTGACCCATCCCTCCCATTCTGTCCCGACCGGGAAAAGCTTTACACGCCTGAGCACCTGAGTCAGGGTCCACCCTTCAGTTCTGACGTGCGGGGCTCAGGAAACCACCTGTGAGTCAGCCCCGCGACATCTCAGAAACCCTCAATCCTTTACAGCATTTCTCCTTGCAGACTGAACAAGGCACTCACGAAACACTCACCAAAACCCTGGCTGGGCTGGGAAGGGCCAGGCAGGCCAAGAAGAGACAGACCGCTTCTGCGAGACGCAGGGGGCTCTCCTCGGCCCTCCCAGCGAGGAGAGTAACTGAGCTCAGTGAGCACACTGGGGCGGGCAGTGTCTCAGAGACGCCTGTGCGGGAGAGCTCGGACAAACAGCCACAGCAGTGAAAGGCCGTAGAATCTAACATGGAAAAGCCGGTGTAATTATCTACCGTTCTCTAAGGCTGTGCCTCTGAACATAAAGTCTGAAACATCTTAAAGTCGAAGCAAGTCTAAGCCTATCTCCGCCTCCAGAATAACAACACCCTTTTGTAGGGAGTCTGCCAGGTGCTGAGACTGGGCTGTCTCAGGGCTTCCGGGGGCCACTGCCATCCCATCTCAACTTCAAGGTCAGCCACGATCCCCACATGCTCCTGTCCCTTCTACCTCATGCCAGTCTTTCACGAATCATCCCTTCTGCCACCCGCCACAACAAAGCAAGAGGGTCTCATCGTGGCAGACAGTTGTGAGAGGGAAGACCAGCAACAGACTTGGCTCACCCCTTGGAAAATAGTGAGAAAGGGGGTTTCCGAAATCAGGAAAGACTAATGTTGCTTTGCGTTTTGGTCCCCCCCCCGCCATGTTTCTTCCTGGATGCCTACAACCGCAGGGAGGCGAGGTCAGTGGGGCCACGTACCAGCACAGTCAACGTGAGAGCTCCGGGGTGAGGCGGCTGTTGGAGACCCTGGGTCCGCCACCTCTTTCTACAGGACTGGGGTCAAGCGTGTGCCCAAGGTCCTCTTCCGCAGAACGGGAAAGAAAGCGGCACTGTTTTTTAAGTCTGTTTTGAAAATTGAGAGAGAGCACCCAGCTTGGGGCACAGTAGCAGCCACGTAGCGCTCGAACAATGGTAGTTACTACTTCTCCTACTAGCACCTCAGTAGTTACTACTTCTCCTAGTAGCACTCACACGGGGGATGACCAGAAGCTGGTGGATAGATGGATACATTGTAGAAACAAAAGGAAACAGTTGGCAACTCGAGGCAAATAGCTCGAGATGTAAACAACCCGTTCACCACCATTCATTTCTCTGAAAAGACTGAATACCCGGAAATGTGGAACCAGAAACACACGAGCCTGGGAGGCAATTGCAAGAGAATTGGAATAATCAAGCAAGGAAATCAATCCTTCCAGTTCTGGGTCTAATTTGCTAAAATTTTCAATTCACACAATGTTTTAAAATGTCATTTCATAGAATTCCCCTCCTCTCCTAGGAGGTTTCGCTTAGCCTCTTAATGTTGGAGACTTAAAAACCACTTAAAAATCTGTCAGGCTGATAATAACGATTTACGTCTCGTTCTCGTCACGAGGTGCTGGCAGGTAGGCGCCGACATCTCCATTGCACGGATGAGAAACGGAGCGCCAGCAGGCTGGGACGACCCACACCGGTCGGAGAGCGAACAAGCGGCCGAGCCAGGGTGCAGCCCTGGGCTTGGAGGCGCTTTCAGTTAATTTGGCCATTACCTCAACAACAGCGCCAACCAAATACGTTCGATAGCTGTGTCTCAGATGCTGCTTGGGCACTGTAGATACAAATACAAATAGTACACCATGACCCCCCTCAAAATGCTTATAATTTCATATAAAAGACACGGAAGAGCACTCAAAATCACTCTACCGTGTTCTGAGCAGCTTATGAAAACTGTGGACTCCCCGTCCCGTTCCAGAGCTCTGATCCGGAGCAGCGGGCCCGGGAACTGGCACTTTGAGCCAGGCCCCTGGGGTCATTCACCGAACCCGCCTGCAGGAAGGGTATAATCCAGTAAGTCCAACAGCAGAAAGGAAGACTTCCGGGAAGACGATTCCCAGGCTGGGTGTTGACGGACCAGCGCAAGGTACCTAAGCAGAAAGCGTGTGGAGAAGAGAAGACCAGCGCGAGAGAAAAACAGAATCGACCCGAGATGATTTGGGAGATGAGCCTCATTTGGAAAGATGAGGCAGTAGAGTGTAACCAAGCCCAGAGAGCGCAGAGGGGATGGATCGAGAGGCAATAGCTACACGCAGGCCCGCTAGCTCCCTGGAGGCCACGTGGCCTGGGGTGACCTGTGCCCCGAGTTACGGAGCAGACGGGGGAGGGCAGCCCCAGCTGGGCTTGAAGCAGAGGGCCTCGAGGTGCCGCCTCCCCTCGGCAGAATCCCAGACTGTGCCACACAGAGAGCCGCAGATGTTTATTTCACAATAATTGCATTTCCCTGGGCGTGGCCCATTTCCATAAACACAAGTCTCTAAGGAGGACTCGACCCAAGCCAGTAGCTGTTTTCAACATACAAAACACATATTTCAAGATGAAATGGTGGATCTGCACATTACAGTTAAGTCGATACAAGTTACAAAGCTAATGAGAGCGCAGCGAAGGCGAGGCCCAATGAGCAGCTCTTGATCTTCCCGCTGTGCCCTCCCAGGCCGGCAGTTTGTCCCTCAGGGTCCCAGAGCAAACATAAAGTCCTTGGACAGAGACCCTGCCCCACTCAGAGGCCGCCTTTGCCCCCGTTCCCCGGGCCGAACGCGGGAAGCACTAGCCTGTCCCACTGGTCCCCACCCCCAACCCCGTTGGGTTCCAGGAGAAGGACGTGTGGGCTCCGTAGCTTCTGGTTGAAGAGCGGATGCAGTGCAGTCCCTGTATCTAGCTGGCAGGAAATGACACTAAACGTGCCGACAGGGAATGTGGCGCGGTCACTGACGGTTAGGGAAAAACAGCAGGCAAAACAAGGCAAGGGAGTGGCTCAATTGAAGCCGCCTGCGAGGCAGAGCCGCAGAGGGTTTGCCTGTGACCTTGACCAAGGTCGCAGTGCTCTGTCCTCGGGTCCCCACGCCCACCAGGGAACCGAGGGGAGGGGACTGCAGGAAGCAGAAGAAGTCACCTGCTGACTGGCTGGCTGCTCCTGGGTCTCTGGGTGTTTCTCAGTGGGGCACTTGCGGCATTTTTTTTCTAGACAATTCGTTCTTCGGCAAGGCTCTCTCATTAGCTCGAGGATGTTTGTCATCCCCGGCCCTGCATGCCTAATGCCGACAGTGACCTGCGGACCTGATGACTATGCGGAACCGCCTCCCCATCTCCAGACTCCCCAGTAGGGATGGCGGCTCCCTGCAGAGAAGCGCGGAGCAGAACTGTGACTCTCTGGCGGGGTCGGGCGGGGGGTGTGGGGGGGACACGTTTTCATTTTTTTCACTCTGTGAGGTGATTGTTGCCGGCTGAGCCTGCTGTGATGGTCTCACAGCGGGTGCGAGTCCAGCCACTCTGCCGCACACTTAGGCTGTCCGGTGCTGTGTGTCTATTACAGCTCAGTGAGCCCGGCAAAGGCAAGTTCACGACACACCTGCAGGAATCTATCCAGGAGGGGAGAGGGAAGGAAGCAAAGGCCCATTTCTCTGCTGTGTCTTTGTAAATTCCAGAGTGTTAACGCCGCCAGGGGCCCTCGGACCCCTCCTGGGCCCGGCCACCACGGGGCTGGAGGTGGCCCACGACGTTCGCAGCCTGCTCAGACCCACGCAGGACCAGGGCGTCTGTGAGGATTTCGGGACTCTACAAGGCTCCGTCCGGTGGTCCGAGAATCGCTGTGCACACCCTTGTTTGGACAACCCCCACGGGGGGCCTCCCATCTGTGAACGAGTAGACGGCAGCAATTTCTTTCAGCCTGAGTCGAGATGCTCTCGCCAACCAGCACTTCTCTCGGCGAGCATCTGTTCCTGGGCCCTGGCGTGGCCGCAGTCTCTGTCTTCATCGCCACACCTGCCGCGCACACGGAGAACGCTCCTCTCCCGATACTGGAGTCTGAGTCCGCTCGTGTGGGCCGAAGGTTCGGGGGCAGCTGGTCTTTCTGCCACGTGACTTCTGCTCCACCCCCGGCGACACCCCCAGCTGCCATCCTCAGACCATCGACCTGATCGTGGTTCAGGTTTTATTTCTCCCAGGAGGCCCCTCAGCCCCGTGTAAGGGGCTGTGCCCGGACACACACAGTCGGAGTTGCTCACGCAGTCGTCACGAGGCTGTATGCACACCCAGAGTTGAATCACCACTTAAAATGCCCTCAGGAAAAGTATTCTCCGACTCAGCATGGGTGGGAGAACCTATTGTGTATGAAGAAAGGGGAGGAAACAGGCAATGGGACATAAATTTGATTTCGCTTAAGCAACGTTTTCCTAACAGAAGAAGGGCTGCAGTTCCATATTTTCTGGCAAAACAGCCCCTCGGTGCTTTGCAGAAAAGGAGAAAGGAAGAAACCCGGAAATAAATCAATCCGTGTGAACTATGCAGGAAAGAATTGACGAGCGCCCCTAAGAAATGCACATAAAGGCCGGAGAAAATGCCAAAGCCGTCAGAACGGAAGGAGGAAACTTCGAGCACGATGGGCTGATGTGACAAGTGACTGGGGCCTGAGTCACCAGCATGACAGCATCGAACAGAATTTTGTCCGACACGCCCTCCTGTACCTTTAGGTACCTTTGTGTGGGAACTACTAAACTTCCAACACGCGTGATTTAATTAAGAAAAACATGACACTGGATTCATCCAAACAGGAAACCCCAGTGAAACCCCAGCATTCTTTGGTGTGCTTTGGAATTATATCATTCATACCATGAAATCAAGAAATCAAAACCATGAGTTTGGGTAACAAGAAGTGGTTTATCACTGTGATACTATGCAAAAGAGCACACGGCCTCATGTTAAATTGCAAACCCCCCAAATCTAAGAATAACATCCCCCTCCCCCCCAAAAAATAAAATTATTTTCCCTCAAAAAAGATGCGAACAGACAGCTGAGCACATGGAGGATGGGCGGCTGAATTTCCTCAGAGGTGCCCAGAAGTACCAAGGAGCCCAGGTGCCTCGGTTCTTGGTGCTTTTGAGACGTGTGTCTAAACCACTCCAGCAAGAAAAACATAAACCTATCAGTGGATGGGAAGAAAATCCCAGAGAAAATGGTGGCACGTTCTTGGAAGAAACATCGCGTCACGCGGGCTTCTGGTGGGGTGGGTGGGGACAGTGCTCTCTGCAAAAACGCAGGCATTGCTGCATCTGAGTGCAAGGCATTGCCGGGAGCCAGACCATGAGTGGGAAGTTTTAGGGCCACTTTAACCGCCCATCGCATTTATATTTTCCTCTGTAAAGTAGAGTGATGGTTTGTTTTTTTTTTTTAAAAATGGTGTTACAAAGTCTGAAAGAGCTCATCAACATATCTAAGTGGAAAATACATTTTTAGACGTCAGACAGAAACTTTGAGCCCTGATTTAACTGGAAGCGGTCTGTCTCTCTCAGCATGTAAGCGGACGGTGGGTCTCCCCATCGGCGGTGCCTCCAGCTGCATGCAGTCGAAAGCCCTTGCTGGCTCACCGCTTCCTCCTTAGCTGTACCAGCTTAGACGGCCACCACACGTGTAATGGAGACGGCCATCCCCACCGGTGACGAACTGCACACCCTCCTTCCTAGCGTTGCCAGGACCCTCCAGCCTCTCCGGGGACTGTGCGGCACCCTCTGCAGGGGGCGCCAAACCCTGGCGTCTCCACGGGGTCTCTCCTTCAGGGATGAAGGACAGTGGGAATATTTGGTGACAAAACAGCGGAACGGCCCGTTATGTTTCCCACAGACATGCCCAACGGCCAACGAGCGTCATGGAGTATAGTTCCTATGGTCTCGACGCTCCGCTAGCCGCGTCTCATCTGCAGAAGCCGTGCTTCTGGAGTGGGCTCACTGCCGTTGCCCCTAACTGACCACCTAGTCAAAACGTGAAGCCTCACGGGGCTGACGACAGAGGCATGTTTGCACAGTTGCATAATCCGTGTGAGAAACGTCATCACGTGCAGGCGTGACGAAATGCAGGCCGTCCTTTGTCGAAGGCCAGGGCGCTCACAGAAGCTGCCCGCTGAGAAGCGTGAAGCCTGTGCATAGTACGTCACCTTCGCGGGACATTTGTGATCGTTCACTGTGACCGTCTGGGGCTCACAGATGGTGGTGAAGGGGTAGGGTTCTGTTTCAGATAACGAGGGTGGAGGTGTCAGAAATAAATCGCTGTGCGATCAGAGGACGAAGCTGGCAGACGGCATGGTGCGTGGTTTGTTTATCACACGCAGAACCTTGGTTGTGAGCAGTGCTTGGTACTTGATGTCTGGCCACTGTTCCCTCTGCCACTCCGGTCTCCCTCGCACTTGGCTTCTGTCCTGTCATCACTGTACTCACAGCCTTCAGCCCATCAACGCTGTGAGTTCCTCAGGGTTCTAAGGCTCCGGAATCAGACGCAACCCTGCCGACGGACATGGTTTCCCACAGCCCCCAGTAGGCAGTTTTCCTTCAGGGGGTGCCTTCTGCACCCTGGGTCGCCCTGCTTTGCGCTCATGGCCAGCCACACTCCCGCCGGGGATCTCCCCACCTACGCGTTTGGGCCCCCTCCTTCTGCCTGTCTATGGACACTCTACTGGTCCTTCGAGATGTGGCTTGGACACAAGGATCTGCACGGAGCATGTGGCGACTTCCACGACTGTCACCGTTTTCTGCCCTGAACTCCAAGTGCAACCACAGTGAGTGCCCGTGGTTTGCGATAAACTGTTTCCTGATTAGTGCAACTACCGGGGCCTCCTCTGCTTCGCCAGAAGAAGTGAGAGAGGAAGAGCGGGTGGCTCATCAATACCTGTGGGGTGTCTGATTAATACAGAAATCATTCCCAGCAAAATGTCCGCATGATAACATTCGCAAGTTCAGTCTCTTAGAGTAGAGGAAGCTGGATCTAGCAGCTGGTGTGGGATGTTGCCTGCTCATATGATACATAGTATCATTCTGCAGACTGTCAGGGACCTCCGCAAGCGGCATGTTGCAGGGAACTGAAGTCAGAGGGCTCAACTCACCCATTTAATACTCGGGGCTTTCCGATGCTGAAGACTGTGCAACCGAAGGCAGGATTCTCATTTTTGTAACAATATTCAACATCCCGTTTCAGTGGGGATTCGGGTGTTTGCCAGTGTTTCAGTTATGTGTCCCTCACTTCACCCTGTGCCATTCCTACGGCTGAGATGAATGAAAAGCTCAAGAAAAGGTATACATGCCCATATCATGAGATATAAAAAGTTACTTGATAGCAAATTATTAGGAGGTCTGATCTGTGATAACATAATGTACATTTGGAACACTTAAGTTTAGAAAACAAAAGCTTGCAAAGGAAAGAAAGAAAGGAAAGAGAGAGAGCGGGAGAGAGGGAGTGAGAGAGGGAAAGAAAGAAAGAAAGAAAGAAAGAAAGAAAGAGAGAAAGAAAGAGAGAAAGGGAGAGAGAAAGAGAGAAAGAGAGAAAGAGAGAAAGAGAGAAAGAAGGAATGGAAAAGAGAAAGAAGGAATGGAAAAGAGAAAGAAAAGGAAAAAGGACACAAGCTTAAGGAGATTCTGAAAGTCCTATCAGTGACGTGGAAGGTAATTTACAAACTACACCATCCCATTGATACATTGTGTCCTGACAGATGATCTGTCTCAATGGCCCTAATTTGGGAGGTGAAGGGAAGACTTAGAGTCCAGAGTCTTCTTTGGGTGTGTGCATTCTTAATGTGATAAAGCCCAGCATGTGTGTGTGTGTGCGTGTGTGTGCGTGTGTGACTGTGTGACAATCCCTTATTTTGAACTGGGAATAAGAATGTGTACAAAACAGTCTGATTATAAAGGAGATGAAACATCACCGGACAGTTTAAATTGGACAGCTGAAATGGTAATGATGTTAAGGCCCTCAAGTCAGAGCAGTGCAGCCAGGGACCTGACTTTCCAGAAAAGCTATGGGCAAGAGAAGGCGGGGCGACCCCAAAGTGCACCCTTCTCTGTCATGCCCACTTTCCTCTCTCTGCTTCCTGTTTCCAGAGTTGTTCCGGTTTTCCCAAACGGTGTGGGCGCGTCACAAGGGAAACCACGCCTCCCCCGACAGCTGTCCCGAGCACACTGGAAGTCTCAAATGCCTACTCGGCACCTGATTGCTTGCTTGAGAATTAATCATTTGTATGTATAAGAAAAGGAAGAGAGAATAATATGACTACTGAACATCCAATTTCTTGCGAACAGTCCCTACCCAGAAGTCTCCCTAAGATACCGATTTTATTTGAGAACTCTGACATTTATCACGTCAAAGACTTCAGAAAATGATGGGGATGCATTCGATTTTTAAGGTTGGTAGAAATTATTTCTTTTATTTTATGTTAAGTATGCATTTCATTAAGCCCTACTTCTCTCTCTCCCTCAAATTAATTCTCTCTGTAGCTACTGGTGCACATTCCGACTCTTTTCAGACTCTTACTCAGCCTTCAAGGGACACTAGACAGGAACCTAGGATCTCTGCCCTGTGCATGGCTTTGGGGACACAAGGGACATAAAGCAATAAGGCACAGGGGTGCTTAATATATGAGGTAGTGCAAGAGTGATTTTGTCCCGAGGAATGAAGTTGGAGCTGCTGTTACAGACACTGACTTCGTGCAGAAGCGTTTGATGAGAAACCAGGACTCCGGAAGTGCCAGTGTCTCCTGCGGTCTTCTGTTTAAACAGATGCGCTGTTTCTGAGTCACACCAGGCAACCTCCAAGGACAAAGGAGTGAATAAATGGAGGACCAGGTGTGTGGGTGCCGTGGGTGATGATGCCCTAACAGAGGTTTCCTTTTCCATGAGGTTTCTGATGACTGAGTGCTTGGTATGTGGTTTGTTTTCTGATTACAATCATTTTCTCCTTCCAGTCATTCTGGTAACACGCGTCTGCCACTACGTTTCGATCTGTGACAAACTCTATATTCTGTATTAACTCAGAAATGTTGTTATTGAATAGCTCTCATCAAAAGTCACTGTAGCCCTGGCTGATGTGGCTCAGTGGGTTGAGTTCCAGCCTGTGAACCAAGGGTCGCTGGTTCGATTCCCAGTCAGGGCACATGCCTGGGCTGTGGGCCAGGTCCCCAGTAGGGGGTGTGTGAGGGCAATGACACATTGATGTTTCTCTCCCTCTCTTTCTCCCTCCCTTCCCCTCTCTCTAAAAGTAAATAAATAAAATCTTAAATAAAAAAAGAAGGGGAATTAAGTTCATTATACCAATTAATCCATCAGTGAATGCTAATCTTCAGCCTGTGTCAAGAAGTCATTTACTATTATTGAGAATGGACCCCACCTCCTTATAATGTCTTCCTCGTGTGATCATCTCATCTGTAATTCCCTTTAACAAACTGTGGTCTTTTATTCTGAAATTCCTGCTAAAATGCAAATAGTTCTGGTAGAGGTAATACACAGGTCAAAATTCACACGAAGTCAGAATAACTAATAGCCACAGATAACAACCCTTTCCCGAGAAAAGTTGATCTGTTTTACAGCTGAATCCAGGCCCTGGGACTATTCACATTGGAAGGAGGAAAGGACACGAACATCTGGGAGGTGTGGAGGACAAATTTCTGTGTATTTTCAATTTACCAAGGATGGACACTGACTAGAAAGTTGCTAGAACTTGTCCCCCAAGTTTTCGATCTGAAACCCCATCTTCCTAGCTGCCAGTCCCTGGGGTCCGTCCAGTGAGAAAGGATTGCAATCGACATCCAAACTGCACCTCAAATCAAATCTCTATAGGAACCAAAGTTTGCAGCACGTATACTTATGTTTAAATGGTGTCTGTGTGACGTTTCTAAAGCTGAATCCATGATGTAAACTTAATCATTCTCAAAGCAGATATTTGTTTGTTTGTTTTTAGCGAGCTGGGGAAGAATAAACCAAGCCTCCTCCGATAGCCTTGAATTCTAGTAACACAGCCAGGGTCTTCCACGTTATGGAGGCACTAGAAGCTTGAATGAATGAATGAATGAATGGATGGATGGGCAAGTGAAGGACAAAGGACATAGAAATGAGTAGAAGCCACCTGGTGAGAAAACGGTCTGGTAAGCCAAGAATCCGATTGTAATGAGATCCCTTTCCATCGGGGATGTTCAACAGCTGCCGGTTGACCTGTAACTCAAGGCTCTTCCTCTGTGCCGGACCCTGTCAACTCGTGAGGGGTACCATGAGGTTGGGAGTGCTTGGCAGGAGGGATGACAGGTGCGTGAGAAAGTGGCCTTTCTCAGCCTGCAACGTGCGAGCACAGACAGCCACCTGGTGCCTCCCGCCCTCCCTGCCCATCGCCTCCAGATCTGTGACTCACAGGGTGAAGCATTACTTGAAAAGCACTGGTGTTTCCTTGCGTTTGCCTTTCCCCCCTTGTAGGAAGGGAAAGGGTGGCCACTGCGTGGGGCTCTATGGCAAAGCCTCGCATTTCCCAGAATACTTGTGTGCAGGTTCCAATCCGGGGAGTTTCTGCTGCAGAAGTGGTCACCACTGCCTGTGACTTACCCTTGGATTTATCGCGTTAAAGAGCCAGGTCACACTCTCCCTCCGTATAACACAGAGCCGTTTTTGGCAGCTCGAGTTTATTCTACCCAGGAAAATTAAAAGGAAATTTGATAGAATTATAGCCAGAATATCCAAGCAAAACAATTACTCTTGTCTCAGTTATTCAGGGTAAGGGATTTCTTCTCTTATAGAACGGCTTTACCGAGGCTGTTTGAATAGCCCTATCAGTATTTCTAGGTGAGCCAGTATTTTAGGAAAAGAAGAAAGAGCATTAATTTTAAAATGTTGAGGGGACGCACGGTTAACTGAAAACAATGAAGTGAGATGTGGGGCCTCGCTTACACAGCGGAGAGAACAGGAAGTGAAGCCGTGGCTCTTCCAGCACCGAGCGGCACGGGGTTCTGGTCCCAATTCACCCGGAGAAACGTTTGCCGTCATTGAAAAGGCTTCCGTGTCGTCAAAATCAATCTCTCACACCCCCCTGGACCATTTTGTTGACTTTTGACATCCCACATATGCAAAATCATTTCCTGAAAGTGACGAGGGAAGTGGAAAAATTAGAGTTTCATGGTTTACGAATTGGAATTTATACAGATTTTACAGCTTTGCTTTTAGAGAAAGGAAAATGTTTTGTGCAGCTAAGAAATCACTCCAACAGATGGGCCTAGCTCCACTATTTTTATTTCTAGTTGGCTTACGGGTGAATTACCCTGGACATAGTTATAAATTTGAAATTATAGGAACTGCTGAGGGGCGATTTTTTTTTTTTTTTGCTGGCTATAAAATACAATGAGGGCACAGCTGCAGCATCTAGAAAGCGAGAGAAGCTAAAACCATAAAAGTAATACTGTTTCCTCTTCCTTGTTTTGAACGAAGCTCTGAAACAAGAGTACGATTATCTGGTTCCCCATTATCTATAATGATTAATCCACGGCCGCATTCCCAGAAGAGTAATTAGCCAGTCAATTACTTCAGTGGGGATCCAGAATTTCTGATTAAGTGTAACTTTACAATCAGAAGTGGTCAAACATTCAATAAAGCATTGTACGGAGTATCTCTTTATATTCAGGGTGTGAGAGGAGGCAGAATTACGACAGAAATAGCTGGTTGATCTAATCCCACTGGGAAGAGATCTTGGGACAGTTGTGAATTGCATATTGAATATGAGTCATCGCTGAAATTCTATCTGCTTATCTTTCCATGTGTGTTTGCTGGGATTTTATGTTTTGCCTACCATATGTTCAACCTGTCCTGCTCTACTCTGTGCATTATTTTTAGCAAGTTTTTCACTGTGGCCTGACTCATGACATTTCATACAGTTCAGGGCCACCAGCCCCTCCCCGCTTTGTCCCGATCACCTCTGTACACCGGTGCCAGGAGTAGGGCTCTGAATAGCCAATTTAAAAAAATATGAATCCTCTGCTACAATCCTTTGTGAACAGATTCACCAGATGCTGCAAGATGAAACCAAAGCTCCTTCACCTTGTGTAGGAGGCTCTTCCTGGCCTGGGTTTCGCCTGCCCTTCCCCATGAGTACCCCCTGGCCTCCACAGTGCTACCCCAGATGCATCGTACTCCCCCACCATGCTGCTCATCACGGCCTTGTAGTATTTTATCTATGTATGTAAGCACCTGTCTCCTGACCAAGATGTGACGGCCCTGCCTTAATCTTGAAAAAAAAAACAAAAAAATGTACCCATAGCCCTAGCTGGTGTAGCTCAGTAGATTGAGCGTGGGCTGCAAACCAAAGGGTCTGGGGTTCAATTCCCAGTCAGGGCACATGCCTGGGTTGTGGGCCAGGTCCCCAGTGGGGTCCACATGAGAGGCAACCACACATTGATGTTACTCTCCTTCTCTTTCTCCTTCCCTTCTCCTCTCTCTAAAAAAAGTAAATAAAATCTGAAAAAAAAAGAAACAGTTTAAGTAAAAAAAAAAAAGAAAAGAAAAGAAAATACCCAAATAAATGTTCCCTGAATCAACAGGTAAAGGACTGTATCTCGGAGGATCATCCTTGGTGGGGGACCGTGGGCCATCAAAAGAGGGTCTTTGCAAATCAGAATAGCACTCAAGCACCTCTGGTGGGTCCTCCCTTATATGATTTCTGGTGTCCCTGCCTTCTTTCGTTACCACTTCCTACCAAGTTAGATCCCAGATCTAACCCGATTTTTTTTCCGGGAGCCCTTGGTTCTTGCTCTAGTGTCACGCTTTTGTTTAACACTTTTTCCCGACACCAGCTACCTGGAAAATACTCCACTGTGAGTTATCTTCCCATTTAACCTGTGCATAGCTCAGGCGATCTCTGCACACATATTCCAAGAGCCTGACTTTCGTGTCTATCAGTGGAAAAAATATTTCCTGTTCGCCTAGTGGGTGCTGGGACTTGCTGGGATGGGACAAGGCCTGCGATTTTATGAAGCATATGTTTTAGTGGTTAAAACAAACAGGAAGCATGTAGACCAACAAAAGTAAATTCTACAATTTCAGGTACACTTTCTATCTTCTATGCAAAACTATATCCCTCTCCAGCACAAACATGATTTATTAACACATTCAAAACAGTGTCATGGTAGGGAAATGAATGAAACCTTAAAATGTAGGTCGAAGCATAGTTAGTTACAGCTGAAGAAATACACAAATGTCCTGTTTAGGATATTGGGAATCTTTATATTTGGAAAAGAAAGCAATCGCTGGTTTATTCTTACATATATTATGTTCTATTTCTCTACATAAATACAAGAGTGACTAAGTGACTGAGTCAGAGTTCCACTGTCAGAATATATTCGGACTCTGACTGCTTCTCGCCACCTCCGTGGCTCCCACTCTACTGAGATCCCATCTGTCCCCTGTTCTCCCGCCTGCCTCCCGTGCCCCTCCCACAGCCTATTCCCAACACAGCCGCCAAACACCTGGGGGCATTCTTTGCTCAGGACTTCCTAACAGCTTACTCAAAGAGGCAAAGTTCTTGACACGGCCTTCAAGCCATTACCGGTGCACACTCCAAACCCTGGCCTCCTTCCTCCTACACTCAGACATGCCAGCCACATGTCTTCTCGGGCCCTTTGATCTGCTCTGCCCGGGATATTTATGCCCCAGACACCCTAGGACTTGCTTACTTTTCTTCTTCAGAGATTTACCCGAACGGCACCCACCCCCACCCCCTACCATCTTCTGCCTTGCGTTTCTGCACAGCATTCGCCATTATCTGATACACTATGGGCTCTGCTTATTTAATGCATTGCACTGATTGTACCGATGACCCTAATTATTGGCCTTTCTGCAGTTATACGTTTTGCAAAGTGACTTAGCAGGTCCACCCCTTGCAGCTGAGCTGGCTTGTCACGTACTTTGTCCAGTGGAATACAATGGAAATGACAGCGAGTCAGTCCAAAGTCTTCAGAAGGCATGGTGCACGTCTGCTCTTTCGCTTCTCCCCCAGCCTTCACCACGAGACAGGATGGCCCGGATCAGACCCAGGCACAGGAGCAAGCCCGGGGGAGGCAGCCACGCCCGGCCCGCCGGCCCGCAGACCCATGAGAAAGAACAGCACACAGTGGTGGCCTTCTCCCGGCAGGCCGGCAGGTGACCTGCTGTGCAGTGCAATTCCGACAACCGAGACCATGGGTCTTTCTGTTGTCCTGCGCCCCAGTTAGAATGTAAACTCCACGGGGGCAGGAATTCATCTCCGTCGGGTTCCCACCTCTATCCTCGGGCTCTAACGGAGTGCCAGGCTCAGCACACTGCTTCAAGAATATTCATTGATGAATACATTAATTCAATAGAACTAATATCAGAGCGACTACAGGTGCTCACGTGAGGATAAACCAGCTGAAGGATGGGTTAATGAGACTTGCTTGTCTGTTCTGTGGGAACTGCTGGGCCTAATGTGCACTCTCTTAGTTCTACTCCTAAATTTAGCTGTTAAAAACAATAAACATTTATTATCTCATAGTGTCTGAGAGTCAAAAATCTGGGAATGGCTAAAGCGGGTGGTTCAGACTTAGGGTCTCTCGCGCAGCTGCAGTGGAGGCATTGACCAAAGATGCCCTTCAGGGGAGGGCCCGCTCCCAAACTCACTCACACAGGCCATTTCACAGACCTGCCCCTGACATGGCCCCCAGCTGGCTTCTCCAGAGCCAACGATGCAAGAGAAAGCTAGAGAGAACACCCCACGACATACGCCACAGCCTTTTTGTCACCTGCTCTCAGAAAGGATATCCCCTCACTCTGTATTCTGCTCATCAGAAGTGAATCAGTAAGCCCAGCCCACACGCAAGGGGAGATGACGTCGCAGCTCATAAGTACGAGGAGGTGGGAGTCACTGGAGGCTACTATAGAGGCTGCCGACCACATGCACATGGAGGCCCTCAAATTCCACTTATTCTGCTTCATTTTTAGTTTTCAATTACAGTTTACATTAGGTGTCATTCTGTGTCAGTTTCAGATGTCCAGCCGAGTAGCTAGAAATCCATGTACTTCACAGAGTGCCCCCACACCGCGTCTTCAAGGGCCCACCTGGCCCCGTGCACAGTTAGTTGTCCAGGAGGACATTCAGATGGCCGATAGACACAGGAGAAGACGCTCAGCATCACTCATCACCAGAGAAGTGCAAATGAAAACCACATGAGGTGCCACCTCAAGCCAGCCAGAAGGGCTATCACCAACAAATCAACAAACAGTGCCTGCGAGGACGTGGAGAAGAGGGAGCCCTCATTTACCGTTGGCGGGAACGCAGACTGGGGCAGCCACTGTGGAAAACAGTATGGCGGTCACTCAAAATTTAAAAATGGAACTGCCTTCTGACCCAGCAATTCCACTTTTGGGGAACATATCTGAAGAAATTCAAAAGAATATAGGCACCCCTACGTTCATCGCAGTGTTATTTAAAATAGCCAAGATCTGGAAACAGGTCAAGTGCCCATCAGTAAGTGAATGGATGGAAAAGCTGTGGTCCATTCACGCAATGGAACACTCTTCGACCTCAAATTCCATTTTTAAAATGCCGAGAATTAAGTAATCTCTCTGCTTTATTGTTTAATTTGAGTCACATCAGATTTCATTATGGCATTTAATAATAAAAGCCCTCAAAATGCTTTTGCAAACCTGAGGGGATTGGGAAAACCTGCACGTGGCATTTTCTTGCACACCCAGGATTCCAGGGAAAGGACTTAATTCGGGGCAATCAGAGCAGACAACGCGATTTAAAGATATTGAGCAGAATGTCTTGCCAAGAATGTTTATCTGTGTGATAACTCAACTTTCACCATTAGAGAGTCACTTAATTGGGTCCCGAAGCCTTGTTTACAAGAGTCACCTAACTTATAACTTAGGGTTCATAACCCTAAGTATCTAATCGTAGCTAAGTTTACAGCATTATGAGAATTAAAAATATGTTATTGTGTTATCATCCCTGCCTTCAAGAGCTTAGACTTCAGTCACGATGAAATATAAGTCTAGTTTCACTTTCTGCAGTTTCAGTTACCCACGCTGAACCAAGGCCTGAAAAATATTAAGTGGAAAACAACAGAAATAAGTCATTCCCAAGTTTAAATGGCGCGCCACTCTGAGCAGCGTGATGGACCCTCACGTTGTCTCTCTGTCCGCCTGCAGTGTGAATCATCCTTCCGTCTGTCCTGCCTCTCTACGCTCTACACCCTGCCCGCAGCCCCTGTCACCTCGTGGCCGTCTTGGTTATCAGATGGACTGTCTCAATATCTTAGTGCCTGTGTTCAAGAAACCCTGTTTTAGTTAATGACAGCCCCAACTGTGAGAGTAGAAATGCTGTCAGTTTGGTTAAGCCAAAGGGCAGCCGTCTATACATACATGTCTTTACACTTGAAGATATGCATGTGTGGGCAGAAACAGTGTCTGCAGGGTTGGGGACCACCCTCGGTGTCAGGCACCCCCCCACCTTATCCCCTGTGGGTGAGGGGGTGCTACTATAACGCCGAGGAAGAGGTAGGCCCCCTAAACGACCTTCAGTGGTCACTTTGTGTTCAAGAAAAATAAATGGCTAGAAGTTACTAAATATATATCTCAAATAATTAAAACATAACTCTTCCTTATCTCCACTCTTCCTAGAATTGCACTTGACTGGATCATGAAAAGAGAAAAGATACTCCTTTAAAACAACATTCCCATTTCCATCAACTCTTTTTTTCCTTTTATAAACAATCTTTAAAAATCACAGTTGACATTCAATATCATTTCGTATTAGTTTCGGGTGAACAGCTTAGTGGTTAGACAATCACACACTTTACAAAGTGACCCCTGATTTTCCAGCGCCCACCTGGCCCCGTACACAGTTACCACAACATTACTGACGATATGCCCAGTGCCGGACTTTACATCCCCGTGACTGTTCTGTATCTGCCAATGAGGACTTCTCAATCCCTCCATCGACTCGGGCGGAAGGAACAGACTGCCCCTCACCACTGGGTCCCTGAGCTCCAGAGCTAACTCGTGACTGTTCTATTGCAATCCTCAGTGAACCACAGAATGCTAAGGGAGCCAGCAACGTCACCAGGACAAACAAGCAAAAAAAAGAGAGAGCTAGAGAAAAGAAAAGAAAAAACATCTCCACCATTGCTTGTCAGCGGAAAGATGCACATTGCATTTCTCGTGGATAAACGCGAGTCCACTCATTTATGCGTCGGCACGTAACCTTGCTCCGATCGGAGGAGCTGGCCATGAGTGAGACATCACGTGGAGATTTGCTAGCGCCCTCTGCAAACCCCAGCCAGCATCCAGCTGTGACCAGAGAAGACCCTGCAGTAACTAAGACTGTGCACCCTGACTGCAGTTCCACGGGGACGCAGAGCACAGTCTTGGGCTGAAAAGGCAGGGGCCCGAGGGCGTGAGGCAAGAGAGATGGAAATTACCATCCCTCAAAGTGACTTGTTTTACACACACACACACACAATCTTTCTGAAAATGAGAAAAAGGAGAAAAGGATCATCATGTAAATTTTCTGGATATAAAGGACATCATTTCCCTTAAGATGATAAATTCCCTCCAGAGGACGACTCTATCCAGGTGCTGCAAAATCACTAGTCCTGAAGACGCAGCGGATGCCGAAAGCCCCACTCACTCGCGTACAACTTCCCCGCGGAGCAGTGACATGAGCCCAAGGACGCCCTCGTTCCACGGCGTGGTTACCCAGGGGCCCCCCGAGCTGACCTTGGCATTCTCGCCCCTGGGGAGTAGTGTCTGGGAGAACTTCTCCTCACATCTTTAAAGAATTTATCTTACAGAATGAATCCATTCTGGAGAGAGAGAAAGTAAAATAGACAAGTGAGCTCATTATCTGTGTAATTGAAGCAAAATTAAGACACCTTTACACGCATTACCTGGATAATAGCCTTCATTCTCTCCTTCAATTCACGCACCGGGCGCGTCTGTTTTCCAGGATGTAACATTTAAAAATAATAAAGTATTAAACATGCCTACCTCACAGGAGTTGATGACAATTAATGGAATGCAAGTTCGAAAGAATGTAATCAGCGTGCCTGGAATTTGGCTGGTCCAGCTACGTTAACACCACAGCTTATTCAAAAAAGCGCCACCAGACCCTCAAGCTTAGCGAGGACAATAGCTACCCGGGACCTCAAGTACAAACCGCCTAGAGGAAGGCCATGTCCAGCCAGATCCGATCCCTGGTCCGATGCACAGGACCGGTCACCGGTCCAAGTGAGGAGAAGGCTCTTCACCTCAGTCACCAAAAATTCTCGGGCAATAGATCAGCACAAAGGTGCTGAGCAGCTCCCGTGAAGGATGCCCGGTCCCCTGTGCCGGAGCACCCACCTACGTGGGGTTGTCACAGCAAACGCACTGTCCCTGGGCATCTGCCTAGAAACCTGACTTTTAGCTACAAGTGTAGAAACTCCGTGACCCTTAATACTTAGATTGATGAGAATTCCCAGAAACCTCTGCTGCCTCCAACAGTTTTGCCCTACGAAGTAGTGTTTTTTATTAGCCTACATATGACCGCTTAACAACTAGGGTGTTTGTTTCCTGTTTTTGTTTTTGTTTCTGTTGCGTGTGTGTGCAGTTGTCCCGGTCCGGATGAGTAAAAGCACTCACTCACCTCCCCGCATGCGGTCTTCGGGCCTCGGGCCTGGAACCTGTCCCTGGACCTGGGCGCTGAAGGCGGGATGGCGTCCTGGCCTCACTGAGGGCTTGCAAAGCCTGTCTGAGAGGTTTGCTAGATAGATATCCATAACCCTTGACATTCTCTGCAAAATGTGGGGTGTTTTCTGTGAAGAGGGTTGCATTTGTCTGGGCTGTGTCCTGAGTTCCTGGCATGAGACTCTAAAACCCAGAAATTTCTGGAGTATTCATGAGCCTCTCAGATCATACCTGAGTATGCTAAGACCACGACTCCGGCGGGGGCAAGGGGGCCTTGTCACCAGGGAAACCAGCCATGTGAGTGCAGGTGGGGGCTTGGAGGCTGCCCAGCCTCTGCGGAGGGCGGGAAGATAGAGATGGAGCTCAGCCATGGGACGGATGAGTCCGTCAATCATGCCCATGGAATAAAACACCAATTAAAAAGTGAAAAATGTTTTAAAAACCCCCTGGACCTCAAGATTTAGGTGAGTCTCCCGGTTGTTAAACACCCAGATGCGGCGATGTGCAGGAGATCATGCCTCCTGACCCTGTGGGGAGAGGACAACGGGACTCAGTGTGTGACACTCTCTCGGGCCTTGCCCTGAGAGTCTCTCCGTGTGACCGGTCCATGTTTGTGTCCTATCAGCTAAAACAATCCTTATAAGTGCAGTGCCTTCCTGAATTCTCTGACTCGTTCTAGTGGGTTATCAAAACCCTTGAATTTGTAGCCCCTTGGTCCAAAGCATGGGTGGCCCGAGCACCCTTGCACTGGGCATCTGAGGTGGGGACAACGTCACGGGGGACGGCGCCTCACCTGTGGCAGGACTGACACCAGCTCCAGGTGGTTAGCGTCAGAACCGCTCCGCAGAACCCCAAGGAGCCACAGAGGGCTCTTGGCCCCAAAACCCTAAGAACCACGTTCCGCACGAAAGGCGAGTCCCGTGCGTGAGACCTTAAAGAGCCACGTCAGCTAAGAACCACCAGGTGGCCGCCTCCGCCTTCAGACCCTTCAGCAGCCGAAGCCACCGAGTCCTCCTCTGTCATCTAGGTCTTGCCTCAGTCACCTAAGGCAGTGACTGACACTTCCTAATGCCTTCTCACAGTGGCCCCTTCAACCCCTTCTCCGACCCAGGGGCAGAGGGAGTAGAGACTTGACCCTGTACCAGCCAGACACGGGCGCCTTTCCCAAGCCCGCGTGAGCTGGGACTGTCAGGAAGGGGGAGACTTTAGCTTCCTCCGTGGCTCCGTGCCCCACTGAACTCGCATTTGCATCGTCTTACTGATCACGGCCTACACTAGAGAAAGGGCTTGGCTTATCACTTCTACTAAGTCACTCTCGGTTTTTTTTAAAAGCCGCTGAAGCTTTCTCTCTAAGATTGATGTTTGATTGGAGAGATGATTACCAGTTTTGCAAAGTTAAGGAAAATTGATCCGAACAGTTTAAATGTAAAAATCTATATGCACGACTATTGGACCGGGGAGATGAAATGGCTGTTCAAGTGGAACAACGCAGAGGAATTTCCCAGCGGTCATGTAAAACTTTATGTGGATGTTCAGAATAAATCCAAGGACAAACCCTACAAGGAATTTGAATCACATTTTACAAAGTTGTAGTTTGTCTTTACAGGAGCTATATATAAAAATGCAGTAAATAGCCTTGGCTGGTGTGGCTCAGTGGAATGAGTGCTGGCCTGTGAACCAAAAGGTCGGGGGTTCAATTCCTAGTCAGGGCACATGCCTGGGTTGCAAGCCAGGTCCCCAGTGAGGGGCGCGTGAGGCAACCACACATTGATGTTTCTCTCTTTCTCTTTCTCCCTCCCTTTCCCTCTCTCTAGAAATAGGTGAATAGAATCTTTAAAAAATAATAAATAAAGTGAATAGATGAATCTAAACAAAGAATCTAAAAGTCCATTATGCTGAATGGCATAAATATAAATAAAAATGATGAGATGAGAAAGCCTGAATATCTTTAAAAAAAAAAACCAGACAGATCAACAAAAAATGCACACACACACACACAGAGGCTGGTTCTGTTCATGGAAGCAGTGATGATGCAGTGAACCAGCACACTGCCCTTATGCAGGGGGCATTGAAGTAACAGTTCAAAAGATCCATAATCAATAGTAGGTGAACGGTCCTCGAGTTGTCCAGCCCCTGTCTCCCTGAAGGCTTATGCTGGTGCAGCTGCCACTCCCACCCCTCTCTGGGAGCTTCCTCCTCACCCCCAAGCACATTCAGTGGCGCTGAGGCCCCCTAGGGCGAGGCTAGAGGACGCTGCCTAAGCAGGATGGGGAGGGGGATGCCCAGAACCGCCTCTGCAACAAGAACGCCCAGTGCGCGGCCATCGAGGGCGCGCTCTGATTTCTCCAGCGTCCATCCACCAGCTCCGAGGCTGGTCACTGAACACTTCCATGGACAAAGAACGCATCTACCCAACGGCTTTGATCCTCACACCCATGCCAGGGGGCAGCAATGCGCGTCCTGACTTTACAGAAGCATATGCAGCTGGGAAACGTGTCCAACTCCTCCCGCTGGGTGAGCCAAGTTGGGTGACCTGGAATCTTCTTTCCTCCTCCACGCAGAGTAGCTCATCACACGGACACTGTGCGCGGAGGTCATGAGGGGTCACCTGAACTTCCCCGTAGGCAGCAACTCCCGCAGAGCCTCCAGCGGGAGCCTCGTTTTGCACGAAAACGCTACCAGCCCCACTGCAGCAGAGACACCCCCCCACTGACTCCATCTCGAAGTGAACGCATCAGCCAACCACATTCACGGCAAAGGAAGGAGGTTCTGCAAAGACACACCCGAAACCATGCCGTTGCCTTTCTCTGGAACGCGTTCAGGAGGTGAAAATCACTAGAGGAACTGACCCGCTTTCCTCGCCCCACCATACCCCTCACCATCTGCCGCCTGCGTTCGGTGCTTAAAATTCTCATCAAAGACCACGTGGGGAACCCGTGTACAGCCTGTGAGGACAAGGGAAAGGCGGGCCTCCTTCCCGCTGCCACAAGTTCAAGTTCACAGAGTGGTGCGGTCGTGGGTGGCTGTGCTTATTTCTTAAGAGACAGTAATTGCGCACACAGCCAAACAATGGAACAAGAGGGGAAATTCGCGTGGGAGGGGGGATGAGTGTTGGGATGATTCAATTACTGTCGGTGGGTTTCAAGCTGCATTGGGCGGCGGTGGGGGGGGAGCGGGGGTGCTGGGGGGAGCCCTGAACAAGATCCTGTCACCCAGAAAACAAGCTGAGCTTCTCTAGCTCTGTTCGTCTTTATCAAACAAACCCAATTCTTGAAGAATTTGACAAACTTCAGGTTGCTAGATGAATCGGCTGCCATTTGCTCCAAGCACAAAACCAATGAGGTGAGAGGCTCAGGTTCAGTGAAGGGTCGCGAGGCCAATGGCTTTCTCTCTATTCTGTGACCACCAACTGCGTGTTCCACGCTACTGAGCCCCAGGAGCGCTATGTGTGAAGATAACTCTCCAGTCTCCTCTGACAGCGTGCTGGCCCAGGGTTCAGATCGAGACTTTGGGAAATAATCACCTACTTGTGCGATTTTGGGAGAAGGGCAGCACATCTTGCGGAAGTGATAAGGAAAGTATTAGTAGCTCTATGACAGGAAGCACAGGCTTTGATAAGAGAGGAGAGAGAGAGAGAGAAGACTTGTCTCCTTGCTAAGTCTTGCAGGCAGTGCTCTCCATCAGTGGCCTCGGGGTTTGCGGGTGGCACCAGAACGCACCGTGGGGACAGCAGGTGGAATGAGGGGCCTGCTTGCTACACTGAGGGGTACAGCGGGGACCCTGGGGCCCAGGGTACCAAGTGAGGCACAGCAAGCTGCCAGAGCTCAGAGGCCCGGAGCGGAGCAGCCCTGGGGGCCGGGGTGAGGCCCCCGTGAGCTGGAGCCACTCAGTATGAGCCCTGTGACAATGGCACTCCGTGTTCTGGTGGCGGCTCAGAGCAGGTCTCAGCATGGACACGACAGCTCCCTGACAGGGGCAGAAGTTGCAGCAGCAATACGGATCTGGAGAGCTCAGGGACACAGAGCCTTAGAACAGCAAGGACCTGTCGTGGAGAGAGGTGACTTGAGTCACTCAGGAAAGGCCCCTGCCAAGAAAGCACAGTAGGCTGAGGTCAAACCACCTTCAGGATGACAGCTGTACAGGCCAGCTGAGGAAGTCCCAAGTCCAGGAGCACTGACTCTCTCCCCACCCCCTCCAGAGCACTGAACTTGAATCCAGTTGAAGATGAAAGAAAGGAAGGGAGGGAGGGAGGAAAGGGAGAAGGGAGGGAGGGAGAAGGAGAGGGAGAGAGGAAGGAAGGAAGGAAGGAAGGAAGGAAGGAAGGAAGGGGAGAAGGAAGGAAGGAGGGAAGGCAGGAAGGGGAAGGAAGGAAGGGGAAGGAAGGGGGAGGGAGAAGGAGAGGGGGAGAGGAAGGAAGGAAGGGAAGGAAGGAAGGAGGGAAGGCTGGAAGGGGAAGGAAGAAGGAAGGAAGGAAACTGAAATGTAATAAACACATCTATCACTGCCAGCTGCAACATAAGCACCAGTGTTGACATTAACCATCAACGTGCTGCGATGACGTCACATAACTAGTTAGAATACTGAGGCCCGGGAGCATCTCTGAATGAATGGAAAGCTACAACTGTCATCTTGATACAGGACAGGGTTACTTAGGCACTAGTAACAGTCAACAGCAGTTACAGCTGTGCAGGCACTGAAATCCGAGTGGCATTGTTTCTTTGTGCCTGATGGGATCAAAGGCGTTAGGGCCAGTGAGTCCGCCCACTGTGCGCCCTTCCCCAGCCGCAGCCCAGCTGCGCACCCATTCACCGGGAAGGCTCCCATCAGTCAGAGGGCAGCGCCCGGGCTGAGTCGTGTCCCTTGGTTACAAGTACATCATCAGCCACATTCAAACCAAGAAATACAGGACTCTCAGGAAAGGCACTTGATAATGAAGCAGAGGGAGCCAAAATTAGCCAATCATGAGCATCACCCTTCATCCCAAAATGATGCAATCACATTTTACAAGGTGTCAGGTTGGGGTGCGGGGGCATGGGGGGCAGCAGACCCTCGAGACCCTTCTCCCAGCTTTCTCACCAGCTCATGCGATTTTCAACAACTAGGTTTTAACTCGTTCCCTGTGCTTCAGCTTCTCTTTTTTAAATTTCAGAAGCAGCGTCAGTAGGAGGATTTCCAAGTTCATATGGGGGGACACATTTGCTGGACTATAAGCTCTTTAATGCTAGGGACATGTTTTCTTCTTCTATCTCCTGAGCATAATGCTTGGTGCAGTAGGCGTTTAATTAACATGTGCTAAATTATTAACAATGAGAAAACTGAATGATTGAATGAGCTCTCTTAGTCACTAGCTAATTAGACAGGCTTTCTTGTCGCCGGAGCCACTATCAAAACACAGCGATGGGAATGCCTAGCCCGGGGCGGCTTGCAGAGCCACAGGGACAAGCCAGGGGTGGGGGTCGAGCCGCGGAACCTCGAGGCTGCCCAGCCAGCACCCAGTCAAGCGGGCTCTCCTCCGACCCAGGCAGAGGAGGAGGAGCTGCGTTCGGTTCTCGGAGTCTGAGGCCTGCTTGTTTCGGGTTACTTGCTTGTGTCAAGCACTGCGGAAATACCACAGAAGCGGCGCTGAAATTGGAGAGATTTTTCGTCTTCATTCCTAGAAGATTCATAGGCGTCGTTAGGTGTCGTGGCGGGTAAGTACAGCCGGGATGCTGTCACCCTGGGGGCACATGGCAAACAAAGGTCTCCCTGGGCACTGTTCCCAAAGAACTCTGGGACCCTCTGTCCATCGTCCAGTGGCCTGTGTCTAACACCGAGGGACTCAGAAAGAATGAGATAAACAAAGGAACTTACACTGTTTATTCAGAAACTGATAATGAGCGTGTTGGAGCACACAGGCTTTGGAGTGAAAAGAACTGAGTCGCTTACCAGCTGTGCGACGTCGGGCAGATCGCAGAACCTCTCTGAGCCTGTCATCCTAACTCCTTCCCTCTCTCAGCCTTCCCGCAAGACCCGGGTGAAACAGATATGTTCCGAGAGGCTCTGTAAACTGTAACCCAAATGATGCGTGGCACTCAGTGTTGTTTTCAACGTGATTCTTTCTGTGTGTTTAGAAGAGATGGGACACACTGCCGGGAAACGCTCAGTTTACAAGCAATGGTTCAGAGAGCTCTAACGGCAGGTTGGGAGTGGATGCCAGAATAATCCAGGCGCCCAGAGGCGTCTGTGCACTGCTCTGTCCCTAAAGGATGGGCTTTCCGTCCCGCTGCCTCCAACATCACGGTGATTTCTGACACCCCAAAACCCGAGAAACTGGCCTGTCCAAATGGCAATCACGCTTGTCTGATTTTTGTGCTCACATTTTAAAACCAATATCTTTCACACCAGCTGAGTTTTTATTCAGGCCTGAAAACCTCAGGATAAAACCTTCCAGACGTGCTTGTGGCAAAACATGTTTCTGTGGGTGAAAACCAATAAGAAGGCCAGAGTGTCCCAAGTGTGAGACGTGGCACCTACGCGGGCTTTCGAAGAATTTACGATTTCCTACAAACCCGTGCGCCGTCTCTGTAACATAAACCGTTGTTCTGACATTTTTTAAAAGGCCCAGTTCCTCTTGTCATTGAGAAACAACATGTTTATGGGTTTTAGTGCTTTCTATTTGGAACAACCGTGTACTTTATGGAGGGATATATATGTGGTCACCATGCAGTTTTTGGTTTCTGGATAGCACGTCCCCTGGCGCAGTTGGGCTGTGGGGGTAACTTTGTTAAAGAACCTGACTTTTCCTATCGTTCTCTTCTACCCCTCTCTCCCCTGCTCCAGTGGGTCCTTCCAACCGTTGCCGTGGGTCTCCTGACACTGAAGCAAGGGAAGCAGAAGGAGCCCGTCACCGGGGTTGAGCCTGCTGCACCAGCAGAACCCCCCAGAGACAGGAACTGAGGTCCCCACCCGTTTAGGCTTCCGTAAAGACCAGGTGGCCGCTCCCTCCTGCCCTGCCAGCTAAGGGAGGCTGTGCCCACCCAGAGCCCAGTCTGGTTCATGACTGGCCACTGTGAAGGGCTCCTCCCTCCCAGCAGTCTGTTTCCATGGAGATGGACACGCACAGGAGAATCACGAGCAGGCCAGGTGGGGGCCAGGAGCAGCGGGGCGGGGGCGTGTCAAGAGTCAACAGACAGAGAGAAGCAATAAACACCAAAGAGGAAACTCACTTGCCTGGGTGGGTGAGTTTACCTTACAGCTGATTGTTTAAACATTTCACCTAGGAAAAAAAAAAAGACCGAAGACTGTCCTTCGTGAGTAAAACCAAATATTTAGCTGTTGATTTAATTACACGCGGTCTCCTCTGGGTCGGAAGGTTCTGTATTCATCCCAGTTTGTCGCTGAGGGCCCGCTCGATTTTCATTAAGCGGCCGCAGTGAGAAAGCCGTCGATCGTGAGGTCGGCCGCCTTCGCTCCGCAAACACCCGCCTCCCATTGAAAGCTCGCATCGAGTTGCCCAGACGAGATGACCTATCGCCCTCTTGGCTCCCGCCAGCATCTCATTAATTGCAGAGGGTGATTTCTCGCGATCCCGTGTCAGAAACTGTCAGAAACTTGTTTCTCCTTTTGCTGCTTGTCACTGAGCAATAATCTCGTTAATGACACCGCACGTTTCAACATGCCCTTTCATAATGAGTCTTTGGGGGGAAATTCGGTTTATGAGAATTAAGAAAACGGTCTGCTGGGTCCCAGACATCAAAACCTTAGGCTCACGGCTTCCCGAGAGTGAACCCCAGGACTGCGGTGGGGCCGGTGACGCCCCACACAGGTGACGATGCGCCACCGCGGGGGACCAACACGGGAGAGCACTTACAGTGCAGCTCACACTCGCCAGCATGCACACTTTAAAGTCATCACGACGCGTAAGCACTGAGGAATAAAGGTAATAATTGTAAAAGATCAAAACACAGAGTCTCGGCTGTGCCTCACGCTGGAGAAAGCCGGTGCGTTCCACGGCGCAACTTGAGAAAATCAGGAGTGCGTTCACTTTGTGACTTTCCACCCCCAACCGGGATGAACCACTGTCATTAATATTTTTTAAACAAAGCAGCGAATAACAATCAATGCAGGAGAAACAAGCTAGTGAATGAGGTAACGTTTACCTAAAGCCCTCTGTCCTCAGAGACCAAGAGCTACGGGCCACTTGGGACTGGCACAGCTGGGGCGGCCAACGTCACCGCAGCCGGAAGCGAAGTGAGAACAGCGGTCTCGGCCGCGTCTGCGAGGGAGTGCTTTCTGAAGAGACACTCTTTCTCACAACCTTTCTCTGACATTATCATGTTGTTCTGTCCCGGTGTCAAGAATCCTTGGATAGCGCCCAAACCTGAGATGTGTCGAAACTATTCCAAGAGGCCTAGTAACTCGTTTTCCTCGTGAAGTGCTCTAACAGCGGGACGCGAAGGTAATCTCAGTGTCTGCGCTCGCCGTGATGGCTGAGCGCGTGGCGGTGACCGCCCGCGGCTCCTCTGTATGGTCTGTGCACACGGAACCCCCAGTAGGCGCCCAGTGCTGCTCTCTCCCCTGCCCGGACCCCCGCTGGAGTCCAGTGCAGCCTCTGACGTTATTTCCAGAGGAGCCCCATTAAACTCAAAATTTTATCTTTGAGAGCTAATAAAATTATACTAGTTTTAAAAAAAAGCTTCGAGAAAAAGGTCAATTTTGCAGTTACTGAACACACACTGTGCGGGTGGAATCGGGCACTTCCTGTGCATTACATTTCTTAATGCTCACAATAAATTACTGTTGCCCCGCTGTCACACAGTAGGTCTCACGGCCAGCGTGGTGCGCTGCGTGAGCTCCAGCTGCACAGGTGACGGAGCAGGGGCGGGGGGTGGGTATGCAGAGAAGTCGGGAGAACGCCCGCTGTGTGGGGAGCCCCCGGGGCAGCCGGGACCGACCGCAGTGAGCTGGACCTTGGAGGAGAAAGCAGCCAAGGCAAACCCCACAAAGGGGTGACTCCGTGGAAAGAGCAGAATCTTAACGAGGGCTCTTCTTTCCTTCCGGATCATGTTTAAAACACTCGGAGAGCCAGGGGAGAGTGGTTCGCATGGAGGAGGAAGCTACAAGTGCCTTTCAGTGTCCAGATGGCTCAGAGACAGCAGTGAGACACCATTGGGGGGTTATCGTAAAAACTGAGTGTGACAGAGCTTGTGAGTGTGGGGAGTGTGTGTACAAAACGTGACGTGTGAGTGTGTGTGCACGTGGGAGTGCGGTGTGCATGTGGTGCCGCACATTCAGCACATCCCTGCAGCGTGCCCCCGTGTTCGCTGACCCGGGAACACCAGCAACCCCACTCGAACCTCCGCGCGCCCTGAGCCTGCCCCGGGGAAAGTGAGCACCGCTGTCCCAGCCAGGCTCCTTCTCAATGCAAAGCAGGCGCCGAAAGCACCGGGGAGTCTAATCTGCTCCCTGGAAGTAGATCTTGCTCATTCTCCAATTTAACACAGCTCATCTGCTTTCTGACTTCCAACACTCCCTCTAACCAGCTACGACTTTCACTGTTGACCGCACCGCATATTTCCCTGAGAAGGGAGTATAACCGTGCAAGAATTCTCTCATTTTCCCAGCATCACCTCCACTGGCATCTCTACCCAGAGGCTCCGCCTTCCTTCTTGTACGGGTCGGGGGGGATGCTGCCCTTCCCACCAAAAGTGAGCCGTGTGTGCTGTGGATCTCATCCTTGCTGCACTTCGCTAGATTCCTGTGGCTGTCCCCTGACTCCCTTGGGAAGTGCTGTCCCTCCTTCCCATCCCCATCCCCATCAGCCACAGGCACCTTCTAGGCCCCCAACTCCCGCCACGCTCCTGGGAGCCCACAGCGCCTCCCAGGCTGTGGCTCCGCACCCCAGCGAAACTGGCGGACACAGCTGTCTCACATCCAGCGCCTGCGTGGTTTCGTTCCCAGGTATCTCTTTGTCCGCATTAGTAGGGCTTCCATTTGTCCCTCCAACCACACAGAGCTGCCCGAAACCAGTCACCGGTGACGTCTACAAAACCAAGGAAAATCTTCACCTCTGACCTCATCTTACTCTCTGAACAGCTTCGTATGGAATTGGCACTCCCTCCTCCTCAAAATGTTTTTACGTCTCGGAGTCCACGAAACCGACCGTTTGGGCCTCCTGCTACCTCATCGCCATTTGCTGCGCTGGCCTCGCTTTGGTGGGAACGCGCAGTACACCCGACCTCGTGAGCTGCTGAGAGAGCAGTGCTCGGAGGGGAATTCTCATCCGTAAATACTTAAAATAAAAAAGATCTCCAATCAATAAGCTAACATTACAGAAATAAACATACAGTAAGAAAACGTAGATGAAATGGACAAATCGCTAGAAAGACACGAACTACCCAAACTTTCTCAGAAAGAAATAGAAAATCTCAAAGGACTTGTAACAAATAGAGAGCGTTATTACTATGAAAACTTACCACCAAAAAAAAAATTGCCTAGGCTCAGATGGCTTCACCAATTATTTCTACTAAGCATTTAAGGAAAAATCTGTAACAATTCTTCACAAATTCTCGCCAAAAATACAAGAGAACACTTCTTGGTTCATTTTCTATGACCAGTAAAAAGACATCAGTATAAAAGGAAATTAAAACCCAATATATTTTATTAATATAGATGCAAAACCTCCAACAAAATATTATCAGACTAGATTCAGCAACATATAAAAAGATTATTAATCATAACCAAGTGGGACTTATCCCAGGAACTCAAAGTTGGTTCCAGGTGGGAAATCAATCAAAGTAATACACCATTTTCGAAACACTGAAGGACAAACACACCACGATCACCCCAATGGACGCAGAAAAGTCATGTGATATGTCTTAGCCCCCTTTTGCAATACAAACCCTCAAACCAGGAATAGAAGTGAAACTTCTCAATACAAGGAGCATCAGCAGAACTCCCCCCCCTCCCCCACTAGACTCACACTTTCGGTGAAAGACAAAGTGTTCCCTAAAATCCAGAACAGGACGAGGACATTTGCCTCTGTGTCAACAAAACAGAATTGAGAGTCCAGAAATAAACTCATGTTTTCACGGCCAGCTGAATTTCAACGAGTCTACCAAATACGGTCCGAGAGGGAAGGAAGATTTCCATGGCCCTAGGACAACCGGATGGACATGCAAAGTAATGACGCTGGACAACTTCACACACACAAAGTAACTCAAAATGGATTACACACCTAAACGTAAGAGCCATACAGCACCGAGAGATTTGGAAAACATTCTCCTGGGTGAAAAATCCAATCACAAAAGGACACACCGATTACGGCCCCATTCACATTAGAAGTCTAGAGAGACCGAATACATTACAACTTGCCTCGGGCTAGGGCAGTAGTATACCAGGTGAATAAAACACTCCTTCCGAGGAATAAAATATTTCCACATTACATCTGGGCGATGGTGGCACCGCTCTTTGAGTACATTAAAACCCACTGAACTGTACATTTTATTTATTTTCATTAGACTCATTAGGCTAACATTAATATATGAATTAATATACAAATTTCAGGTGCATCCCTCTGTGCACTGTTTTCTGTGCTCGCCACCCCAAAGTCCAGTCTCCTTCAGCCACCATGTATCTGACAAAGGGGCCAAATACACAAACCATGTCTTTTAAATGAATCGATTTGCATTAAATCTTAATAAAGATGTTAAAACAAACCTGGGAGAGAAATGCCACATGCTTTCAGGGGTGAAAGAGGCAAGGTTCCGGGAGAAGATGCAAAGAGAGAAATATCCGTCACTTGAAATAGTTCATCTGTTGGCCGTAGGAGGATATTAACCTTAATCTGAAATAAACTGGTAAATCTTACATGGAAAATAACTCATACATTGTGTGAGAATGCTGTATATTCAATGGCCCCTTCTCGAAAGATCTGTGGGCAAAATGAAAGTGAATTCAAGCTAGGGGACCGTGCAAACCTCTTTCCCAGGGCCACGCATTGCGTCCTCCAGCGACGTGGAGATAAGATCAAATACAGACGGTCCCAATAGCCCGGGTGCGGGTCTGACCGAGAATAACCGTCAACTAGGTTTCCTCAAAACAGTGCCGCCGGGCTTCCACTAAAACACCTGCGGAGATATAATGTGGCAGGCAAATACAGATTTTCTGGTGAGATGTTTTTATGTACAGGGAATGTTTATGTTTTGTTTTCTCTTTAATAAACTGTTTTGTAGAGCACCTTGAGGTTTTCAGCACAATTAAGCAGCAAAATAGAGCCTCGCCATGTACTTCCCGCCCCAAACACGCAGAGCCTCCCCTACCATCAGCATCCCGCACCCCAGCGGTCCCTTCGCCACGATCAATGGACATAGTGCCACTCAAAGTCCATCGTTTGAGTTCGGGTGCGCTCTTGGTGTTGTGCATTCTACAACTCTGACGAGTGTATAACGGCGTGGATCCACCATGGTAGGGTCACACGGAACGGTTTCACTGCCCCGCAAGTCCCCCTTGCTCTGCCTGCCCACACCTGGCTCCCCCTCACCCCAGGCACCCACCACCCTCTGTCATCTTCACAGCTTTGCCCGCCACATGCAGCCCTTTCAGACTGGCTCCTGTCACTCAGTGATGCACCTTTGGGCTTCCTCCAGGTCCCGTTAGGTCTTAACTCATTTCTTTCCAGTAACATTCTACGTATCTGGACGGACCGCGGTTCCTTTATCCGTTCTCCTGCTGAAGGACATCTCGGTTGCTTCCAAGGTGGGTGAATTATGAATGAGGTTGCTATAAACATCCAGGTGCAGGTTTTTGTGTGAACAAAGGCTTCGTTTCACTTGGGTAAATCCCATGAAATGTGATCGCTGGGTTGTATGTTGAAGGTGTTTAATTTTTAAGAGACTGCTAGTATTGTTTCAATATTTTTTAAAAACTGTAAAATTCCAACAGAAAAATAGGCAGCCTAAGGAGGAAACCCCCGGAGGGCCTAATAGACCAGCCGTCAATCACAGTGCCAGCTCACAGGATTCTCGCTCTGGAGGGGTCCGCAGAAGGGGGTGTGGGGCAGCACCGGTCCACAGAAGTGTCGTTGGCCATTTCTGAAAGTGGGGGGAACTATTCGCAGAGACGCAGGGCTCCGAGAATCTGTTACCCAGGTAATCGATCCTCTGAAAAATCACTGGAAACGAGCTCCTGGTTGGAGAAGCAAAGGAAGAGCGCAAGCATGGGGAGACCAGCGCGCAAAGCACTGGTGGGGAGTGCGGGTCCCTGTCTCTGCAGTGAGGACAGGTCTGCGTTACAGGTTCTCCAGACCTCGGGACGCGGGAGGACACGTCGCCGTTGCTGGCGTGTCCAGGCCCCGTAACCGTCTGACCCGTCCCTGCTGCCGTCTCACCGTGCGGGCCTCGCGGGCGGGCGGTGCGCCAGCTTGCCCACCTCCACAGGTGTTGCTGCTGAGAGCCGACGCCTGGCACCGGAGCCCGTCTCACGTCCTCGTGAATGAATGCACACGAGCAAACGAAGCCTCACACTTCCCCCTTTGCTGGGTTTGCCACACTCTCCCCGGAACACGATTGATCTGTGACGGGGGCCTGCTCTGTCCATCCCTCAAGGACCAGAATGAGGCTGCACTCATTTCTGCACCTAAGGGTCCTTTGCGCAGTGACAGAGCCAACCAGGGGCACCCCGTGTTTGCCCAGTTATGGAACACTATCCCCTGCCCCACGGAGCAGCCGAGGTCCCAGCCCTTTCACCCCCTCACACCCTCGCCGCGTGGCTTTAGCCTCTGTGCCTGCCCCACGCTGTCTCCTCTGTCCACGCCCACGCAGGGCTGCGGCCGCCACCCACGCGCCTGGCCACTGTCGGGCTGCAGTCATGTGCTCACGTGTTAGTCTCGGACATCAGGCAGTGGGCTCTAAGGGCCATGACTTTGACCTTTCCAATTTTAGGAAGCATGGTATCTGATTCAGAGTCAATGCTCATTAAGTATTTGCTAAATAAATGAACCAACTAAGGGAGCAACATGGGTGTGTAGTAGTTGCTTATTTATTCAGAAGGATTTTGAAACACAGAACATTCTTCAGTGTTTCAAATGTTCTGATCTAATAGTTAAATCAAAAACAAATTGCTCCCTATCCAATTCCCTTTGGTCTGCTGTAGAAGACCCATTTTCTCTGTTGTGCGAGAGTGCCGTAATGTTTGACGTTAGAGGACTCACAGTTTTAACAGGAAGATTGACTTAGTCTTTTAAAATCTCTTTTATGAAAAAGTAGACTTTCTTAGGTGTAGAAACTAGATCTGCTTTCTTGATAATGGCTCTCTCTTTCCTGAGCTTATTTTTGCTGGGGTTTTCTTCTGCTGCTTTTGACAGAATGAGATAATCTACCTCCACCTGCCTAGGGATGGGGTTTTCAGGTAGCGCACCTGCTGAGATGCCGCGTGCACACAAGCACAGCTGAACCACTTCTCCCCGTGCCTGCGAGGGGAGAGGCGATTTTGGACAAAGGGATCTGAATAAAAGGAGAGGCACCACGACCCGGTAGACCCTTGGGTCAAAGTACACTGAAAAGAATTCAAAATTTTTATTATAACTTAATCTGGCAAATAGTCTACAAAAAATCCGTACTTTGGATCTCGCACAAAAGCCTCTTATTGGAACAGGAATAGCCAAGGCATTGTTATCAGAACAGCTGCACCATTCTTTAGACCCAAACCGAAATGAGAATGTCCTAGAATGCAGCCTTCAAATCCTACTTTTCACAACATTAAATCCATTTAATGAAATTTGAAAAGTTCTGGAAGCAGCCAAACATCAAAACAAAGATAACTTTCATTTATATTAAAAAATGAAATATGTCGGTTCTTGTCTACAAATGCAAGAAAGAGAAACTTGAGAAATTAAAGTTGTATTATCAACCAATCCCACCCACTTATTATCATAATTATCACGGATCTGTAATTACTCGTGTCATTTACGAACTTGACTTTGGCAAAGGGAGAGTACCAGGAGAGGGGTCGGGAGTCTCCGGACTCGACTTTCAAGGCTGCCACTGTCTGGCTGTGTGCCCCTCATCTTTCGGGGTTTCAGTCCCTTTAGATGGGGGTCAAGAATAGGAAAGCTCTGAGCCAAGAAGGGCAAATAAACTGCCGACGGCATGCTGACCCCACCTGACGGGCAGCGGCTGGCCGGAACAGTGCAGAGAGGAGGGTTCCAAGGCCAAGTCCGAGTTCAGCGGGAAAGAACGTTATGATCTATTTCTAGTGTCTATCGTGGGCTCAGAAAGGGAGACCAGCAGCGTATACGAGATATCTGCCGCGTAAGTTCCAAGGCAATACTCTACGTCTCTACAAGAGACACTTGCTATTTGTGTCTCAAGATTTGTCTGAAGACTTTGGTGCAGCCTCTGTTCTCAACGCACGCACACAGGCATATAATCCAGCACATAAAACACAGTAGGATATCACCTTACGAGGTAAGGAACTCCTTTCCGACCTATAACTGCTCTGTAAATACAAGATTAAAGCAAAACCCTCCTAGTTGCTTCTGTTCTAGTAGGAGAAGCAGCCCCGAGACGGCGTTTGGCCCCACAGCTGCCCAGAGGAAGTACTCTGTCTCTTGTTTCTCTGGCAGATGGATGGAGCTACCTGACCACGGGCTGACCACGGGGACGTGACCCAAAGCGGTGCGAGCAGCCCCCGGGCGGTGCTCTCTCCCCCTCCTGCCGGTCCCGAGGCAGACCGAGGGTGGCGAGCCACAGAAGGGGTGAAGGTGGGGCAGTCCCTGGAGTCACACGTGACAGAAGTAACCCTCCGCCTTGCTTCAGCCACGGCAATTGCAGGTCTCTGTTAGAGCAGCCACGTCCACACCCTCCCTGATAAAATGGTCACCGTGGGGCGTGGAGTGTGCAGAAGAAACCCATGCCTCCTCGTGGGAAACGGGATTCGGGAGAAGGTCATTTCTGTCATGTCGACATTTCCAGGTGACAGGAAGTCGGGGTAATGGGGCAGCTACGGAACAGACTCCTCGTAAAAGCTGATTTCCTGGGCCGGAGCGGGTTACACGGTCGGTCGAATCCAGCCAACACCTGTCGGTAAATGACACAGCCGGGTCCAGGCCTCTGTGTTCTGTGCATGGATGCGTCTGGGCTGCGGCAGTCGAGTTGAGTAGCTCGGACAGAAACCACACACGGACCGCAAGGCCTAAAATATCTACTATCTGGGCTTTTACAGGACACTGTCTCCGATGGCTTTGGTAAACAAAATAGCCAAGTGATTATTCAGATTTATTATGCAGTTGTAAAATTCAATTCGTTCAAAATGGCTTTTTTAAAATGCAGGTTCATTAAGAAAAAGAAAAAGAGGCATACCATATATGTACCTTTGCGTGATGAAGCACTTTAATTAAGATCATAAAGATGATAAGAACCCACATTTGGGAGGGGGAATTATAGCTCCCTAAAGACTGATATAAAGACTAATTTCCCGACAGTTCATCCTGATGTGTTGAACAGGTAATTACCGGTGGTCCATCTCTCACTGCCTTTGTAAACACAGGTGGGACATCGCTTGTGTGAAGCTGTAGGGGAGAATCACCCTGGTGTCTTAGACCTTCTGAATGGTTTCTACTTAAAGGCCCGGTCCTTCAGGATAAAGACAAACCAGACTGAATCACCCTTGGGTACCCATGCTGTCACCCAGTTACCTGATCGGGTTTTGAGTTATGCTTGTAACAGACTAACGACTTTGAACATGAACAGCCACGGCCATCCAACCAAGCAAGGACACACAAATGGGTCGAAGAAAGGGCGGAAGATGCACCGCCTGACAAGAAGGTACAGCGTAGCCCAGGAGGGAGAACAACAACACGGCAAGCCCAAACCTCTTCCAGCCCCCGCTAACACTCATCCTCAACCAAGTTCACAGCCAAGAGGAACTGAACCAGCTGGTGCTTCTAGAGGTTGCCTTCCATCAGTCACCTGCCCAGAAGTAACGTGTGTGTGTGTGTGTGTATGTGTATAAGAGAGATAGAAAACAAGTAGAGACAAAGTGAGCAGAGGCACAGTGCCTGTGCATGTCTCCGTGTGTCTGCCACGTAAACGGGAAGGGAAAGGAGAGAGGGTGGGGAGAAGGAGACGCGTGAAGGAGCCTGCGTGAAAGACCAAGGTGGGCGGGAGACCTCTGTTCCGTGTCTCAGGTTGGGGAAGACTCAGGATGCTTTTCAAACACAACTATTTCTGAGACCTGGCTTATTGTCACTTTACTGAATTCCACCGCTGGGGCAAACGAACAATGAAAACTGTTTGGGTTACTGTGAAATAATATCACAAACATGTGCTTTTAAAAAGAAACAAACAAAAAAAAAGCCACCCAGCAATCTTGTCAAAACTCTGGTTCCTAAAAAGGAGTAAGAAAGCACTGACATTTGGAATCTGGAAAAATCATACACGATCATTATTTCATCCAGCACCCCTCCCCCTAAAAGGGGTCATGCTTTATTTTCTGTAGTCACCTACTCACTTTTTAACTAAGTTTATCCACGGAGGTGTGCACTCAGCGTGATAGAAGCGTTTCTCTGAGCTAGGGGTAGAATGCGGAGGAGGCTGCTGAGGACCCGCAGGCCTTCCTTTAGGGATGGGCTTGCTGAGTGGAGACTGCGGGAGCAGGGTCAGCGCACACGCCCACCTTCGGTAGGAGAGGTTGGGGGTCCGCATACCCACCCTCAAAGAGAAGGGAGCTTCACCCCGTCTGATCAGCAGATGGAAGTGTTGCTACAAGTGCCTGCTTGGCCGAAAGGACAATGAAGAGAGAAAGCAGAGTGGGCCCCCTCGGGGACTCCAATTAATGTGCCTCCGTCCCCAGGTAATCTCCCAGCACACTGGCTGGCTCCCTACGACCATCCAGGCACTTACATGCCTTGGGGGTCTCCTGCTAACCCCTTCCCCTGAGTACATTCTGCCGTCCCCACCTGTCCCATCTTCCTCAATTGTCAAAATCCCATTGACTTGCAGGTCACCTAGAGAATTCTCTCCTTTTCAGAATCTTTCCCCAGCACTCCATCCCCACAGGCAAAATAAATTTCCAGTACCATTTGGTTGCTTTGTGACCTTGGGCAGCTGAGTCTCCCTTTCTTCACGTCTAAAGTAGGAATAATAATACCAAATGCCTTAGGGCGAGTGGAAGGATTAAAGATCCAGGACTTCGTGGTTGACAACTGATATTGAATAAATGCTAGTTTATTTTCTCCACTCTGAGACTGACACCAAATTAATTTCCTGCCTCTTTGTTATGTAATCCTGAGACCAAGCATGTTTTCTGTGCCTGTTCAAAATACTGCAACGAGCAAAAATAACTTGGCTATTTGCTCCAGAAAATATCTGTTCCTGGACCGTGAGCCAACTAAAACAGTCTCCCTATCAAGACAGGGTTTGTTCCTCAGGACTCATGTCAGTGCCCTCATCCCCTGTGCTCGGCAACTCAACACTGCTCTGTCACAAACTCCGCGCGGTGGCAGTCCGTCCAATAAATCTGCCTTTGCTTAGTCAAAGCTTTTTTGAAAAATTGACAGTTGGCAGCTCTTTGTCTTGATTGGGGTTTTACCGCACTTTGCTTAAATTCCTGTGGTAGCACTGGGTTATCACGTGTTTCGCTGTAATTGCCTTACTGTCTGCCTTCCTCTGTAAAATGGTCAACTTCGAGAAAGCAAGGTCAGCAATGTCCTTTGACCTTGGTGACTCCAGGGCTCCCCAGCACCACCTGCCAAGAGGTGAGCCAGAATGGAACACCACACTTTCCCTGAACGAAGGGATGGATGGCCATCCTCCAAGTCTCACATCCCCCTTTAACCCACTCGCCTGGGGATTCCACTCGGGGGCAATTCTGCCCCACCAGGGGACTCTCGGCAATGTCTGGAAGCATTTCTGATTGTCACGAGCTGGGGTTCGGGGCAGGCCGTATTGTCACCTAGCAGACAGAGACCAGGGTGCTCCTAAACCCCCCGGTTCACACACAGGACAGCCCCCAACGCAGTGAGCCAGCCCCGGACACCAGCGGTGCCGCAGCGGAGGGGCACCACGGGGCAGGAATGCCTCTCTGCCTGGCACACAGGAGCTGCTGTAGCTCCAGGCTGCCTGCTCCGGGCCAGCCTCTGCATTGCTGCCACAGCTTCCTGCCCTCCTGGGCCCCGCCTACCTAGCTCCAGTCCCTGGGAAGCACCGGCCACAGGAGAATGGGACCAGGTATCTCCTTCGCCTGCCCTGGGCCTGCCAGGCCACAGCTGGCAGGGCTGTCCTACCTTGGTTCCCACGTGGGCCACAGCCCCTCCCGGGGAGCCTCACCCTCAGCTGCAGCTCTCAGAATCAGCGCCTCCCTTCACCCTGGGGGCCCTGGTGCGGCCAGTGCTCCTCCTGTGGACCACCTTCATCCTCCTTCCTGGTTTCCCTAAGCCTGCGCCCACCTCGGTAGTCAGCCCCTCGGTCAAGCAGCCCTCAGTGGTCTGCGGGTGCTCTGTTTCACTCGGGGTCCGAGGGCCGATCCCATCTCCACTGCGTGCTAGGTAGGCTGCAAACAGCGTCCGGAACACTGAGACGGGGCAGTGCGCGAAGCTGTTGCCATTATGCCCCCGGGGGTTTACCCATCCCTGACCACTAGACCAACGGGCACATTTTAAAGTTGTGGCTGAAACGCATGCTCCACTTTGGAGCCCAGTGAAGTGTCCGGGGGGCAGTACAGGCCATTCGTACTTGAGCAAAGACAGCTGTAGCTAAGGGTACCATTTGTACTGCGCGCTGAGAGCCTTCCCGGTGACCTCCACAGCGAGCTGGAATTCTGGGGAGAAAAACACGGGGAATAAAAGGCTTGATCTCGTTACCTCCATTTAGAAGGTACTGAAATTTATAACCATATTAGGAGACAATCAGCAGAGTAAGCAAACTTTTCTCACAGGCCCGAAGAACCTGCGATGACTCTGATACTGTATTTAATTCAGTGTGTGCTGCGGTACTGACTGAGGCCCGTCCGTATCACCCACAGCATGAAAGGGCCGGTACTGGCAATGGGGCAGAGCGGCCTCGCCGGTCGGCGGCGCCAGGAGCGCGAGGCCGGGCATGCGTGAGTCTTTCGGCGCCAGGGAGTGGGAAGAGCAAGAGGCGGCTGGAGGTGCTCGCCCAGAAGCAAGCTAATTTAGCACTTCACGAAATTACTTTCTTTTTTAAAGATGAAAAATGATTCTAAGTGGGACACAGCTATAAAAGTAGGAAGTCCTCATTTTTCAGTCTGTGCCAAAGGCCCTCTCCTCGTGTGGCCTTCTCTGCGCTTTAACCTAAGATTAGACTATGCAGAGAGTGCTGCAAATTGTTTTGCCTGTGCTTGTTTTGGGTTGTATGAAAAAAAGGGGGTGGGGGGTGAGATGATTCGACAACAGAGCGAGAAGCGCGGCAGAAAGAGGCTTCGGCCCCAAGGGACGGAGTTTGGAACAGCCACACAGTTTGGGACAAACTACTGAAGTGGCTGTTCCCCAGCTTTACCTTTAAGGCCGCTGCCTGACACAAAATCATAAATGTACTTAAAGCCTTTCTTTCTTCTCATCAGTTTTCATTAGTGTTGTGTATTTAATGTGGAGCCCAAGGCAACTCTTCCCCTTCCAGTGCGGCCGGGAGACGCCGAAAGGTGGGACACCCCGGTTTGGTCTGAGGTTGCCGAGCAGGTTGGGAGAGCACCCGACGGAGCACCTTGTCTAGAGTCTGGCACCGCGTGCCGGGCCTCATGCCCAGTGTCCCTGAGCAGCGTTAGACTGGGTGGCAAGGCTGCCACTCAGCCAGAAAGCTCCAGCTGTGCACCCGGGATGCGCTAGGCGCCACCCAGGGGCTGTAATGGGGTCCCGGTCCTGTAAGTACACAGGTGACTTGAGCCAGTTTGGTTTGAGAAGGAGGGAGGGGGTAGGGTCCAGCAGGAATTGATCAAAACTGAAATTCGCCTCCATTGCTACCATACCACAGCCGAGGCCGTGGCCCTTCTCTGGAAAATCACACGGAACAGCGCAGAGGGCCTGCGTTAAGACTCCTTGGTTCCCTTAGTATCTCTGAGATAAGGGACACTCATTTCTGCAGTATCTTCGGGTCATCAGGCTAATTGCTGCCCTACCCTGCCCACTTTGGCAACTCCCCGGGACCTTCTGTCACGTGCTGGGGCTGTTTCTATTCAATCCCAGCTGCAGGCTCTGCTGACTCACGGTCGTCGGGAGAAGTGCGTGCTTCCTGCCGCTGACGTCGCTCCGCTCAGAGCCATGCAAATTGGCCTGGAGTGCCGGCGATTAATATTTCCACTCTCCCCTGCATGGCGTGTGCAATATTGTAAGTGGTATTTGCGTAGAAAGAAATGAAATTAGGAACAAGAAGATGGGGTTTCTTGAAATCAAAATCGATGACAAGCGCAGTTTAATTCCAGAGAGGCTTACGAAGGAGAGGCAAAGACTCAGGCATAGTGCAGCTTAGGGTGCGTTTTCTTAAATCGAATGTTCCTTTTGTTCTCTCAAAAGGGCTTAAGGCAGGAGGTAGAATAGCATCCACGCCATTATAGCATTTTAAAAGATTCCGAAAATGATATGATGATTATATCATCACTGAAATGTTCTTAGGATTTAAAATTAACCCAATGTTATTTTATGATTGAAAAATCTCATTATTAACGTGAGCCCCAAACCCGCCGGCCACAAGGAAGCCCGATCCTTACTGAATGACCACCCCTCTTTAGAACGGTCCCAGGGTTATTAGGTCTAGTTACTGCATGTCCGTGACCCCATGATGGCGGCAGTGAGATGGCACTCCGCGTTCTCCATGGCACCCGAGCCCTCCCCTGGCTGTCAGGAGTTGACCTTTCCGTAACGGCCAAAGCAATCCCAAGGAAAAAAAAGAACAAAATCAGGGCATCACGCTCTCTGACCTTAAAATGCAAAGCTACAGTAATCAAAACAGCATGGTCTTGACCAAAAAACACCACAGAGGCCCACAGAACAGAACTAAGAGCTCAAAAACAAACCCACATGTATGTGAGCAAGTAGTTTTTGGCAAAGGAGACAAGAATACAAGATGGAAGAATGAAAGTCTCTTCAATAAATGGTGCTGGGAAAACCGCACAGTTGTGTGCAAAGAATGACACTAGACGGCTGACACCGAACTTAAAAACCAGCTCAGAATGGACTGAAGACCTGAATGTAAAACCTGAAACAGTGAAGCACACAGAGGAAAACACGGGCGCTACATTTGTGAGTACGGGTCTCAGAGGTGTTTCCGCGAACATGACCCAACGGCAAGGAAGCAAAAGCAAAAGTAGGTGGAGGGGACTCCATCAAACTAAAAAGTTGCTGCACAGCAAAAAACAACAACGACCATCAACAGAGCAAAAATGCAACCAACCAAATGGGAGAAGATATTTGCAAATGATACTTTTGATAAGAGGTTAATATTTAAAATATATAAAAAAACTCATACAACTCAACAACAACAAACAATGCAATTAAAAATGGGCGGACGACCTGAACTGACTCTCCAAAGGAAGATGGGCAACAAGGAAAGGAAAAGATGTTCGATGTCACTAGTTAGTCAGGAAATGCAAATCAAAACCACAATGGAGTACCACCTTGCGCCTATGAGTGGCTATTATCAAGGAGGCAAGAAGTAACAGTGTAGGAGGTGATGAGGAGGAAGGGGACCCCTCAAGCTCTGCTGGTGTGCATGTACGTTGGTGCAGCCACCGTGGAGAACAGTGTGGAGGTGCCTCAAAAAAATAAAACTAGAACTGCCATGTGATGCAGCAACTCCTGTTCTGGGTGTCTACCCCCAAATAGGAAAACAGTCAGCAACAAAGATATAAGTAGCCCTAAGTTCACTGCAGCATAGTTTACAATAAGACATGGAAACAACCCGTGCCCATCAGTGATGAGCGGACAAAGAAGACGTGGTACATATGCACCGTGAAATGCTACGCGGCCATAAAAAATGAAATATTGCCACTCACGATAACACAAATAGATCTTGAGAACATCATGCTATTTAAAATAAGCCAGATAAAAATAAAACCCATAAGATTTCACTCATGTGGAATATGAAATGAGAAGTAACAAATGAACTAACAAAAACAGACGCATAGATACGGACAACGGAAAGGCGATAACCAGAGGAGAAGGGGGGGGGCAGAGTGGGTCAAGGGGTCAAGTACACGGTGGCAGAAGGAAAGTAGACTGTGGGTGGGGGACACACAACGGAGAATACAGACGTCAAATTAAAATGTCGTACACCTGAAAATTATGTTATTAATCCATATATCCCAGTAAATTTAATTTTTTTTAAATTTAGAATAAGGGAAAAGAACGGTTGCTCATCCTGGTCGGATGGATGTCAGGTGGCGCCACTGTCTGCTGGGCCCTCTCAGGGTTAGTTAACTCTCCTGGGGTTGTGTCTTTATTTGTCACGCTCTTCCCTGTGGGTCGGGGTCCACCCGATGGAGTCCCGCAGTGACGGCGCGATTGCTGTCCGACAGAGATTAAATGAGTTGTGTGCACAGGAAAGTGTAAGCCCAACACTTATACTTCTATTGCATTGTTGACCTTGAACCAGTTTCGTGTCCATGCTAACAACCCTTTTCTCCTTATTCCCTTTAAACGCTCTGCTCCTCCAATGCATCTCCAATCAGCTTTACCGCTCCTGTGGTACCTGCATCAAAGGCTTAAATATTCTTTAATATGAGCTCATTGTATTGGTCTGAGTCATATTTTAACATTTTAAAGACAATAAATATGTAGACAGTTTGAGGGAGCCATACCACCACGATGCCCCAGTGCATGATGGGGGCGGAGCAGAAAATCGGATTTGCTAGTGTTTTTGTTTGCCAGGTTATTTGTGGGCTCAAGTCCATTTTAAAATGTGTTGCTGGAAAGGTAAACACCTCTTTGAGATCTGGGTCGCTCATCGCTCGTGATTCTAAGTTGACTTTGACCTGTGGCAGATGCAGAACTAAAAGGTTCTATTCCATGTATTTGTCCAGGTGTTTACAAGTGAGAAAACCGTTTCCTCCTGTGTGCGTTGGAAATATTTAGCTACATCTGGCACCTATCAATAAAGTAGATTGTAAAGCCTCATAAAGAGGGTTCTGTTGGGTTATAGATGGTAATAAGCTATTACCTAAATTTCATATTTCATAGCCAGAATTCCTAGCTCAGGAGCATTTTAATATAAAAACCCCAGTTTGTGTGATCATCGTGAAGCCTTGGACACATTACACTTGTGTGATCACTTTGGTTTCAGAGCAACTCCGGGCCTTCCCCCTAATGCTACCTACACAGAGTGTAAAACAAGAAAACACGTCAGGATAGGCATCCACCTGTTTTCTCCTGAAAAGGCTACTTCCTCCGACTCCTCACGCCGCTCGGGCTGGGACGCTGGTCAGACAGGGCAACATTCTTTCACACAGAGTGTTGGGTTACACACAACGCAAAATTATGTATTTAATTCTCATCATTTTTAGATCAATAAAAATTGTGCTCTACAGCGCATAGCGCATCAGCTACATATAATTTTTAAGATCGTTAGTTAACCTAAAAACTTGACATTATTATTTTGTATTATTAATGAATAATCTTTGGCTATCTGGACAATTTCTAATAAGACAAAATATTATAATATTCATCAGCAAGCATAGTTTTATATTGTATGTATTTATATATTACATATATCATAAATACCACATATAATGTATATGCCTTCTTGTTTTTTATATTACAGGGTGGCGATTCCTTGAGGTCACGTTAAACAGGGTTTCCCAGCAGAGGTGCCGTTGTCATTTCGGCCCGGGGACATTTGGGCTGCGCAGGGCGGTGCATTGCGGAGGATCTGCTCTCCTGGCCCCGCCCACCAGGTGCCATCCGCCCTGCCCCTCTCCCTCAAGTCTGGGCCATCGAAGATGCAGCCAAACGTTGACAGATGCCCCCTGGAGGAGAAGTGGAGAACTACTGTGCTAATGAAGGTGGTCACTTTTGCCATTTTAACAATGTGAGAATATGGTTCATGTCACTATCGAAAGTCATGTTAAGTTTACTGACTTTCTAAAATGCCCAGGTTTGACAGATCTTCCCATTCCTCCATCCTGCTCTGTCTGTAAAGTAAAAGTTAGTTACTTTAGTTAAAAGCTAAAATTTTACCCTTCGTGGCAGTATGGATTTACCTGCAGAACATTATGCTAAGGAAAGTAAGACAGTCAGAGAAAGACAGAAAAACTATATGATTTCACTCATATGTGGAATCTGATGAACAAACTGAACTAACATGCAAAACGGGGACAGACTCATAGATGGAGAGCAGGTGACAGCTATGGGGGGGAGGTTTGGGGCAGAGGGATGGAGCGAAAAGGAAAAAGGACTCATGGACACGAACAACAGTGTGGGGATTGCTGAGGGGTGGGGAGGATGATATTAGGAGGATAAATGGTAATGGAAAAAGACACAATAAAGATTAAATTAAAAATTAAATTTAATTAATAGGGGTGATTAAGACTCTGGCAGGAACAGGAATGGCAGAGAAATACCACTGTGCATAAACGGTAATGAAGCGCTTATTAAGAAAGGAGGAGAGGATTTCATCCTAAAGTTAACTATCTTGTTCCAAAATATGAATGAAGGTAGTGGAGGTGCAAACTTGAATAGATATATAAAACTGTAAAGGTGTACAGAAATGACTCTACTGCTTTGGTTTATAAATACACAAAAATGAATCTAAAAATAAGAAACAATGTGTTCAAACTTTGGCAAATTTGGCTCAGTTTGATGATGTAATTCATGTTTTTAAAAAAGAAAGAATTCTGTTAATGCTTTATGGCCAAATATTATAGTAACACAAACTTAGAATTTGGTCTTCTTTGCATTAAAATTGATCTTGGAGTGTTTGGTTAGCACTGAACCTGGAGCAGAAAGGGTTAATATGAACTGTCTGTGTAGTCCGCTTAGATATCAGAGACTCTGTACAACAGGAGAATAATTTTCTGGGTTTTGGCTGATTAAGTAACATCCTTGATGATTTTTTAAAAAATCTTTACTGAAGGAGCTACAGTTATGATTGCTTCTTCTGCATTTATTTTAATATATTTTATTGTCACTTTGATTAATAAGTAGTCCAGCCAAAACCATTCATGCACTCAGGAATCTATGATTCTTTCTTAATAAATGACCTCCTTTCCTACAGCTCTTTCGATTTTTGTCTTTCAAGATCAGATTCATAAACTGAGAAAAAAATTCAAGGTGTCTTTTGTACCTAAGCTTTCTTTGGAGTTTCCCAGAGGGCTCCTGAGAAAAGATTTGGGTTCATTTTTTAACTTAAGTCACCAAAAACTCAGCGGCATAAAGCCACACAAATGTACTCCCATATAACTCTGGAGGCCAGCAGTCCAGACCGAGTCTCAGAGGGCTCAAACTGAAATGTCAGCAGAGAGGTTTCCTACTGCAGGCTCTGAAGGGAGAGTCCACTTCCTCACCTCTTGTAACTTCTCCTTGTCACCCACAGTCTTGGGCTCAGGGCCCCTTCCTCTGCCTCCAAAGCACATCTATCACTCCAACCTCTGCTTCCTTCAGCACATTCTCTCCTTTGATATCTTACACAAACCCTTAGGGTTATTTCATGCCCACTCAGATAATCCAGAAGGATTACGTTAATCCTTAAGGTAATCAGGGCTGCAAAAACACTTTTAACTATGAGTGTCAAAGACCTATGAGGTACTCATAGGTCCGGGGGTTAGGGCACCTAACTCCAAGACCAGAAGGGCTTTGGTGGGCCCAATGTTCAGCCTACCATGCCTTAGAAAAAGAAGGGTACCAGAGATAGCTACATTGGCTGGGAAACTCCGTATTTCTTAAGTAGCTCCACATCATGGTAAAAATTACAAGGAAACATCGTTAAAAGGAGGAGGAGGAGGAAGAGGAGAAACTTAGCCTTCCTTAAGTTAATGTTGTCCAAGTACAACATTATTAATATATTTTGTCGATTACATACTTGACGAGGCGGATTGAAAGACTTTGGAGATTTGCCGATGCCTTTGCTGCCCACAGTATGTGTTCCTAAGCCCAGAGAAAATCATTATGGGAGAATTATGTGTGCTGTCCCAACAGAAGATTTCACTCTCCTTCACTCTGCTTGTTGGTTACTGAAGTCAATTTAACCCCCTCTATTGTCTTACCATCAACAGGCGGTCTCTCCTTTTCTCTCTTCCTGGTCTGAAGATGTAAGGAAAGACTCGAGATAGAAATCAAGTCCAACAGAAACAGTCTCAGAGCCTTGTAGAAAGGCCTGAACCATCCACTGTTCCCTAATGATAGTTCAAGACACACCCTCGTGGGGGTAGGCTTTGAAGCTCAACTCAACATTACTTAGTCGACCATGAGACTGTACTAGCGAACTAAATCAGGATATTCAGGATGCTTTTGAGTTCAGAAGCTCATGACTTTCAGGAAAACCATTCTGCCGAATTAAGATCCAGTAGAACAAGACTTAAGTATATGTAGAATGAGCTGAACAGAGATTTCAGGTGACATTTTGAGGGGATTATCCTTGGAATTATTCTGAATGTTTGATGTTCTGATACATACATAAGAAAGCCCTTTATCCCTTTAAAATCTGTCTCTAATTCTCAAATTATGCTTTTGTAAACTAAAATTTAAATACTTTTAAATGCCATCTGGTTCTCATAATTCTAGATTTTATAATTCTGGTGTTCAGAATTCAGGAACAAATACTTTGCATCTCTTTCCTTTTTATAGCAGTGTAGTTATTTGCATAAAGTCACTACAAATCAGTCTTCCTTTGTAGAGGAATAATAAACACATTTTCACAATCAGGGCTATACCTAGAGCACCATATTTGAGAATAAATCACATTTAATGAGCTTTTGTAACCAAACAGGTGGGCTGGGCTGCCTGCTGCAATGAAAATAAAACTCGTGAGACAGGTGCTGGTGCAAAAGGAAAGAGGTTCATTCAGGTGCCCCAGAGAGTGGGGAACTCCTGTCTCAAATATCATTCCCCCTTCCTGCTCAAGCCAATGGGTGTCCTAGGGACAGGGAGCGGGGGGCTTTATTTTTCCATCCAGTTATCTTGCTAGCTTTTGGCACACTTGAGTCCTGTCCATTCATCTTTTTAGATTTAGGAGCGCTGGGTCCCTATCCATTCATCTTTCTAATATTCAGGACACTTGGGCTCTATCTATTCATCTTCCTAGTTTTTGGCACACTGTTTAAGTACTTCCCCCTGCTGCCATCTGAGCCAATGGGGGAGACCACCCCCCACCCTCAGCACTCCCTGACTTTCCACGGTAACACTTTGACAAGCCCACCATTTAGGATCAATGATACGTGAAGAGCCAATGCCCATAAATATTTTCCAGAAAATGGTCTTGGTACCTTTCTGTAACCTTGCAAGTTCCTAGAATTAATAGCAGCGGGCAACATTAGGAAGTTTAGCAGATTATGGGACTTTGAAGAGAAAGGGGTTCAACCAACTTATGGGTACTGCTGGTGGAAGCTGTGGAGATTCATTTCTCAGGTTTGTTTTTCTAGCATCAGAACACAAGGACCAATGACATTGTTTGGTTTAATCTTGGCAATAACAGAGCCTCTGGAAAATGCCTCCTAAAACTCCTTATGAAACTTCTAGGCAGAAGTTAATTCTCTGGCCTCGCAATTGTTCAGCACTTTTAAGTCTAGGTTTGCTAATCATACTCAGATAGGCACATCTCTTTAATCAAGATTTCTAATGAGTCTGTATAAATTAATCAGGCCAAAACACGGTGATGTCCTCTCTTTTCCGTGATCAAAAATAGTCCTTGGAGACCACTTATTATCACACTTGAAAACCCAACTGCCCTGTATTAAAGGCAAGCGTATTGTGGTTTTTAAGATAAAATCGTAACCCAATTATACAAATATAAAACAAACACTGTGTTGCAAACATCCACAGCCAGACAGGTACACGGAATCCGGGCAGACAGAAGAATATTCATGGAGCCGTGGGGATGTCTGACATGCCCTTATTCCAGGGTAGGCAAGTCATGCACGCTGTAAACTGTGTGTCCCCCTACATGTCTCTGCATGTCACCAGTCCCCTCTGTGTGGCACCCCAGTGTGGTACCCAGCAGGGAGTCCTTATCCCCTTAAATACTAGAGACAGACAAAGCCGGCGGAGTGCCAACAGACCTTATGCATCAGAGCTTCATACTACAGATGCGAGTCCACTCAAGGCGATGGGAACAGTTGATGGGACCCAGTCTCAAGGCTCTGAGGACACTGCTTATCAGGCCCTTTCAAGGCTATGGGAACAGTGCTTCCCTTAGTTACTCAGACACCTGGGTGAGGAAGCCAGACTGCCTCCATTTACCCTCCATCAACGATCTCATTTAATATATTCATAAATGAGAGAACCAGCAACATATTCCAAGTGTCAAAGGAAAATTCAAAGAATGAGACATATAGACAAGAAGGATGCTGCCGTTACAAATAGATGCAAATTGGCTGCTTATGGGGGGGTGACAGGAAATCAATCACTTCCCCACTAGAATGATTCATTTGCATATTTATAGAGGGAGTCATTTGCATTGCTGGTTATCTATAGCTGAAAGAGTTGTAAGTAGCTCAAAGTCAGTGAAAGGTAGAGAGAGCCCTGAAGGGTGCCCTAGACAGGACACTTAATCATCATTATTTATTTTGCCCTTTTCTAAGTCTTTAACAATTTTTTCTGACACCTACAGGCACCCCACTTCCCCACTCCCTCTCACCTTTTTAAAAAGCTTCTAGGCTCATCTCATAAAATTTAGATTTCTCCTCCTTTTCTCCTTAAAAGACGACTTGATCCACAGAAGCATTAATGAACTCCAAGAGGTGCACTTCTTCCCCACTGACTTCTTCCCAGCTGAGTGGAGTCCCCGGGAACCACTGCCCCTCGGCCTCCCTCGGGCTCCAGCTGGCTGGCTCCTTGAAAACCTCGGGCCTCCAAAAACATATCAACGTGACATAACTAGCCCCTTAGTCGGGCCTGAAAAGCAGCTCACGTTTCTCTTAGTGGAAGAGAATGAAACTCATTCTTACTTGAGTAACTTAGTCCCACCCAAGCGGCTGTCCGATTGGGCAAGCACTCCAAGGGCTGGCCACTCACAAGTTTCCGGTTGGCAGGCAGAAGGCAAAGGGAGGCCCTGGTGCCCAGGAACCTGGCCCTCTGTCCAGGCTTCCCCGGGAGAACCCGAAAACCCTGCGTACCTCTGCCCTAAGGCACTCCCTTTTGTTCTCTGCAAAGCTATTGAAGAGCTGCCTTCTATTTCAGCGCCTTTCCACTCTGAAGGCAAGGCTTGCAGTCTGCTGAAGTTATTTTAGTTAGATTACTTAAAGGCAACACACAGACAGATGCAAATGTATGCAAATAAGGCACACAATGGAGTAATTAAAATAAAATCTAGTAGCCTTAAATAGACATCAAATAATAGTCCTAGGAGAGGCAATTAATTCTATTGTTTACAACCACTCACTTTGTTAGTTGGTTTTTTCTTTTCCCACATGAAGAGGCAAAACATTTTCTGTGCTTCTCTGATAGAAAGGCAAAAACCATTGCCTTTATTATCCGCTTTGTTGTGGTTGGGAACAACAGCCAAACAAGTGGAAAAACCACTCAGAAATGGCACCTCCCCTTGGACGGCTTTCAGGGTCCGCCCACTGCTGACCGCCCAGTGTCATTGAGTTCTACAGGAACCCCCTTCTCAGCTCCTCCTGCCCCGCACCTCCAGCTGCCCTTGCTCCCGGTCCCCCGCCGGGGATACAGGTGCCGTCCCCTCGGCCAGAAGATGGAAGGCAGCCCAGGCACAGAGACAAGTGAGCGGGCAATCGTGTGGCCAGGCTGCTGAGTGGAAAGGGAACCAGCAAGGTGTGCATGAGCCGCAGCAGCTGCGGGAGAAAGGGGGCGTTGGGTGAAGAGCCTGCGATACCGGCCCTGCGAGGAGGGCCGAAGGAAGTCCAGCACACGATGGAAGCAAGCACCGGAAGAAGAGAGCCCTGGAGAACACCACTTCATCATCTGTACTTGGAAGAACCAGCAGGAGTCATGGGCGTGGAACGCAGTGGAAGGCTGGAAGGGACACGAGGATAAGGCCAAAGAGACAGGGTGGCCAGAGGCTGCAGGGCTGGGCCTGCCGCTGTTCAAAGGCAAACCGAGGCGTATTAAAATGGTAAGAGTTTGAGTACAAATCTACTGCCATTGGGCAGCACCAAACCAGACGTTCGTGGAGACGTTCATGGAGAAAACATACAAGTGAAGAACGGGAACTGATTGGCTCTGGCTGAAAGGCTGGTTGGCTGTTTGTGATTGGTTGTCCTCACATTTCTATTCTGCGACCGGAGGTATTTACAGGCCTAGAGTTTGGTTTGTGTACGTGACCACCATGGCGTGAGAGCCTCCTCGGCCTCACGGCCTCCTCGTGTGATTAACTGAACACCGAGTTAAGGGAGCCAGCAAAGAGCTTTCAGTAGGTGAGTGATGAGACAAACTGTTCTTCCAAGGTCAAGGCCACCTGTCTGCATCTTCACAGAAGGGACAAAAGGGCAAAGGCTAAGGGAGGAGTCCCCCCACTCAGAGGCTGTGGCGGTCCTACGTGGGGGAGACTAAGGTAGCTTTAATTAGGGCAACAGCCGTGGACAAGAGAGGGGGACATGATGTGAAGGCATTAAGGGTGGAGAAAATCAACGTCCCTGATGATCGATTAGAACAGAAGGGGCTGGGATGAGAACGAAAGGGGGTTCAAGTCCGCTCCCTGTGTTTGGCAACCCTGGTGTCCTGCCCTGGGGCAGGACGAGGTGCACAGTTAGGGGGTGGGGCAGAGATTGAGGGGCAGATTAGATGTATTAAGAAATAAGTGCTTGGTGCCCAGGAGACGGATGGACAGACAGGCCCGCACTTGGTCGGTCATGCAGAGTGTGCATTTAAGGGGCCACGGAAATGTAGTGATGGCTGATGGAGGGTGGTGACAGCAGGGATTTAGAAGTGACAGAATCCAGACAAATGCAGGAAGTATCTTGGGGTTTTTTCCCCTTCCTTCTCTAACCATTAAAACATTATTCGCGAGCTCCAGACCATGTTCATGGCTTTTATGGAATGAGTCATCTCACCCTAGAAAAGGCTGGACGATGAGGGCTTTGGCTTGTGTTGTAGTCTTTTTCCATTCTGATGTCTAGAGCCTTCCTGAAGTCAATGCAAGAGATGCATCGGAGGAGCACGGCACTGCAGCTCTCTCCCCGTGCGGGAGTAATGGGGTGATTTACCCAAGTCGCACAGCTGACCGGGGGCAGAGCCAGACCAGACCTGGAATCCCTTCTGGGCTCTGATCTGGGGCCCTTCCCACCTCCCCCCCACCCTCCGCCACCGCTCATCTCTCCCCTTGGCAATCACTCGTAAACATTTAAAGCAGAACATCGGAGGAGCTGCACTTTAAGCGATCCATCCCTATGCCCAGAGGTCCGTTGGAGCTGAAGTCTGAAATGAATAGTTCCTCACCCAGAATCACCGTGTCCCCAGGCCAAGATGAGTGGCTGTTCGAGGCCACAACTCGAAACAGACCTGGAGCAGGGAGCACGGCTGAGTGTGGTGAGACAGGGACAGGGAGGCGGGGGACGCTGGGGAGGCGGGGAGGAGGCAGAAGCCAGTGCCACCAGGCCGGTGCTCGGAACCTGCCCTGGCTGGCCGGGGGAGGGGTAGAGATGTGAAGCTGGTAACTGAGCCTTGAGTGCAGAACCTCAAGCTGGCAACCTTCAGGAACCCCAGATTCACAGGCTGGCCCCATCCCGCCCACTCCAGGTGTCTTCTGACGTTGGAGCAACATCTCCACCAAACATTTGTTAATTCATTAACCTCGTGTGAATGGCCTGAGCTAGCGACAGAAATCTATCCGAAAGACTGGCATTCTAAAAAAAACAAAACAAAAACAAACCTATAATTGAAGAGTAACATGACCCTGAGTTAGGAGTGACACTACATAATGCAGAGAGGTTATAAGGACTCCCCAAAACAGGTCAGGTTTATTCAAATTATTTTGTCACAGCAGGAGAAAATCAAACGGTCGTAATAATATGCCAGGGTGCCTCCTTTCTGCGCGCTGCGCACGCGCCGCATTTTTCACCAATGGAAGGCAAGAGCCTCCGCCGGCGAAACGATCACAATGCGCTTTATCGCGGGGGCCCGAAACAAACCCACAGCCGCCCCAAGGCGCGCGGGTAACGCAGCAACATTGGAAACGACGTCAAGAACAAGCGCTCACTAAAAGCATTGCTGGTAGAAGCTGTCTTCACGTGGACGGGAAACACCACGTGGACTCACCGTTTCCATGGTAACTGTTTTATTACTACGTGGAAAGAGCATAATGAACAGTTAAGACCTTCTATTTTATGTAATGTTCACTTCGTGCCAAACGTTTATGTTAGTGTACTGCTTTCTCCTTTTATTTTCTTATTTTAATTAAAACTAATTGTGTTCAATATAATGGCGATGTATAAGAAAAATGATGTAGTATATTCGTGGCTGGTGTTTATAAAACAAGATATATTCCTTTAATATTTTAATTTTAGAGAAACCAACATACTTCTTTTCTCAGGGTGTTGGCAATTCAGAGCCTCTTAAAAAAAAAACCCAGTAAATATATGTCCTAGATGTGTTTAGTAAATGCTCTAAGAAATATGTCTGTGTTAAAAGATAAATTTCTGGAAAAAGTAAAACAACGTCTCTCATACAAATATGCAAATAGATTTGTGTTTAAACTATTACATTACTCATTATGAGAGAACTAGGCGGTAAAGACTCTCCATGACCTCCGAACCCTGTTCTCAGCTGGGCGTCTCCTGTGGCTCCTCCTTCATGTCCTTAGTGGTGGGACATCTGTCCAGCTAGACCTCAGGGGGTTGGTCTCGGTGGTTCGGTTGTGTTTGGGTGTGGCCGTGCCCTAGGCCGCCCTCCTGAGCAGAGTCTCGTCATCGTTTTCGTCAGTTCTTTTCATCATTTGGGAAAATATGCTTGGGGACCATGGCTGAGGTTTGGCTGCTGCTGGTTCCTTTAAGGAGAGTGTTCCCGGTGGGAGTGTCAGAAAGGTGAGTTCCCCACCTTCCCAGAGTCAGGTTTAGGGCCCTACCCCTAAACCTGCCCCTCCCCCTACCAGAAATTGTTAGGCCTGTTTGAACAGTGCCATTGATGAGTCGCATGCAAGGAGCTCTCGCGTTGGAATAGAGGCTGGGCCTTCCCTGGACTGGATTTGTACGGGGGACGGTGTGAGTGTAACTGTTAGGAACCGTATGCCTTGTAGCAAGTCCCTAAAGAATTGGCAGTGTCCTTGCACCCATGCTGTCTTTCTGTCGACTGAAGTCCTGGTGTTACTGACCTATTATTAGCAGTCACGGTGCAGTGTTTCTAGTCATAAGGTCAGATCTTAACAATAGCTAAAGCAGCAGGTAAAGGCGGAGCCTCCAATAACTCCTGAACACGCTGGCTGACGGTGTTAGGCAACCAGATGTCCTCGACGGGTTTATTATCCTTCTAATGCACTCTCAACGAACCTCTCACTTTGGCGGCTTGTCACTGGCAAGCTCACCGCACCAGTGTTCAGTCTCGTGACATCCACAGATAGTTTCTGTTCTAGTTTCCACTAGACAATGACATCCCCCTGATAGCTGGTAAGGTGAGAAGGGAAATGTCTGTTTTCTCTACTCACAGCACCTCTGACACCAGCTCTATGGGTTCCCCCCAATTAAGCCACTCCCCAACTCTGTGGACACCACCTGGGTGTCCCACAACCTGATTCTGCCACTCGGGTCTCGGAGTTGCAGGTCTCAGTCTCACAAGATGGCCCTCCACTTGAGACACCTGTGCATGTCCAGACTGTCACCTGTGCTACTGACCGACTGGCTACGCACAGGCTGCAGGAATCCACCCCCTCGGCTTCTGGAGTTTGCTGTGTCGGTTCCCAGACCTCAGGAAAACACTTATGGACATTTACCTGTTTATTACAAAGGGTGCAGAGGAACAGCCAGGTAGAGACATGACCGAGGGTGAAGTCCAGAAGAATCTTGGGTACAGGGACTTGTCCCGTGGAGTTTGGGGATGTCGCCTTCCAAAGGTAGGCACTTTCAACCCCATGATGGCTCCCTGCCCCCTGTAGTTCAGGGTTCTTATGAAGGGTTCATTTTGTAGGCGTGATTGATCAAGGCAATGGCTATTGGTTATTTTGTCGATCTGTGATTCTTGTGCCCTCCCCAGAGGTTGGGAGATAGGCCTGGAGGTTCCAACCCTGATTGAGTAGTTAGTTCCTATGGCAACCAGCCCCCACCCTCCAGGAGTCACCTCATTATCCTAACTCAGTTGTGGTTGAAAGGGGCTTGTTGTGAATAACAAAGATGCCCCTCTCACCGCATCTCTCAGAAATTACTGGAAATTATGAGGGTTTTAGGATCCCCGTGCCTGGGCCTGGGATAGAGACCAAGTGTATACACCATGGGGAATGAAACAATGTTTAGTCAAAACAATCGCGGAAAACACGTGCCAGAGGGCAGTTCACATAAAAATGGTGGATGCACTTAATTACTCACACATGGAGGAATCAAGCTGTTCAAATCTCTTCTAGACCAACAACAGGTGTTACAAGTAATACTGGGAGCACGAGCCCTCATTCATGAACGAGTCCCTCGTTTTCAATAATCTGGGGACTGCTCTGTCTTCGGAGAGAAGGCGAGAAGCGTGATTTAAACCCAGGGCAACAGCCCAGAGCTGTGTGAGCTCCGAGGACCTGGGGACAGTCAACTACAGGGGAGCGAACACTGAACAGGTTCCCGGAGATGACCGGGTGGCTGTGGGGCTTATCAGGAAGCAATGGGGCAAATGTCAAAGGGGAAAGAGCACACACCCAGGCTGCGAAAATGCTCTTCAAAGTCACCGGCTTGCTCCTCGAACTAAGACCTGGCCCCCTCGTGGAATCACACAGAGCAGGAAGACAAGGGATTGGCACGCAGATAAAATAAGCACTGGGCAACCTCAACGCATGTTTCCTGTGAGGGGGGGCATGTGGGGGCTCATCTGCCTGTTAGTTACCAGAAAGCTCTCTCAGTTCACAGCCGTTTTAAAGCGCCCCTTGTCCGAGCCGGGAGCACACCGCAGGGTCGGAGCGATGGTGACCTGACACTGGGCTCTCTTCTGTCACTCTTAGGAAGACAATGTGCCTTCTGTTGGGGACACAATGTTCTTTTCAGCGTCTATCACGCACACTGAGCGAAGCCTGCCAACTAGTGTGGATATGTCCGGTTGAAAAAAAGACCCCTGACCACACTGCCCCTTGACCTGTCTTCGTCTCCGATGCTGCGGTCTCGGAGCGTCCGAGGGGGCTCCTCAGGAAGTGGTCTCTCACTCTTCCATTCTGCCTCTGCTGCGTGTTTCTGGAGAGTGCGCTCTGACAAAAGGAAGGTTTCCTTCTTTACTCTTCAGCCACGTGTATTGCTGCAGGGGCTCCGAGCACTGTCCTTGGGCAACGTCACAGCTCTCACTTTAGACGGCAAAGCAGACGGGCGCTCTTCTCTTACGAGCAAGGTGTGGCCGTCCAAACGTTCCCTCTGACCGGGACGGCCCTTTTAGGAACTTTACGATGATCAAACGAAGGAAAAATAGATTTGAAAGACGGTCTTAAAGTCAGGAATCTACTCTAGAATTTGTTGTCCCGCAGAATCTCGGTAACCAGCACAGATCGGCTCCTGCACTGTTGCTCTCGGTGTTTTGAACCAGAAGAACATATCTAAGTTAATAGGTGTCAACATTCGGCTTTTCAAACAATGTGGGGAGGTTTTCTCTTCCTTCCTTCCTTTCTTCCTTTTTTTCTTTAATTCCTTCCTTCCTTCTTTTTTTTCTTTCTTTCTTTCTCCAAGGTATTGTGGGATTTCCCTTCCAAGGCAGTCCCCACCCCTTCCCATCTGAGTGTCCTGAAGCCCCTCCGGGCAAGGGTCACAGAGGGAGGCTCAGGTTTCTTTGCAGTAAAGCCGGTGGGCTGTTCCCATTTTATTCCCACCCCACAGCCTCCCTGACCTTTGGCAACTCTCTGTCTTTGAGTCTGTTTGTGTTTCATCTCATTTCATTTTTCTCAGACTCTACCTACAGTTGAAATCATAGTGTTTGTTCATCTTTCTCTGACTCGTTCACTTAGTGTAAGGGTTACCCTCTAGGCCCACCCACGCCGCAGCAAGTGGCAAGATGGCACCACCCTTTTTCTGCTGAATAATGTTCCATTCTGTGCGAGTTCACAGTTGTCCACCTAATGGTTCCAATAGCTTCCTACATGCTGTAAGCAATAATAAGAGATTCATTTGGGATTGTACATTCATGGAAGATCTGACTGAAGGGGGCTTTTTCTGGAATTCTCTTTCCAGATCTGTGGCTTTGAAACTTTTTGGAAACTTTCTATATTTACCTATTCTATACATAGGTTTATATGCATATGTAAATGTTGCATATTACATACATACACAATATTATGTAGATATCATATATGCATATATGCAAAACAAAAGCATTAAAAATTACTCTTTCTATATGCAATACTCTGCTGTTTTCACTACTTTTCCTCTTCTAGTTTCTCTTTTTAAAAAAAAAATTCCAGTCACAACCACTAAATTGATTTCACCAGCCAGTAATGGTTGCAATCTATAGTTTGAAAAACACTGCTCTAAACCAATTAAACATGGTACTTTACTCCAGGTTTCTTCCGTTAATTTGATTTGCCAGAGACAGACCGCGTCACTGATGAAGTGACAGCAGGGGCCGATGTGTGTCCTGCTGGTCTACCCACCAACGCACGCTCTTCCCAGTGGCCCCTGCAGCCTCGCTCAGTGAATTAGTACGCTTGGTGTCCCGGTAAATCTTAGAGGCCCTCTCCTTTATCTGCAGAAAGTATCTACTTTCAAACGGAGAAAAGAATCCCCACCGAAAAACGAGCCAAACCCCACAGTAAATCTAAGAGAAAGTGATAAATGAGACTGGTTGTCAGCAGAGCCCAACCACCTTCCCTCAAGAAGTGTGACTAGGACTTCAAATTCATCTTCATTAACGTGTTACCACTTAGCATGGTGTTCCAGAGACACACTTGCTAGTTAATAATTAATCAGCAGTCTCTATGAACAGCAGCGGCGGTGGCGGGAAGGGGTGGCGGACTTGCCCAGCAGAGAGAAAGATTCCCAGCGATGACGCCATCGCCTACTGTCTTAAAGATGTAAGAACACGGCCTCTGCAAAACCCAGCTGATGGCGCAGATTTATTAAAATACAGTCCTCTTTGGACCCTACTCAGACTCTGTGTCCGCGGCGCCTAGCTGGGCAGGTGCCACGTCACCAGCACTGGGTAAACCCTCGTTGGATGAAAGGGTGAACAACAGTGAATGAATGTGTTAGAATGCAGCTCACAGGCGGCAAACGCAAGGCCTGGGGCCAGATCCGGCCCTCCACCCTGTTCTATCCCGCCCGGCACACCTCCTTTCCACCCGGCAGCAGTGCCCAGCTCTCACTTAACTGTTAAGGAGTAGTTCCATTTATACAGTCCTGAAATGACATTCAGCCCTTTGAAGGCAACTGCAAGGCCAATGAAAATGAGCTTGACACCCCCAATGTAGATCGTCAACTTTTTATACTTGCACATAGACAGACAGCCCGACCCGCACCCTCTTTGCATTTACTGAAGAGCGTGCGCCCTTTCCGCTACTCATCCAAGCCGAGAACTTCTCAGTCGTGTTCAACACTCCCTCATTCTGTCCCGTCTCGCTAATGTTTATGGGGTTCCTGCCACGGGCCGGCGACCACTATGTCTCTCAGGTCCATATGTTCCCCTCCATTTCGTGTGCCGCAGATTCGCTCCTTCTCCCCGAGATTCCGGCAGCAGCCTCTTAGGTCTGTCCTGCACCGAGCCTCCAGTGCCATCCCCGATCAGTCCCACACACGGCTGCCCACGTCATCTCCCCGAAACACATTATTCGCCTGCTCAGAGTCCTCCCGAGTCTGGCGCAGAAGTCCCCACTTTTTTCCTAGGTTCATTTCCCCGACATCGATCCTCTACCTCGCTTGTACAGCGAAATCCTCACGCTTTGCTGAATGCCCCATGCTCTTTCTTCTTCTTCCTTTTAAATTTAATCTTCATCATATGCTGTTTCATCACTGCAAAACTTTGAACACTGTGTTCCTTCTGGAAATAGTCTTCCCATCTTTTCCACCCAGGACATTTCTGTTTATTCTTAATGATCCAATATATTTGACACCTTTTCTATGTAACCTTTTCGGTCCAACAGCCCTTCTCACCAATTATCCTCCGAGTCCTTTGTTCCTTTTCTGTGCTCCCTTTCGCTCTACCACAAGTTTAGAACGGCATCTATTAAATGTGACTGTTATTTTTATTTACATGCCTATTGTTGCTCCCTCCTCGAGACTGCAAAGCCCTTCCGGATCAACGCTAGTGAGCGAAATTGGAGACTTGGGCGTTAATCCACTTTCCTACCACCTGTCATACCTATCACAGATGTGGTCTGTCAGATCTCATAGTTTCTAGAAATATAATCCAATGTTGCTAGTTGATGCAAAGAAAACGGAACCATTACAAGGTGTAAGGCAGCTGACACAGTTTCCAGGAGAGGCAGGCTTGGGTAGTTCAGATGTTACTCCCTCTGAAAACTGTCCCGGCTCAAACTTCTCTCCCACTGGCACAGGGCCACACCAGGACCAGCAGCGCCTTGGTCGAAGCTTCCCCAGAACTAGCAAACTCGCACATTTACGCCAACCACTCTTCTTACTTCTTCCTTCCCAGCCGTGGCACCTTGCTGGTCCTCACGCCAGGCAGAGCCTGTAGACTGTGTGCCTAGGCACTCCACACAGGTTATATATGCTGGAAAAAACACAGCCCACCTGTGGACCCTAGCTGCAAAGGAGTCTGGGAAATGTAGTTTTAACCTTGCTCATTAGTTCAGGAAGCCAGCTAACGGGGTGGGGGGGCTGGAATGGGTGAGGAATCAGCCACTTTGCACTATCCGCTCACATAATTGCCTAATAAATGATGAGGAAACAATGAACAGAGAGACGGGTGAAATATAAAAATCATAATTACCATTTTATCTCCTTCACATTTTGCTAAGTACGGTAATTCAAATTTAGCATTTAATTAAAATACACCATTATTCCTTCAAAAATATTATTTATTATCTTCTTTTCAGGCAATTGTTTCCTTTTCTCTGCCTTCAGAACATTATCTGCTTCTAAATTTTCCTAATGCTCATACTGTCTACATGTTTCTGCGAGTGTCGCTTGTGCTTTGAAATGCCTTGCACCCTTTTTGTTTGTGTAGAAACACAAACCCTCTGATTAAAACACACACTGACTCTACAAACAACAACAAAGGCTCTTTCAAACGGGAGGCCATACTTCTAAGTTACTCCTATCAGAAGAGAAAAAACGAACAGAATTTTGGTTTCTCTTTCTTACTTGGTAACTTCATAGCACAGTAATAAAAATAATTAAGCTGCTACTTCAGGCCTTTCAGGCATGGAACTTTTGTAAAAATCCATAAGCACAAATAAACTCATTTTTTTCACCCGTGCTGTAAAGACCAGCCCCCAAATTGGCAATCCCATGGTGCATTTCCACGGGACGGCTCGTGGGCACCAGGCTGAGTTCTAAAGTCAGAAACTGGTTGAGTGACAGAATTTACTCTCCCACCCAACTCCGACCTTGACTGACTGGGTAGCCCCAGTGAGTAACATGAGACCTAAGAAGGGTGAAAGGTTAAGAGACAAAACTTTGGTATTCTAGGGCCAAGCAAAGATGTTATTGTAACAATAACAATATGAATTCATTTTTATGTAATGCCTTATAATGTTTTTAAAAGCGTTTCTCTTGATAAGGGATGTTTGCCACATTTCTGGGAAGCAACCGTGCATCACCTCTATTTGGAAGATAACGCCACTGAATCCAAGTCAATAAAACAGGGAACATAATATACGTGAGCACCAAGTCAGGCGCTGTCACTACCCGTCCGGTGGCAGAGCCTGTAGAACTAGCCAGGACGGGAAAGCAGAGATCAGGGTAAGGCACTCGGGTGGACCAGGCGCAAAAGGCAGCTCTTAGCTCGACTTCCGAGAAGGTAAGGGTGACATCTAAACCAGGGGCCCTCAGCTCTTCCCAGTGTCCGAGACATCCTTGATGGTCACAGGGTGGTAGGCGGGGACACGCTACTATCCCTAGCGGGTGGAAGCCAGAGATGCTGCTAAGCCTCTTTCAGAGCTCACCTGCCGGACAGCCCCAAATGTCAACAGTGCCACCACTGGGAAACCTCAACCTAAGCAGGTTGCAGGTACCTGAGGAGGAGTTGGCTAGATGGAGGGACAGGGGAAGGACAGGGCATGGGACAGAGTTCCAGGACACGGGAACCTCTTGCATGAAGGACCTCCGCACTGACTGACTTGGTGGTTTTTATTGTTAACGTAAAATACACATAAGGTAAACTTTACTGTTTTAAACACTTGTAAGTGCATGATTAAGCGGGTTGAGTGAGAACTTTCACGTTGTTGCACACCCACCATGCTCATCTGTGTCTGGGGCTTTTGTTTGTGAAGTGAGAACTCGTGTTCCCCTCCCCAGCACCTGGCAGCCACCACGCCACTTTCTGTCCCTACGCACTTGACGACTCTAGGGACGTCATAGGAGTGGAATCACACAGTATGTGTTCTTTCCTGCCTGGCTCATTTCACTGAGCACAATGCCCTCAAGTTTCATCCATGTCATGGCACATGTCAGATTGTCCTTCGTGTGAGGGGCTGAATAATATTCCCTCGTATGTACGCACCACATTTATCCTTCCACTTATCCATCGGCGGACACTTGAATTGCTTGGCTATTGTCAATAATGTTGCCATGAACACGCGTGTACAAGTATCTGTTTGAGTTCCGACATTTGATTATTTGGGGTACATACCCAGAAGTCATTCACAGATTATCTTTATGCACCAGCTAATGTCCTGGCCCCACTCTAGTGCTTGTGCATGGGAAGAACAATACCCACAATCCTTCCTGTCCTGAAACTCACATTCATGGACGAGATGCTTCAAGGAGAGCCCTGCGGAGATAAGAAGAGGAGGTGATGTAGGACTGAACATGACCGGCAGCCGGAGTCTAGGAGAGGAGTGGTGAGCAGGGATGGATGGAGCCTTACAACACAGGCAACCCAGGTCACGGCTCTGCGCTTCATTTTGTGCACAGTGACAAGTTCAGAGCAGTTAGTTGCTTGCCCAAGGTCACACCTTGCAAGGTCTTCCTGCAGAGATTTTCTCTGGAGCTGTAGAACCGGGTCCCGGCACGCGTTCATCAAACGCAGCAGCCGGCACTTCGTCTCTTCGGCATCTGGTCTCTTCCATCTGCCTTCGGGATTCTCTCCAGAATCAGCTTCGTCAACAGCAAGAGGGCATTTTCATGTTCTGCTTGAGCCACATTCATTCTACATGCAGCTTCGCTGCCAGTACTCACCTTATTTGAAGAGATTTCCTACACGTACAGGATTCAATGGCATTGATTCTGGAAAGAAATGTCACACTTCCCCACAGCCTAGCTCTGAAATAAACAGCTTCTTTTCCACTTGAAAAAATAAAAATCACATATGACCTGAGTGCATTCTGTCTGATAAAACAGAGAAGTGTTCTAACAATAAGAACACTGTTTTTCCTAACCCTTGCTTTCGTTGAAGGTCATGGGCAGCTTGCGTAAATATTGCATGAAACCTGTTTTGCAAGGAATCACTGTCTGCGATGATTTATAGAGCCAGGAGTCCGCTGGCAGAGTCTACCTTTTCAAGTGTTGCAAGCTTTTATGTCCTAGTGAGAGGAAGAAAGCGACCCTTTCTCACTGGGTACTGAAGACATTCTTTGTGCAAGATTAAGACCTTAATGCAGTTCATTGGACAGTTATGATTAGGAGAGGGTCTTTATTAAACAGTGTGTCAGCCCTGGCTGGTGTGGCTCAGTGGATTGAGTGCAGGCCTGTGAACCAAAGGGTTGCAGGTTGGATACCCCGTCAGGGCACATGCCTGGGTTGCAGGCCAGGTCCCCAGTAGGGGGTGCATGAGAGGCAACGTCACATTGATGTTTCTCTCCCTCTCTCCTTCCCTTCCCTTCTCTCCAAATAAATAAATAAAATATTTTTTAAAAAACAACAGTGTGTCAGGTAACAAGATGTGCTGCAATTCCTTTCAAAATCCAAACTTCATTGGCTGTAAGAGCAAGCATAAGTTATGGCACCAAGTTTCTATCAGGAAAAAATGTATGTGCTTTTATATTCTCAGTTATTCTTCTGCTGCAAAGTGAGCTATTGTAGAATTAAATAGTGAGTAGATGTGCTTAGTCTTAAAAGTGTTTTACAAAAAAAAGAGACACATTTTGCTGAATATATTTGCTCCATCAACAAATAGTCACTGACAAAGTATTATGTGTGAAGCACTTTAACAGGAGCTATTAAAGGTGGCATATGTCCCTCTGAAGGGAAACCTTTTCTACTAGCATTAACTGATTGGTCTGGAATAATAAAAAGTACCGTGTGAAAACAGTCAACAGGCTGTGGAGAAGGTTCACTTTATTGAAAACTTCACCAGTGCTCCCTGGGGACCTCCCTTTTTATCATTCAGAGTTGGCCTCAGATAGAGCGCTTCACAAACACATGACTTCATGCAGTAGTACTGCAAGACGTGCGGACACTTCATGTCCATCCTACACGACGGGAAAGGACTCTCCCTGGCCTTGATCTTCACTGAACCTCCTTCTGCCTCTCCTGTTCTGACCCCACAGCCTCCTGTTTGCTTCTGGAGTGGTCGACACGGTTTTGTTAAGTGCCACGCACGGTGCTTGACACTGAGGATATGAAGATGAACACGAAAGATGAGATTGCTTGTCTGTGAAGTTGGACATCTAGTTGGGGAGACAAACAAGAACCGAGAAGCTCACAGGCACCCGGCAGGACAAGTAGGGGTCACCGTTGGAAGGAGATGAAAAAAGGGGGAACAGCAGGGCAAACGTGCCAGGGGGGAGACTCATTTATCTCTCACCCCAAGGACGTCCCCAAGGCCTCGTCCGTACCAGAGGAAGAACCCGGAGTCTGCACCTCGGTCTGGGACCTAGTTCCATGTGAGAGGAGGGATTATTACTGGGACCGAGTGCCTGAGCAGATGGAGCGGGTCGAGGAGGGGGGTCCCAGAGCTCAAGTGGAGAACTGGAACTTAGTGAGAGCAGGGAGAGTCCATCCGTTACAGCAGGGCTATGGGACTGCTAGATTCGCTTTCAGGTAGATGACGGAGTTCTCTCGTGATGGCTTCTAGTTCCTCAGGGAAAGAAGAAGAAGATGATGGGAGACAGAGGGGTGGGTAGTCATGGAGGGTACAAGGAAAACTGCAAGCAACGGAGCCGCTCCTATTAACGGTAGCAGAAATAGAAGGCTCCGTCCCCGCAACCCACAGGAGAGGGTGGAAGCTGTACATCCCACACGGGACAAGGGCAACCCTGAGACTGTGCGGAACTCTTAGGGGATGACCCTGAGCTCTCACAAGGCAGGCTGGGGCTGGGCAAAGAGAGACGATCTTGTGGATATTTTGATTCTACTTTATTATTATTATTATTATTATTAAAGATTTTATTTATTTATTTTTAGAGAGAGGGAAGGAGGGAGAAAGACAGGGAGAGAAACATGAGGTGCAAGAGAAACAGCAGTCAGTTGCCTCTCTCACGCCCCCCACTGGGGACCTGGCCCACAACCAGGCATGTGCCCTGGCTGGGAATGGAGCCCGCAACTTTGTGGTCCTCAGGTTGGCACTGGACCCACGGAGCCACAGCCGCCAGGGCTTCAGTTCTACCTCTATATCCACCCTAGTAGATGGACTTTGAGAGAAAAGGGGTTCCATAACATTTTTCTTCTATCCTGCCTAGTTCAACAGCCAAGGAGGCAATGCTTTATGCTTCTTAAGACAGAGCGTGTCTATGTTGTTCACGGAAGTAGCAGGCCCGCCACCTGAAATGGAAAAGAGGCTGGATGGGTGTTTGATGAATGAATTGGTGACTAGACAGATGACTGGGTGAATAAGGAACTGATGACATTTTCTGTGTAGTCCACAGTCATGATTTTTCTCACAGAATTGTCACACATGTATGGTGGTGTCTCATACTTGCCTTTTGACCAAGTTGCTATGCAGAAACCAAAGGAAATCTCAAAGGATTTTTTTCACTAAGCCAAAAAGCAAAATAAATATTGTATATTATCTATAGATACTTACAACCACCTAATGTTCCCCAGTATATCATGATGTGTCCCTTCCTACTTGCTGGTTTAGGAGGGAAAATGTTTTATTTTATTTTATTAATGATTGTATTTACTTTTAGAGGGAAAGGGAGGAAGAAACAGAGGGAGAGAAACATCAATGTGCAAGAGAAACATCAGTCAGTTGCCTCGCACACGCCCCCTACTGGGGACACAGCCGGCAACCCAGGCATGTGCCCTGATTGGGAATCGAACCAGAGACCTTTCAATTCGCAGGCTGGTGCTCAATCCACTGAGCCACACCAGCCAGGGCAATCAGGAGGCATGTTTTAATACTAAGTTCTCCAATGAGCAAGACATCTGCAGCAGTGACTCCAGGTTTGTTGGGTTCTTGTCGCTTTTCCTCAGGAAGCTACTCCAGCCGAAGTGGGAATGCAGATCACATGAGCACTCATGTCCTCCTCTGTTTACCGGGTTCGACATCTTTAACAACTAGTGCTCTGCTGTGGACCACGAAGGTGCCCCTGTATCCCCTGGTTTGGCCCAAGGGGCCCAGACTTCCCTTCCGGATGATCACAAACGCTCTCTACAGAACAGAGGCCACCGTGGCCACAAGGAGGCACGTCAGAGAAAGCCCTCTCCTAATGTCCTAACCGCCCCTCGTTTCCACACCACCTTTGCGCACACAGAAACACCCCCTCCAAGGGGGTGTCTCATCTGGTGTCCTCGCCACTCAGCATGGTCCGTGGAAGGAAGGCACATGTGCCTGGCTGACGAGTAGATGCTGATTATTCAAACCAGGACCCGACTCAGTCATCGGCACTCAACTTCTGCCCCACACTGCAGGGGACGCGGTGACACTGACCCTCCACCTCCAGGTCTGCCCCACCTTCCAAACGGAGAATTAAGAATTTTTCCCCGCCCCAGCCCCCAGTTAGCAAGGCACCACTATTGTCCTCCGAGCCCGTTGGCTTCCACTGAGAGAGGAAATCGGATCACGCTGGGACTCGCAGCATCTGGCTTTGCCTGAGTGTGTCCCGCTAAGAGAGGGCAAAACGCACCCAGGCTTCCCCCACACTCTGCAGCCTGGGGCGGCTCCCTTCAGCTTGCCTGCAGCTGCTCCCTACTGACAGCTGCGGCGTTTCCTGTGCACGGCTCCTTTTCCAGCATTTTCTGCCACGGCCCACAGTCAGTCTGAAATGCTTTCAACTAAGTGCCTGGGGAAGTGGGGCGAGGACAAGCCCCGGAAACTGTGTCTGGCCCGGCTTCCCGTGTAGTTACATATCTCCTTTGCTTTTGTTAAATATCAAAGTCAAAATAAGCATTAACCAGCCATAAATTATAAATTAATTGCAATGATCCACTTTCCTATTTAATTTAAACATGGGCCAAATTCAATATTCTTTCTATAGAAGCCAGAGAACCAGGTTATACGTCAGTGAAGGCAGACTTTGTTCTAATATTTAATTTTCTGCGGTTTGAGAAAAAGCACATGACTTCTCCCTCAGTTTTGTCCACATGGAAAATAAGGCATTTTCTTTCTAATTGGTGAAGAATTGTGGCAATTGTTGAGATGATGGTCGTGAGCACTTGCAGAGTTTAAGAACACTGAGTACCGTGTACTTAAGCAGGAGTAGCTCTTGACGCCTCCCGCACACGATTCCTCTTTCCCACATTTTCTTTAGTCTACACGAAGAATGAAAAGCTTTGAACTAAGTGCATAGGGAAGAGAGGCAGCATTTTAAATTATTTACATAAGGGAATTAATAACAAACATTTTTAAAAACATTCATAATTAAAACAACTCATGCTCTAGGAAGAAATGGTATCCCATTGCTCTCCTAGGGGGAGAGACAGGCAGCGAGCCAGTTCTGAGCAGGCTCCCTGAGCCAGGCCTTCTCCCAGGCCACGCCCACTGGGCTTTCCATTTTACCTCTCACATAGCCCTTAATGCAGTTTTAGGAGTCTTGCTTTAAAGAGAGTAGGTGTCTTCGAGGCACCTACCACTGTACGTTAGTGAAACACAATTAAATATTTTTAATACTGCTGATTTTCAAATGTAGCATGGACACATCTCTGGACCCTCCACAATGCGGAAGCTGGCTTCTCTGGCTGAATTCTGTGACATGGTGGCCCAAAGGATGGTGAATTCACCCAAAGGAAGCCAGACATTGGTACGGGACAGTCACTGTTGGAAAGCAAGGGGGTAGGGAGCCCAAGCAGAGGTGAAGAAGGAAGAGAGAGATGGAGAGAGGGGGAAACAGCCACTCATGTATCAGGAGTCCCCCTTTACGTCACCCCAGTCCCCAACCTGAGTCCACAGCCCAGCGAGGTCCTGAGCGGAAAGCCAGAGGCACAGAGATCGCTTCCTCTGGCCCACACGTGTCACTTTAGAACGGAGACCCCACCTCCAGATGCCCTCCCCACCCACACGCGGGGGGCTGCGCAGGAGCCGCTGTGGCCTGGAGCCCTGTATGGCTCTAGGCAGGTGTAGGAGACCCCCAAGTGCTGTCTGACTCAAGGTGTGGCGCTTCCTGCCACAGCGACCCACGTGGCTCTGATGTCACAGGGTCACATGAGCTGTCTGTGAATCAGGGCATGGAGGTGACTGTGATCCAGGAGAGCAATAAAAGGGCCCTTTGTGTCTGTAATATTTTACTTCTGAAGCTGGGCGGTGGGGACATAGATGTTCACTATCTTATTCTTTGTATGGGGGGCGGCGAGGACAGAAAACTGGGAGGTTGAGAAGCAGATGTTCAGAATGTAGACAAAGATTCCCTGGAATGTGGCTGTCTCGGGGAGCACAGCGTGAGGACTCAACGCTAAGAGGTATTACAGCTTCCTTGACCCTGATCCAGGTTGCCGGGAAATCTGAGCCCTGGAACAGAGGGAGCTTGCTGGAGCAACCTCCTTCTGTGCCCAGAGAGGGCGAGCCCAGCACGCGAGAGGAGGAAGCTGGCCCTAGACAGTCAGCCTTGAACTAGGAAGGCTCAATTCACGATAAAGGTGAAGTCAGAACCAAGGTTTTGTGGTGGGAAGGCAGGAAGTTCTCTAATGACGACGGCTTTTTATTTTCTCGGTAAAATGAAAAGCAAGCCGATCCGCTGAGAGTGAGGAGAAGGAAAGTGGTTAGAGAGGTCTGAGGAGAGTGGAATTATGAAAGAGCCCCAAGGGCGCACTTGAGGTTTGCGGTCAGAGATTCAAAATGATAGCAGCCGGCACGGCTGCGTGCTTTCTGCCAGCCCTGAGTAGCTGCTCGGCTGCAGACACGGACTTGGCCCAGGGGAGGGAGTGCTGGGTTGCTGCAGAGGGGGGTTCTGCCAGGCACGTGCAAAGGCAATGAGGAGAGACGAGATGCGTGGATGGGAGATGCGGGAAAGGTGTTTGAGCGGCGGGTGACGGGCTGTGAGGAGACACTGTCACCGAACCCTCACTCCTTCCCCCTGGGTCTCCTGGAAGCTGGAAGTTGGAGCTGAAAGCTCGCTCGGTCTCCGCTCGGCATTCCCGCCAGTAGCACGTGGCGGGGATGTCTGTGGGCTCCATGTTGCGTCCCGTCAGGGAGCACCGACGTCTGGTCATCCCTCAGCTTTTCATGCTGAGGTTGGTCTCCATGAGAACAATAAAAAACCGGAGTCACACCTCGCAAATCGCCCATTTTGGACATGTGAATCTCTTCACGGGGTCCCAGAAAACACGAAAGGTTGGAAACCTGCTGTTTCAGAAGGTAACAGAATTTTTGACATTGAAGGATTCACAGGCCAGCGGGAGTTTTAGAGTTATTGTCACAGGGGCGGAAACCTCCGTGTGGGGCAAACTGTGGGGATTGGAGGAAGCTCTGCATTATTTTATCCCCTTCCATTCTTAGGCCAAGCCAGAAACTAGATGACCGGGAGACTATTGATCTTTCCTCAAAAAATCCATCGACAAGGCTAAGTATATAATTCTGTAACACTGCTGCATGCTGGCAAACCGACCATAGACTGACATCAAATGTTTGCACGGGCTCTTGCTGCTTTTCGTAAAAAGGCTAGGAGGGCAGAGGTCAAAGAAAGAAGCATAATTAAAAGGCACTTTATACAGCATGTCAACGAGCTAATTGGGAAGCAGCGACGATTCCTTCAATGGGAAAAGCGTGCCGTCGGCGTTCCCGTGGCTAGCACAGAGAGCAAAACTCAGCTTGTACCACGTCCTGTCGTAGAGGCGTTCCGCCTGCTAAGAGCGACTACCTGCTTATTTTGGCACCTACTTTTAGGAAGCAGAGGGAGGCTTTCTGCCCTGAAGGGCTGCCCATCCTGCTGGCGTCCGTGCTACTGTCAACCGTCAAGCCAGCGAGGCTGGCGGAAGCACGAGAGAGAGAGGACTACCGTGCGCGCCTGGACCCAGGGCGCATTCCGGGACTGTCTCAACGGCTCGCAGACACAGTGCACTCGGGGTCACTCTGTTCTGTAGTCACTGTGCCGGACGCTACTGATGCCGGCCGAGTCTGGGGCAAGAGAACCCTTCCTGAAACCAATGGTGTTCTGAATCACCAGGGAGCTGATGAGAATTGCAAAATGCAAGACCTCCTCTGAGTGTGATTGTATTGAAAAACATATGAGGGTGGGCTCTACTAACGGGGGAGATTCTCACCACTAAAAAAGGGCGGCCAGTAGTTTAATGCTCCTTCGCTTTTCTCACCTGGAGGAACGCTGGCTAATTACCAGCTCAGCCCCTGAACTCTCTGATCAGATTAAGGGCTCTGAATTTCCTGGGAAGACTGAGTACCCAGGACCCCTCTTCAAATGGGAATTGTCGCTGGGGTCGCCAGTCATGGGAATTCTACTGAGCACCGACGTGCAGTCTCTGGTGGATTAAAAGACAAAGAAATGTTGTGTCTCTTTTTAAAAATCGGATTTTGTATTTGACCTCTCTTTGTTACTTTGATGCAGGTGGGTTCTTTAAAAAAAGGCATACAGCTGGATTCACTGTGTTACCCCAATTCGTTGCTCCCCACATTTGGGAGGTGAATTGAGTTTGTTCCAATGATCTCGGAAAGCAATAGAACTCACCGCACTGCCTGTCCTCTCCATGTTTCTACCTGTAACTTTGTGATTTCTTTTTATTCACTTTGTCACTTACTGAGTTATATTTTTTAATTCTTTTCCCTCTCTCCGCCAATATTAATTAGGAAATTCTCCTGTGCTTTTCATATTGGCTGATGACATGTAAAATGTAATTACCATTACCTTCCTCAAGATATATCATTTGCCAATGTTTCCCCAGCTCCAGAAATAAAACTCGAGGTTGCTTTCACTCTCCAACCAGAGCCCCTTTGCCTAGTCGTGCCCCCAACTCCTTCCTCGATTTTGCCAAGATGGTTGAGAGTCCCAGCTCCAGGCGGCCACTTATATCTCCCTTGTGTATCTCTTCTGTTTCGAGGTTTCTTTAGCGCTTGCATGATCGTTTTCCAGCATTATTTTTATTATCCAGTGAGGTAGATGATAACCAGATAGCTGGTAGATGATTGATAGATGGGTAGAAAGATAAGATAGATGAAAGACAGAGAGAGAAGAAAGAAAGAGAGAGAGAGAAAGAAAGAAAGAAAAAGAAAGAAAGAAAGAAAAGAAAGAAAGAAAGAAAGAAAGAAAGAAAGAAAGAAAGAAAGAAAGAAAGAAAGAAAGAAAGAAAAAGAAAGGAGGGAGGGAGGAAGGAGGAAGGAAGGAAGGAGGAAGGAAGGAAGGAAGGAGGAAGGAAGGAAGAAGGAAGGAAAGATTTAATTCATGCTTTTCTCTTGCTGAGTGAAGAAATACTCCCTCCTTTTTCACTAGCGTCTCCCAGCTTCCCTGTCTACGCTCCATCCAATGGAATCCATTCTGTTTCTTTTTGGCACTTTCCTTCCTGAACGTTTTTCCTCGGGTAGCCTGCATGCTTGGCTTGTGGGGGGCGCGGGCAGGGCCCTCGTGCGTGTCCCCTCTCCTTTGCGCTGCTTACTTCTTCAAACGTCGGGCAGTCCGCAAGCAGGGGCCGATGTGTTCAAATGGAGGCGGCTGGGATGGCACGGCTCTGCCAGCGCGAGTCCTGCTCGCCCTCACGGGAGGGTGGCTGGAGGCACGCCCGTCGTGGGGACGCCTGCAGCGACAGCAGAGCGTGGCACGTGCTGGGGCTGCCCCACGCCCTCCCGGGCTGGCCCAGCCTGGGTCGCCAGGTGGAAAGGATGAGCCGTGCATCCTTTGCACCTGCACGGTTTTGCACCTCCACAGAGCAGTTCCGAGTTGCACAGCGCAGCTGTCTGAGCTGGGTCCAAGGATGGACACCAGAGGCCGGGAGCTCTGTGTCCTGACAATGGAGGAAGATGGGCAGGAAACACGTGAAGGCAAGACCAGTGCATCTGTGCTCAAGCCGCCCCTTCGACTCATCCGCGTTTCAACGGGTCCCTATTGCTCCTTTCCTTCTGTCTGTGCACAGCCTTCAAGCCGCGAGGGAGAAAGCCTTCCTCCCGTCTGCTGTCAATCTTCCAGAAACCCGCCCCCACCTCGCCTGGACCGCTGCCCTGCTGACACGGCCTTCTTCGCAGCCCGCAGAGACTCTGTCCCCTGCTTACACTTCAAGCAGCGTGTCCTTCGACTTTAGGGAGAGACACGTGCAAAGGAATGTGCTCTCCTCTCTTTTGAACCAGAGGCCTGAAGAATCTCCGAGAAAACAGTTATCACTTTTAGGAAAAGGAGAAAGCATTTACCTGAAGTAGAGAAAATTGTTAAGCTTTACTTCAGTTCCTTTTTTTTTTTCCTTCTTTAAATTCAAGTAAAATTAAATGTAATAGGTTGAATTTTAATTTAAGGCTTTTCAGCCCCGGCAAAGAAACGTGCCGCGTGCGCACTGGAGATGCAGGCGCTGCGGTTCCTGAGCCGCGCTCCCCCCACGGGGCGTGGCCACTGTCCCTGCTGCTTTCAGAATGACGGATGGAAGGCGGGGAGGTGATGGGACGTGAGAGTGATGCACCACTCATCACAAAACCTCAGAGTCACCTCTCTGATGTCTCTGCGTCACACGGCTGCCTGTATCTGGTCTACCCCAGAATTCTTTATAAAGATTATACAAATCCTCTCCTTTAATGTGCTCTTTGTATTTGCAATTCCCAGAGGACAACGGCAAAATTAATTTTCATAACCCGCTCCGCCGTTTAAAAGCACAACGTATTTTATCCTTGGTGGTCACCGCAGGGTGATAAACTGATGGTTTTTAAGCGTATGTCAGATTTCTTTTGTGGTTACCAAATTGAAGAATATTTCTACATGTGTTCCCTGGTGATAAGTAACAGTAGTATTCTCCAATCTTCGATTCGAGTATGTCAGCAACCCAACAGAATGTACTTCAGAACAAACGTCTTGAAGGTGAAGATTTTCTCGTAGATGCAATTCCTTCTAGCAGTTCAACCGCTCCCTGCTTCCCCAAGTTAATTGTCAAGCAGAATGAACATGAGCTGATTGTATTCCGACGGTGATACAGGCCTCTACGAGGCTACACATCCACAGTTGCGGCAGGCACAGATCTCTTTAAAAGCGCAGCTGCCCCGATGAAGGCAGGGGCTGCTCCTCATTGTAACGAAAGGGAACGTAACGCTCTCCAAGTGGCAACTTGCAGAGTTTCCTCCAGGCGTTGATCTAAATTGCACTTACCTTAGAACCGATAAAGCAGCCACGCTCGGTAGCCAAGTGCGCGGCTGCCTGTGTGGCTTCGTGTGAGGGCTGCCCCAGGCTCCCGCCTTCGGGAGAGTGCCGTGTCCCTTGGGAAGTGGGCCCACTCTGGGAGCCTTCGGGGAGGACCCTAGGACATGCTGAAAATGTTCCTTGAGAGAAAAGATAGAGTTTGGAGCTGGGAGAGCTCTAAAATGTCTTGTGCATGCCTGATTCGTGCCCCCACCATTAGCTGTATAAGATCCAGCAATGAACTCATTCTTCCATTTAAGGGTCTTATAACAACAACAACCAACAAAAAATCATCCAAACTCTCTTAAGAAATAATTTATTTTAAATTCAGTGAGGTATTAAGCCCCCCGGCCGAAGGGTGGGTGGGGTCCAGGGGGACTTTGGGGGAGCAGCCGCTTTGCAGTCTCCCTTGCTCTCACCACGTCCGTGCTCCTTGGGCGCTCCCGTCCTCCTCCTTCCGTTGACCCGTCTCTCCCACTGAAGCACCGTGAGCGCCGCTGTGAATGGCAGCCCCCTCATTAGGCCCGCGGAGCCTGCCGCAGTGACTCGCTCCTGCCATTTTTGGGTCCCTCTCAGGAGCACAGACGTCAGGTCACAGCAGTGCACGTTCTCTGCGCAGCCCATCCACTCGCGTCCTGGGTCACCCGCAAGCCACGAGGGGACCAGCCTGAGCCGGGCGTTCGCCTTGGCCCAGCGAGGTGGCCGGGGCACTGGGGTCACACCTGAGGCGTCAGGCGGCGGAACAGAACAGTATCCAGCCCGCTGTCTTCCTCTCACCTTCTCTGCTGCAAAATTGGACAAGGAATCGGTTTCCAAACTTTCCTTGGGACCGAGGTTCCTTATCACCTCTTCCCTTGACTACAGAGGCATAGCGTGTGGTCCATCGCCCAGCAGCGCCTTTCAGCGCGCCCATGATTGAATCCGTTGGATTTCGTTGACGTCACTGATGGCGTCACAGTCGGTGTGCATGGCAACGCCAGCCTGGTGAGAGCTGGCTCGGAAGCATACAGACGTCACCCGAGGGTTTGTGCAAGGTACCCAGGTCACCTTCTGGGAGGGCTGTAGGTGTGGTTCACAGGGTGCTGTCACGTGGACACCGCCCTTCCACGCGGCGGCCGGTGGTGGCGCGTCCAAGGCCTGTGTGTCTGTTCTCCCGGCCACTTTGTTGCCCTGAGGCCAGAGCGCTGCTCACCTGGGCTTTAGAAAAAGTTAATTGTCAAGCAGAATAAACATGAGCTGATTGTATTCCGATCAGAATGTGCTGGTGCTGCTTCCTCCAGAAAGCAGGCTGCTGGCCACTGAGTCATTCGATTTTGAATTTTAAAATGATAAAACATAACTCCGTAGGTGACCCCAGGGTTTCCTGGAGGGAACCTCTCAGCACAATGGCAGGGACACTCTGGGGAGTCAGAGGGCTGGAGAGGTGGTGGCCCACTCCTCAAGGAAAGGGGAAAAAGACTGAGATTCACACAGTTCAGCAACTTTCTTACAGTGTCTCAATTATCCAAGTTCGGGGAGAGGTTACCTCTCACCCGTCATTATTTCAAACTTCTCAATATCTCTCACGGTGGGGAAACGGCTCGAAAAAGTCAGAGGTGAGAAAATAGCTCATCAACCCTCTTTCGAGTGTCTCAGAGGAGCAGGTGTCCTGCGCAGGTGCCACTGTGAAGACCCACCAGGAGCCGGTGCTGGCCTCCTCTGTGGGTCCCTCCGATTTGGAAAAGAAATGTCACATATAATTGGGCCAGTGAGTTGTATCCAGGATTCACCTTTAAGTGCACGTTTTAGGGAAACAGGAGAAGAGCGATTTGACAGCAGCAGTGGGATGTGTTTCCGATCAGCTTCTCTGTTACCAGACTCATCAAATATTGAAGTTCTTGGAGCGGAAACCAACCCTCCAGACCTACAACATTTACCTGGAAGTGCACTCAGAATATAAAGGGAGGAAAAACTGGTCGATAAAACCACAGTGTCCGGTTCCTCCCAGAACGTGCATGCTGACAGGGAAATTCCGGGAGGCAGGAATGGAGTCCTGCCGGCCGGGTCTTCTGTTCTGGGTGGGACCACGCACTGGGGGACCCAGACGAGGGAGGGCAGATCTGGTGCCGCCCCTGCCCCTACAAAAGCACAAGGCTTGTGCTTGTCATTTAACCTCCTGACCTGCTTATCCCAAAGTGGGGTCACTCGGCAACGGCGGATCTGCGAACTTCAACAGGCTTTTTAACTAAAAAGTAAGATCGGTGACGATGTTGCTGGTGGAAATGGGGCTCTTGTGGTGTCACAAGGAGAGCATTCCAGGAGACCCACGCACGGGAGACTGTGATGGGGTAAGATTTATTTGTGGCCCCGGATGCAAAACCAAAACAGGGCCCCTGGGTGCCAGTGTCCCATTTCTGTCCATTCTGCTGGTGGAAAAAAATCCAGTCTTGCCTTCGTCGTGCCCAGAAACAGGGCCAATGTCCGGAGATTCTGTGTCATATGACAGCTCAGTCCTTTGGAGCTGTGTGTCTGCTGAGAGTGTGCCAGCAGACACGGCAAGCCTGTGCTGCGGGGGATGGGTGGAGAGCAAGAACTCTGTTCCCTGGGATCACATCATCTGGGCTCCAGAAGGACGAGGCAGTTCTTCAGAACGACCAATCAACTTCCCAAGCTCTCCCAGGCCTTCTGGTGGGTCCAGCCCCATCTCCGTTGTTCAGGCTAGACCGACAGGTCTCTGTTGTCATCTGGCTTGACTCCTACTGCGCATGTGCTCACCTCAATGTGTTGGTCTGTCCCTTCCCCCGAGGATCCGCGGGACAGAGACAGACGGTGGTTCCCTGGGGAGTGTGACAAGCTGTAACTTCCTGGTGAAGCAAGAAGGCTTCTCCCAGTTGACTATGCTTAAGGCTGTCTGATTCCCTTTGCGTCCTTCCTGTAGTAACATCTAGTTACCTGTGCTAACAACACCACAGCAGACCCTTGAACAACACGGGCCCACTTATACGTAGGTTATTTTTTCAGTAAACACTGTAAATGTATTTTCTCTTCCTTATTTTTCTTAATCACATTTTCTTCTATAGTGTAGAAGTATCTTCTGTATAGTATACAGTATCTTCTATTGTATAATAATATGACATACAAAGTAGGTGTTAATCAACTGTTTCCATCAGCAGCAAGACCTCCAGCCAACAGTAGTTCAGTCTGGGTGGTGAACTCTCAGAAGCTAAGTTTGGGGTGGGGGTTGGGGGGTCAAAGCCACCTGGGGATTTTGGACTCTGAAGGAGTGTGATGCCCGTGAGCCCGGCGTTGTTCAATGGTCAACTTACTTTGAAAAGCTAAGAATTGCTGTCAAATTCAGAAATGCAGTAAAGGTAGGAGGTGCGTGCGCAGAGCCCGGAGAGTAACACCGTCCTGCTCTCTGCCACTGAAGAGAAGCCTCGATCTAAGTCACTTTCCTTCCTTCCATACCAGCAGTTTGAGACCATAAAGAATGTTCTTCCTGAGATGGATTCCTTCACCACCACGCCCCCCCCCAGGCCGAGACCTCTGCTGACACCTCCTTGACACACTCGTGAGGGTTTCAGTGACACTTTCCCCAGTGCCTTTGCAGCCTCTGACAGCAGCCCAGTCCCAAAGCCAACGCCACATGTTTTAGGGTTCCCTTACCACCGCACCCCACGTCTAGGTAACAAAACCTATCCCAGCGATCCGTTGCACCCCTCATAAGTCACTCTGAAAGTTAGTGGCGTCAAGCAACAGCCAACGTTAGTTCTCACAAGTTTCCAGTCGGGACGGGGCTTGGAGGAGAGCTCAGTTTGACTCTGGCATCGTGTGGGACTGCGTGAGTCATGTGGAGGTCCATGGTGAGGATGGCACATTGGTGCTGGCCATCCCAGGGGGGCTCACCCAGGGCCGTAGGCCTGTCCTCGGGGGCCTGCACATCGCCAGGTGCCAAGAGGGAGCGTCCAAGAGCCAGGAAGGGGAAGTTGCTAGTTCCTTAAGGCTTGGGTCTGGACGCTGTCCACAGTATCCTAAATTTTGAGCGGAATAAACACTAAAGCCTAAGTTCATCATCTGGAGAAGTTAGAGTCTCTACAAGCACGCGTCTCCTACACGACAGACACTCAGTGACTGAGCAGCCTTACGGTTGGCATGGAACCGGAAGTCCCTTTAAGAAGATGAAATGAGATGATGAAGATGGGATGTACATACAGGAGTCTAATTCAGAGCCAGGCCCCGCTGTGGGCACCCAGTAAATACCTGACTTGAATCCATGTCAGTTGTCACTACTTTAAAATAAATATTTCAGGTAACATCTGTGCCACAAGAACCATTTTCTCCACAATTTAAAGGACGCAGATAAGCAAGCACACACATTAAACATAATCATGTTGCGTAAGTAGACAGAAAGCAGCACAAGATTTGGAGTCAGAGAGACCAAGTTCAAGTACCAATTCCACCACTTACCAGCTGTCTGATGTCGGATACTTGTCTGAATGCCTGTTTTCTTACTTGCGAGCATGGGAATAATAGCATCTCCCCACATATTACGTAGGTTTATTTTAGGTACAAAATCAAGTGAGATAACTCATCATGAAGAGCGATGTGAGTCTGAGACATCACTGTCATCGCTACTGTGCCAGCACAGCGTCACTCAGCCGACACTCTGAAGAGTCGGTTTGGGGAATGTCAGGTAAATTCATCTGCAACTTTATAGGAAATTTCAACAGAGAGATAAAAATCCATACGTGTTTATAATGTCATTTTCCAAAGGCATGCTGTATTGTTAGAATAATAAATGACTCCAAAGCAGCTACAACAGACACATTTTGCACCTAACTCAGTGACTATTTCAGAGCTCACCCAGTTTTCTTCAAAGAGGTTCACGTAGGGCTCAAACCAAAGTAGCGAGTAGACAGAAATATAACCCTGACCATAAACTATCCAGTGACTCACTGGGAAAGTTCCTCAGTTCTGCAACAGCTTTGCAAATATTTTGAAAGTAACAGATAAATCGGTTTAAGACTTAAAATATAAATCAGCTTGGGTAGGCTGATATAAATAATTTTGAAAAGAAATGTGTGTTCCCTAATTCATCATAAATAACTTTCCAAAAAGCATGCAGAGTCTTTAAACATAACAGGCTAAAACACATCAAGATACCTTTGCAATGATTGGACACTCTATTTTTCACAGGGAAATGCTCAACCGTGCCACACGGTTCCCTGGTAACACCAGTTATATCCGGTACGTAAAGCAGAACTCAGCTCACAGCAATCAGCAACCATTCAGTTCCCACCAGAGGGGGGAACTACTGGGAGGCTCGCTTTCTCGTTTCCAGCGTCACAGAAATGAGCAACACAAGAAATGGACTTTTAAATGTAGAGTTGTTTGTTCAGACTTTGAAGGAGACACTGACGTGGTGCCAGTGTCTCCCGGACAGGCTTGGTCCTCCTTGGCCGGCGTGTAACTACCCCTCGGGAGGCCGTCCTGCCCAGTGAGTGGAGGAGAAAGCTTCCTACATGATGCCCAGTGAAGGGTCCCAGCCAACCTCATCTCCACTCATTGGGGCCTAAAAGATCACACTTAGGCCTGGCTGGTGCAGCTCAGTGGATTGAGTGTGGGCTTGCGAAGCAAGGGGTTGCTCGCTCAATTCCCAGTGGGGGCACATACCTGGGGTGCCGGCCAGGTGCCCTCTGGGGGGGCACATGGGAGGCAACCACACACTGATGTTTCTCTCCCTCTCTCTCTCTCTTACCCCCGATCTAAAAGTAAATGAATAATTTTTTTTAAAAAGAAATACCTCTTTAAAATGCCTTCACACGTAGAAGGCATCTTTGGTTTTTTCTTTCTGGGGATTTGGTTTGTTCTGTTCTTGCCTATTTTGTAAGGGTTTATTATCCCAAATTTTAAAAGTACAGATGTTCCGATGTGCACCCTTGTGTGCCAAGTACTTTATAAACCCTCCAACCAAATTAAATGCTGGACGTGTGTAAGAAGCAGCAGCAGCAGCTGAGAGATACGAGCTAATCTGTGTGAATAACTCCCTTAGTTAGCTACTACTACTGAACTACAATGGCCCTGTATGTTTACAATACCAAAAGAATTTCATGCTAAAGTCATAAAAAATAAAATCTGTAGACATCATTTTTCTATTTTGCCTATAAAAGCCCCTGTAATAGCTACAGCCAGGCATCACCCATCAATCACTAACAGACGACAAAATGAGAGGTACAGAAGAGTAGTGGGGAAACACAGAAATATGATTTCTTAAACACGTTTACATGTATTGCTTTTGACAGGTAGAGACTAGCAGAAACAGACTTTCTACTGGAAAAAGCACTGTCCCCGGGAAGGGATGATGTAACGGCGTAGAAAGCACGTGGTGCTGTACAGGAGGCGCGCCGTTTGCTCCGGGAACGTGAGGACCTGCCCCTCCCCCACCCCAGCGACCTTTCCGCCCCAGCACATGCTGGGGTGGGGTGTAGACCCCCTGACCTCCCCTCCCCTGGCATGTCCCTAGTCCCGCGGTAGGCCCCCTCGGAGGAGGAACGAGGGGCAGGAGAGCAGCCTCCCAGGACCCCCACACAGGCCCCGGCGCCACCCGCTTAACCACGAATCCCCAGAGACAATCCCCTGAGACCCCCTCAGGTGTGTCTCTGCTCCAGGCCCGGGAAAGCAGCGGAACCAGACCAGTGCGGCCCCGGCCGACCTCAGGGCCAGCCGCGGGGACTAATGACCCTGCCCTGGTGCCAACCAATCAGCAGAGACCGGGACCCTGTGAGGACACACCGGGGGAGCTGATGAAAATTCCCCTGGGAGGATCCCTGCGCTCTAAAGCCCTTAGGACCGAGGACCCAGCTCCCGGGAGCCACCCTGCATTTCTCCTCCCCCACCCCTCCCCCACCCTTCCGTCTTCCCCGCCCACGCACTTCCCCTTTACCTGCCTCTCTCCGAGGCTCTAGGGGCCCTTCCTGTGCCCCTGAAACTCATTTCCCGAGCCCAGTTCATCTGCAGCTCACTGCTGCCTCTGTGACTCTCTCAATAAACTTTCTCGTAGAGTGTGAGTCTCGCCCCTGAATTCTTCCTTAGCCGGAACTCAAGTAACCGAGGTTGCTCCACGGAGGTCCGCTTTGCCCTCACCAGTCTAACCCCTTCAGAGCCCCCCAGAATGAACCTAAAGACATGATGGGTGAGGAAATTGCCACCTCGAAGCAAGATTTCTCAGTGCCGTTACACCACAGCATCTGGGAGGCTACTTTCTCCCGAGGCGGCCCGACTGATTACAGATTTTACAAGGCACAGATGTGGCTTCCCTGAAATGTTTCTTATTGATGATGTGTTTCCATTGTCGTGTAACTAGAAGAATGCGGGAAGAAAAAATTTAGGTAAATATTTTCCTTCCCTCTGAATGGAGAAGAATTTTCTAAGCATAAAGAAATAAAGGAATCACGAAGTAAAAGATAAACAGATTTGGCTATGTGGAAACTTTTCATATATTAGGAAACACTACCAGCTAAATTAAAACAGAAATAACATCATCCACAAAGCATTTATATTCATAATATACAAATAATTCATACGAATTAGTAAACATGGCTCTAGCATCCCAATAGAAATAAGGGATGCTAAAAACATATACATGTAATTGTCCTCGGTAGAAAAATAATTGAAAATTTTATACTATACACTCTTTTATTCCGTGAACAAATCAGCAAAGGTTTTCTGATGTGTTATTATTTTACATTGGCGAAGGTTCATTATGACCAGGATTCTTATCACTCTCTCGGGGAAACGGTCTCATTATTCTGGAAGGCAATTTGGCCAAATAAATGACGGGCCATAAAAATGTTTCTCATCCTTGATCCAGTGAGCCCACTTCTACGGGAACATGGAAAATTTTCTCGGGAAATAATCACAGTTTTGGTCAGAAGGCAAGGAGCAAAGCTGTTGACCGAGGCTTTATCTGTACCAGCAAAATTTAGAGGAAACCATATTGAACAGCAAGGATTGAAGACACTTCTGTATGTTTTTGCAAATAACATACAGTCATATAAAAATTTTAAGTAGTTCTTAATGATTTGGGAAAAATCCAATAAAAATTACTGGGGGAAAAAATCAAGATGCAAAACAGGATTAATTAGGGACAGCTTTGGAGACCCTCTGGTAGTGGCCGTGGGGTCGCCGAATTGGAGGGTTTTCTGAGGGAGCACGTGGGTTCGGCGGGACAGCAGACTGTCATCCTCACATCTGCCATGGACCCAGGGCAGGGGGCGGGGGACAGCACACCTGCGAGATACCTGCATCCCCAGTGCCACACGCAGCATGGGCCCGACCGTTGGTTAGCACACGCGTGTCCGCGGGTGTGAAATCGCTGCATTGCAACACTGGGTATCTTCAGAGTGTGATGTTGGGTGATTTGGGACTTTAAAAAATATTGAACACATGTTGGTTTTGTGTCCATTTTTTTTTAATTTTTAGATCTTCCAATCGTTCCAGTGATTTTTAAAACTAGAATGTCACACTCTTTCCTGAGGATGGTGGCTGGGGGGTGGGGGTGGGGAATAAAAACAAAGGCAGATAGATTTCAGAGAGGCTCTGTAGCTGCTTTCCGCCCTTTTCCTGGAGTTAGATGTGTCATTACAGTGAGGAATCTCTTCCCCAGGACGGGTGGTTCTAGAGCTGTTCGAATTTGGTTATGAGTAACAGTGCGGCCTTCTGTCTCCTACGGAAATCCAGCCCTTGAAAGATTTCTGCAAATGAGCTAGGAAAAGAGTCATTATCCGTGGCCAAAGGCCGGGGACTAATAAGCCCATAATTGAAAATGCCAAGCTTAGGACGAGGTTTGAAAATTTTTAAACAATTAGTGGTTCTTTTATTTTCCACTAGTTTGTATTCTGCTGAGTCATTCCCACCGTTGGAGCTGACTTCGATATTTTCACAGCTCAGGTTCCCTTGTGGACATTACCAGGCCAAGAAGCAGGCGAATGTGGTTTCCTGGCTGACTTTCTTCCACCTCCGGAGGCTGAGTCTCAGAACTAAGAGCAGAGGACCGAGGCTTCGGGGGCGTCAGACCCAGAGGCCCAGCTGCGGCCCTTCCGGTAATTAGCGCCGCAACGTGAGACCAGCCATTCCCTGGGTCCTCTTTCTGAATTTCTGCACTCGTACTGTGGAAAGATACGTGTCCCCCAGGGCATGGTTTGGGGGCTGGAAGCCAGTGAAAGACGGGAAGCCACTCTTCCCACGGGTCTGTCTCCCAGAGACCCCTGTGTAAGCCCCTCCTGAGGAGCCAACTGATAATTAGGATGTTAACTAGCAGCCAAGCAGTCAGTGGTATTGAATTCCTAAAAGCAATGAAGCGGGCTTGTCCCAGATTGCAGGAGAGCCTGGGAGGGGCTGTGGTTACCGGTGCCCACAGCCCCCGAGTCCTCTGAGACTGATGTCTGTTAGGACCACCGTCCTTCACCTTGTGCAGACTCGTATGCACTGAGAGCTGAGCACCTGTCACCGTGCTCACGGCCGCTGCGTGCAGAGCTCTGCTCCTTCAACGCGCACGTCCTGTTCCTGGGACACCCAGATCTGTGCTAACAAAAAGCTGAGCACCGGAACCGGGAGTGGGAACAGTCCCGGAGAACCGGTTATTGGGTAGGTGCTATTTATACAACTAGCGTCTCCCAAGGAAAACCTCAGTAGGCCGCAGAGAGAAAGAGTCGTTGGATCCGAACCCCCAGGGGGCGCTGTTTGCGGCCAGGGGCCCTCCGCAGGCCGCCGAGGGCCGCAACCGTACGGATCGGATCTCAGGAGCCTCGGCCTGCTGGCAGCAGCGCCTCTGGTCCTCCGTGCACCCACGGAACCTCCGACTCGTGCTGTCCCCGGCTGTCTCTGCTGCTCGAGTCACCACCGCAGGGACTCCAGCCTGCCCTGCCCGACCAGACCGCACGGTTCGGGTCCCTCGCTTACATGAAGCAGACCCAGCTGGGAACCCAAGGAGAACTCTCACTGCAAACGGCAGCCCTCCCACGTGTCGGGGGGAATGCCCGAACCTGCGTTTCCCAGGGTGCGGCTCCTTTTTGCCGGAATACGCCGTCATCGCGCTTCGTTACAATCGGAAGTTCATTTTGGCCACACCCCCAATCTACTGCAGGGCCTCCCTGGTCTCACGCTCAGCCCTTTATCTTTCCTTCCTTCCTCCTATCTCTGTTCCTGGGGAGCTTATCAAAGGCCCGCAGGGGTGTGTCGGGCCTTTTAGCATCTCTGGGGCGCACTGGAAGGAGAAGAGTTGTCTTGGCCACGCAGTAAATACATAAACACTAATGAAAACTAATGAGCAAAAAAAAAAGGTTTTAAGTAAATTTATGATGTTGTGTCGGGCCGCCTTCCTTGCCATCCCCTGCTGCGTGCTGCCCATGGGCACTGGGCTGGACACCCCTGGGCCTTACCCCATGGGGACACCAGGCTACACTCACCTCTTCCCAGTAGGACCAAAAGGCCGCGTGACCAGAGCCATCACGGGCTGCGTTACCTCACTGTCACCAGTACTGACATTTCCGAACTGCGGACTGATTCTTAAATTACCCACGTTCATACAACCCCAGGCCCGAAGAGCCTTGCTTTGCATTTAGTTAAATGTTTGATGACATGTATAAGCTAGGTAATTTTGCAGTAGACATAAAATATTGCAACCTCATTAAAACCACATTCTTTTTCTCCTTATTAGATAGGAAGATTTCTTTGGAGAAATTTCTACATTTTCATTTGAATACCCACCAAGAATATGTGGATATAAGAAAACTCAGCATATAACATGTTATGTAAACTTAAAGCTATGGCTGAAACTTGCTTCTCTGTCTCAGGCTAACTATGACAATTTTATCACGGAGCACTGAAGAGAAAAGAAGCTTATCCAAAGTAAATAAGCTTTTTAAAAAGTAGAAATGTTGTCTGTGCATGTGTCTTAGAGAAGAAACTATTTATTTCCATTAAAATTGATTTATTAGGTTTTCACATTTTGTTTGGCAGAAGTGACATTTTTTTCAGTTGGGCAGTCTCCAGTGGACACGGCTCTCCACTCGAGGAACAGTAAAATCTGAACTTCCCCTCACCTCCTATTTTTTCACTCCGCTTCTAGCTTTCACTGTGATTTCTTGGGGGAGAGGGGTGAATGCCAGATCTTAAATCATCTTAAGACTGAGTCACATGCGATTCAGAACTGTGTGATTTATTGGATTGCCCAGAAATTCTCTTTAGTTTCTTCCGTAAAATAAAACACACATTTTTCACCGATAACTTTATTGATCTGGATATTTCGAGTATGTCCGCTCTCTCCTACCTGATAGAACACTGATTGTTCTCAGTTAATGTCTTGATTTGATCCCTATCAGCTTCAACTGGTCTGCCTGACCACGGGGCATCGTCCCGCAAGAAATCTCCGGCACGAAACCTCACAAAACACTCTGATGTGTCCGCTCAGTCACAGCCTGTTCTCCACACACCACACAAATCTCGCTTTTTTGCATTTCAGTTGCATTTTTATCTTTCTTAAAATAATAAAGCCTAATATGCTGAAAATGTTGCGTGTGATCCTCCATCTCCAATATTAAAATGGCTGCACAAATATTCACCAATTTTGATTTTTTTAATGCATGCTGATATGACAGCTATCGCAATTCAATCTGACAAAATTCTTTCGAACGAAGTTAAAGACAACTAAGTGTACTAGAGAGAGCGTACGGAAAAAACAAATGAGCTTTTGGCCACCCCAGCAGGTTGGTCCCACTCTCAGTCGGTGACGTGACTCCACACCTGCAGTGAGGTGGGTGACCCAGTGGAAGGCCACCAGGCAAGGGGTTAAGCCCGAACCCAGGTGGCCCAGAAACTGCCACCAAGGAGGCACCAGCTAAGCTCAATGGGACAGCAGGGCAGTAAGTGTGACTGGCAGCCGGCCTCTGAGCACCCAGAGGGGCAGGGATGCAAACAGCGTCAAGGGCGGGGATAGGATTAGCAGCAGAGGGGCCGGGAGGGGCAGGTGCAGGCAATGGGAGGCCCCCTGGGCCGCTTCAGAAAGCCGTGGGGATGGGCCTTCTTTTCCTACGCGGTCACAGGGCCACTCTCTGTAAGAGGCCTCCTTCACAGAGTAGACCTGGGACACCAGAAAGTGAGGTCGCGGGTGTCCTCCCCTCCCCACTCCATTCCCCGCTCTGATCAAGCCCAGCCATTCTGGGTGAGTATAAAGGCAGGCTTAAGAGCTATTTGAAGAGTACCTCCCAGGTACTCTGAGCTTGATAAATTTGGAAAAATGGTCGATGATTTAGGAAATTGTCTTCATGTGAGTCTTTGAGGATGGTATGGGGATAAGTCCCACATTATTGTTTCATTTACGACATCCACCTAAAAACAGTGAAAGAGTAATGGAACACTGAAAGGTATATAACATATTAAAAGGTATCCATATCTATATACATCTTTCAAAGCGAGGCTTTGTTGAGCACCTGCTATGTACTAGGTTCTATCCAAGCCTCAAAGGACAGTTGATTTTGTAGGATAGACATGTTAACAAAAACGTGTGTCCAGAGCATGTGATGAGTATAACGTTAGAGGTAGTGACAAGATACAAGCAAACACACCGAGGAAGGAGCGATCAGATCGAACCAGGACAGTTGGGAAGGCTCCTCGGGGTGACCTTTGACCTGAGGCTGTAAACTGAGCACCGTGCGCTGTGAAGGTGAGGCAGAGGGGTTCCGGGCAGATGGAGAGGCGGGTTCAGGGGTGCAGACGAATGGCGTCAGTGTGGTGGGCTCAGGGCCTCCCCACAGTTCGCCGTGAAGACAGAGACGGTGAGGGTGGAGAGGTGGTGGAGGCTTTCGTCGGCCAGCCTAAGCACTTATCCTTCTTTCTTTAAGCCAAGGATGGCTGCGGAAGTAGCAAACAAAGGGCCCATCTGCAGATGAAAGTGAATCATCTGGAGGCAGAGAGAGGGTGGCTTGAATGGGATGCAGACTGAGGACTCTCTTACGCAGGCAATTGTCAAAGCTCCTGTGGGGTGTGCCTGTGGCCCGAGATGGCTTTAGACTGATTTTTTTTTAAAGCATTAGATCTTGAAGTTGCAACATGTGCTGTAGTAAAGCCGAGCATTACGTGAGGTTGGGAGAGAGACCGTGATGAACGACGGAGGCTGGGGTGCAGCCCTCAGAAGGAGAGAAGGGAGGACAGGAGGTGGAGAGGGGCGTGCGATGAAGAGAGGGTGCAATGAGAAGATGACACAGACGAAATCAGAGAGCAAGTCCAAGGCAGCCCTGCACAGACTCGCGAACAGACATGCCGCGGACGCGTTGTGTGGGGCGCAGGGATGTGGGCCCGGGTGCCTGGGGAGCAACGTGGTGTGGGGGCCCCACTCTCACTCTGGCTCTGCGGGGCATTCCCGCTGGGAAGGTGGGGCTGAGCCTACTCTGCAGCGTTGCTCTTACAAAAGGAGGCTTGTCTTTTAGTAAAACATGATCACGTTAGTTTCTTTCTTTTTTTCTTCTTTTGCAGGCTAAAAACAAAGGAGCAAGAGACTTTCATAGTAGAATACAGATATGCGAAATACAGCAACCTCACATAAGAATTTTTGTATTTTCATACGTAAAATGCGCTGAGTTAATGCTCTGTGATAGCGTTAGTACCTTCTATTCGGCAGCACTTGAGATGTGCTCTGTTGTTTCATTTTAGTCTCATGACAACTCTTCGAGGGAAGTAGGACAAGTGCCGTTCGCCCTTGTTAGAGACTCAGAAACTGGGCCAAGCCCAGGTCAGGCCACAGCCTGTCCCCGGCGGGGAGCCGGGCCGGCGGGGCTGGCGCCGGCCTCTGGAGTCCACGGCTTTGTTTAGGGGCCCAATCGGGGGCGCATCAATGCTAATTGAAGTCTCAATAGCACCTTGAGAATGACATTAAGTGGGAAATTATTTGGCACTTTACTACTGAACTTTCAGAAATGAATGTATTAGTTTAAGTTTCATTCAGCGTATTTTTATATCATTCCTAGCACCACTAATTCACTGATATCAAGTCCTTCTTTTTTTCTGAGACCAAGCAAATGTTCTCCTTAAAAGTAGGATACCTGGGAGCAGATGAGCTTCATCATGGTACGCCAGAAGCAGGATGTGAGCCCCCGGGAGTTGGCAAAGAGAACGACAGACTCATCCAAACGTGATGTAGCATCCAGGGGGAGGGAGCTTTGTGAAAACGCCCAGAAAAGAGGCTTTTAGCAAAAGGGAACTATAAGAGAAGGCAGGTGTCAACCCAAACTGAAACGTTCCTGGCATCACTACTTCTACTACAACAACATCAACAGCCCTGGGAAGAAGTCCATTCTGCCACATACCAATAAATGAATGAATAAATGAATAAATAAATAAGAAAAAGAAGAAAGAAGGATATTTGTGAATGAAAACGTATGATTTTCAAACTAAAAAAAAAGTCAAGTGGGAGAAATCTCTGGGAAAAAATTAAAAAGGGCTAGAAGTTATACGAGAAAACATGAGACTTGGTGGACAGGTCCAAGGTGGGTAATGTGAGAATGAGAGCACATGCAGGAAAAAGTTGCAGGTGGAGGAGAGGGGGTGATGGTGCGCACAGAAGAGAAACACCGTCCCCGAACTGACGGAAGGGGATAGAGTTGAAGGGCTCACTGTGCGTCAAGCAGAACACACATGTGGCACAACCAGTCCCCGAACTTAAGAAGGAACAAGTTAAAAACAAAACATCAGGAAGACGTGGCTTCTCATCTACATCCAACAGAGGACACGAGGAAAGTGACAGATACTGCCGGCTGGGGTCAAGAGAACAGGACCGCCGCCAAGGGACCCGGAAGCCCTCCAAGATACCGCCTACCAGCCCGGTTGAAGGAGACGTGCTTGCCAAAGCAGAAGTTCAAGCAGCTCCCGTTGAGAAGCGTGGGGAGTATACACCTACAAACACAGCGGGTTCAGAAGATGGGAGGAAACAGCAGTGACAATGACCCCACAACATGCGTATTTACATGTAGATGGGTGATGATAACTGGGAGAGCGTGAGATACATCCCACATACGCATTCCTGTAATAAAACAGTTACACTGCCAGTGGAAAATTATCTTAACAAAACCGAGGAAGTGGGATGCTGGAGAAGAAAGGGGTACCTTCCTATTTATACAGGGAGGCTGGACCGAGGGAAGGAGAACTCGTCTAAAATGCCTCTTGCGGGGTTGGGGCGAAAGCCTTGGGGTAATTGGGAGAAAGCCTTTCTTCCTCACTCAGTAGATATAAACGGACGCTTCAGACCAGTGAGGCGGGAACCCACGGAGGACTCCGAATTAAGCAGGGGGTAAGGGTAAGAAGACGATTCATAGTAATATCAAGTCACAACAAAAAAGGAAAAGAAAAAAAACCCTCAAAATAACATTAGCAGTTATCACAGGCAGATGAAAGAATTAAATACAATAATGATATGATACGATTTTTGAAAATCTACAGAAAAATATCACACATGTATTAAGATGTGCAAATTCTTATTACAATATTAACAAATAGGCTTTAGTATTGTATGAAGAGAAAATAATTCTCTATGATTAAGTAGTACTCAGGGATTTCAAGAACTTTTCCAAAATCAGGATATTTTTGAGTATTAGTTTTTCCATTAACAAAGGAGGAAAACAGATGATTTTATCAGTAGGCACTAGAAAGCCTTGGATAAATTCAGCAGCTATTCTTAATAAAAAGTCTAAGTAAAATGCCAATCAAAGGAAAATACTTGAATACGATTAAAAACTACTTACCAAAACTAATAACAAAATTATGAAATGATAAAGACTTTTTCATTAAATTCACATATAAACACTTGTACCAGTCGTGTGATTCAACACTGTTTGAAAGTTTTAGAAAATGAAATAAGGCAAGAAAAATTAAATGATCAGTATCGGCTGGAAAAGATTAAAACTTAGCTCACAGTTGCTGATGACGTGACTGTATATCTAAGGAATCCAAGAGGGCACAGAGAAACACTACTGGAATTTGGTGAGAAATTTAGTGAGGCAGCTGACCACTTATAAATGCACCAGAGGCAATTGCTTTCTCCCTCACTGGTAGAAATATTCTATTCACAGTGATGTTGAGAACAAAAAACACATTCAGAACCAAAGGAAACAGTAGCCTCAGGCTTGCGTGAAGAAAACTGGACAGTGTCACTGAGTGACACAGACTTCTAAGTAATTTCATATCCCCGGACAAGAGCACTTAATAGTAAAATGTCAAGTCTCCTTAAATTAACATATACAGGCAATTTAATTCCAATTTTAATTCCAATTTTGAAGGAATGAAGCGTTTGAACAATATAACATTGAAGTCAATATAGATGAATTCATGTCCAAGAATAATGAAAAAATTTATAGTGGTAATGAAGAGAATTTGCCTAATGGATATTAAAATGTATCATAAAGCTAATGTAATTAAACAATACACTACTGACACAGAAATGAACAAGAAAAAACCCTGAAATATGGATAGGAGAATTTATTCTATTATAAAGATAGCATTTACATTCTGTGGAATAAGTATAGCGTAAATAATTAATAATGTTGGAACACTGTACTTCACACAATCCTAACACAAAATTCTAAATGGATAAAAGTCGTAAATGTAGAAAATCATAGAACCACTATTTTATAAAAGAAATTCAGTTTATACCCCCCAGGGGTTGGAAAGGCGTTTTAAACCAAGCAGAATGCCGAAGCTCTGAAGTAAAGACAGACACATTGGGTGTGATGAAGTAAAGACAGACACACTTAACTGAGTGTGATGGCCGGTGTTGCAGCCAGCTGCGCTGGGCTGAGATGTCCAACAGCCGAGAAAACGTGATCTCTGGGCGTGTCTGGGAAGACGTTTCCAGAAAAGACTGGTCTGTGAAGCAGTGGACTGAGTGTGGGGGAGCACCTTCACCGTGGGGGAGCACGTCACCCAGTTCTTGGGGGTCAGAGCACACCAAAGAGTCAGGAGCAAAGACAAACCCTCCCTCTCCTCGAGCTGGGACATCCCTCTCTGGCCGTCCTCAGCGACTGAATTATGCACCGGCCAGCGTGAGGTCACGGGACTTCCCTGCCTCTGTTATGTACGTCCCGCTTCTATGTATGTCTAGATCCAGCCCGCTGTTCCCGCTTCTCTGCAGAGCCCTAACTGATACAACAGGTAAACACTTTCAGCTTTGGTATGGCAGAAGATACACAGACCAGGTCAACAGACTGATGAACCGATTTTTCCCATTTGTACATATGTGACTTTCGTGTCTTTGTTAAGCAGAGAGCTCATGGACACTCATGAGAACAATGGGAAAGGAGTGTGAATACACGAATAGGCACCTCACAGAAAGATACATTCGAACCACCAGTATTCACACGAGAGGAGGTTTAACCTCCAAAGAAGTGGGGGAAATAAAAATAGGGTAACGATCAATCAATGATCAATTAAAATTTTGATGTTACCTACTGCTCTTAGGGATGCTGTAAAAAAAAAGAAGGTACCGTCCAACAAATCGGTGGAAGTATACATTGTTGCAGCATGTTGGGAACATAACTGGGAGGTCTATTAAAATCTAAAATGAACATGTCTTAGGCCCAGCAAAAACACTCCTAGAAAACAAAGCTTTTCAATATATACAAGGATATGATGCCGACGCAACACTGCTTCAGTGGCAAAGGAGGGAAAGAAAGAACGCATTCAAGGATAGTTGGATAATCTGCAGAACATTTACGACGTGCAGTAATGCGCGGTCATTGAAAGGATGAGGTGGGTTGTTACTGAGAGATTTGGAGGGATTTCCTCAATGCGCAGTTAAATGAGACACAATGCTTGATGAAACTACACACAATAGGCTGTCTTTTCCTTAAAATGAAAGTGACCCTTCTAGAACTCCAGTTACTATATATACTTTGTGCGTGTTTTCAGTTCCACCCGGCCGCTGTGTTCCATCCCCTGCTCGGAACGCACTTCCTCACCCTCCTGTTTTTTTTATCAAGCCCTAAGCCGGTTTCCCACGCCCACCTTCAGGCCCCTCCCTTTCTCGGAAAGGCTTCCCTTTCCCTGCAGCCGAAGTTGGGGTTCCTTCTTACTTGCTCCCTTACATCTCCCCCCTCTATCACGGCTCTTAGGGTGTGTCCTAATAATTACCTTAGTGGTGCTTCCTCCTGACTAAGCTATGCTTCGTGCAAACAGGACTATCTCGTTCACCCTCAGCTTCTTGCGTAGCCCCTGACATACTCTAGGGGCTCAAAGCTCCATTAGTATCGGCTGAATGAACGAATGAATGATTCCATCGGAAGGTTCTCAAGCACAGGGTCAACGTCATTTGCTTCGTATGGATCTTCCTCCACAGCTAGAGAGCGGGGTCTAGGGTCTGTAGCGGGGTCCACCAGGGTGTTTGTCGAGTGAGTATGTGAACAGAGGGCAGGAAGTGTCAGGTTGATGGCTGTGGTATGTGAGAGGTCGAACCCCTTTCTACCGTAGACTTGGACAGTGTTCAAGATGCTAGGCCACAGATGGTGTTCCAGGGAATCCGAGCTGGTGCACTGGACAGTTGGGGATGGGGGTGTGTCTTATTTACGTGGGTCTGCCTGGGACAGATCGATGGTATCGCCTTTCTCCCACAGACCACGCGAGTGTTCAGGGGTGAACGTACTTACAACTAGGCAGGGCTTCTGCTGAGGACGTGGGTTTACGCAGCCCTGTATAGCTGTCACCACACAGTCCCATCTGCAGTGGCTTAGACAGGGCAGGGACCCCTGTCCCAACCGTGTCTAATTTTGTTCTCTTTATTAAGTTTGAAATTGGGAAACTGAGAGACTCTGGAGCCAAAGGAACAGACAAAATTGGGGCCAAACCGTTCCACAGCAGAACAAAGCCTATGGCAAGCCTATCTCAGGAAACAGACGGTGCCGGGCACAGCAGCAAAGCCGGCGGTGGGCAGCCCACAGGATGATGGACGGTCTGGTGCCACCAGAGACGAAGACAGCAGCCTCGTTTCCTCATCCGTCCGATCAAATAGTCACCAGACCTGCGGGGACCCCGGCATCACCTCGGGGCTGGGGGCTCAGCGGCAAATGGTTTCACGGGGTTGAAGTCCCGTAAGAGGATGGACAGGGGCTGATGACGGCGAAATGCCACCGTGTCATGACAGGCAGCCTTCAGGATGCCGTGCACATGTTCAGACTCGGGCACCCAGCCTGGTTTGTCCTTAGTACACACTGTGCGGTTCCAGCCCCTCCGTGGCCCTGCTGTGTTTTATTTCCTGCGCTTTGATATGTGTGAGGTCCCTCCTCGTCCCCCCGAGAACACGCTCCTGTCTCATGTGAACCAGCATACTAGGTGCCGGAGGTGTTTTGTCTGCCCGGCCCCTTTTGGATGCTGCCACTGCAGGAACTGTCTCTTTCCTTCCTGGTGGGCAGGGGCCGGGGGGGTAGGGCTTGCACACCAACGACCCTGGGTGACTCAGAATCCTTTTGCAGGGACTGACGGAATTGAAAGAGGGTCTCTGTCCTGCTGAGATCCCTCTCCAGCACAAAGGGCCTTTCGAGGCCGGAGTGGTGGGGACCATTCTTGCCACCACTCAGAGCAGACTTGCGGGAGCACAAACACAGAGGGTGGCAGCGCCAGGAGATTCGGAAAAGGGCGAAGATTCCTGATCACAGCTTTTTAGGCATCTTGTGGACGGAAAGGGGCCACAGGCTGAGCCTGACCAGCCCAGGGGAGGCCGTGTGGCGGCCCCACGGACTCGGAGACGGAAGGAACCACAGAGGACGGTCTGAGGTTAAAACTCTCTAACTACAAGCAGGACATGGCCCGTAGTCACGTCCTGGGCTGGAATCTTCCCGACAAAGTCAGTATTTACCTAACTGAGCCTGTGTGTTGTCTTTTACATCTCTGATAACACAGCTTTGGGGTGTCAGATTTCCTTTTTCTGAACCCTCAAAGCACAGGCACCGCACCAGGGGGAGACCACAAACCCCTTAAGTGTTACTGTCTTTGTGTTAATTGTTTACCGGTAACCCTCCTGTGCCCACCCGTGTGAAAGAAGCTCGTGTCTATCATTGCGCCTTTTATCCAATCCCCGAGGCTTCCCGCTCTGCTTCCTCCCACCTCCCTCGTCGATCACCAGCGGATTTCCTGGAAACCACTGATGTCCCTCTTTTGATTCCGTGTATGAAACATGGTGCTAAACTGCCGTTCTCTGGAGCATTTCCTCCATCCTTTGAGGTTTTGCTTCCTGGCAGCTGTTGTCAGTCTGCCTCAAAGACGCTCAAGAAAATTCTCACGGGTTTGGACATTTCTTACATCGACAATCTCTAGTTACATGAGCCAATACATTCATTTTCTCCCTAAGTTACATGAGTTGCTTTCAGTCACAACTGCAAGTATCCTCATTACCACAGCTATTCTGAATAAATTCTGTTTACGAATAAATAATCCCAGACCAAGATGTTTAGTGTGTGTGTGGCAGGGGGCGGACGAAATCGACCGCCCCGTCTTCCCCAGGTTGTAATAACTCCCTGGAATAAAACTTTCAGCCCCGGCTCCTTGCCTGGCCTCGATGGCCCCCTGCCGTTTCTGGGAAGTGGGTGTCGTCACCCCCCTTTTGCTTGATGTTTGAAGGCTGATTCGTTACAAAGTGACCGGTTCGGCATTCGGAACGTCATTCTGAAACCAGTCCGCGCAGCTCTGATTCCTGACCCCCCAAACCCAGTCCCCCCCCGCCCCCCCGCGCCCTCAGTGCCTCCGCTGGATCCGCCTCCGGCCCAGCCCGCGAGTCCCCTGTGGGGGTAACTGGAAAACCTCCACTGGAAAATTATCAATCCTTCGAATTATCTTTCTTGAAGAATTTAAATCACAAGATAGATTTTATTACCCAGAGAAAGTTTAACTTTCATATGCAAATTTTTAATAAGTTAATAGTATAATCTATTATAATTGTATAGTATTTAATCTATTATCAATTAATAGTATAATCTATAATCAGATGTTTCAGGAACCTTAAACCATGCCAAGATATCTTTTTAATGCAGCAGATAATGCACATATTTTTTAAAAAGTTGTCAAAATATCTGGAAATAGTGACAGCAATAATCACACATAGACAATAGGCAGAAAGATCATTTTTACCCAGATTCTGCTTCTGTTAAATGTACAGGAGTCCTGAGCAAAAAATGGAACCCAGAAAATTGCGACGCTGTGTTTTTTAATGAAAAATTTCCTGTACCGCCATGAGACTGGTCCTTAAAGTGGCAGAGCTTGAGAGACAGAAATAATAGCGTGCTCCGTTCCTCCCGAACACGCCGAAGAAATATCAAACTTGGGTTGGAACATGTGAAATGCTACTGATTTGAAAATTTCACCGATGATTAAATTTATGTTAAAACAAAGCTCTCCACTTTATTTTCTTGACAGCCTAATAAAAGCAGACCTTCCTTTCAAGCTCCATTATATTTTTAGTCCCTTAGAATCGCACTGGGATGCCATCTTGTTACTCCTGTGTCAGCCCCTGGAGAGAGACACGACAGTCACCGTCTTGTGAGCCCTCCGCTGTGTTGCCTGCTAGAATCGCCACTCAACACACTTCTACTCCGATGTGCTATTAATTAAGGCTTTACTTTTAAATATAAATATCGCCACTTGGTCCACATTAGCACAGGCTGGGGCTGTTTCATACATCTTCGTATTTGTGTTTGTGAACCCCACTTTCTTCATGAAAACATTACCCTATTTATATATTAAGCCAAAGAAAAAAATCTAAAAATTGTTTTCCCACGCTCATTCTGAAACCTTCTTGATTATGATAAGATCCAGCTATTAAGAATCTTTCTGAGCGTACTTCCGTCTTGCCGGGACAAAGGGGAAGCGTCAGAGAACAGTCAGACGCTGCGTGCACTGAGCCACGGGACTGGGGAGGTTCCCACCTCTCCAGCGCGCAGCCCCTTCGCGCTGCCTGAGGGTCACAGCCCCTTTGCGCAGGGACCCCTGTACTTCCTCGTGGCAGCACCGTCTGCAGCTTACCCTGCCCCACCCCCGCCAGAGACGAACCAATCAGATCTTCCACTACCCGCGTCACTAACGGCGTGAAACAGCACCAACGCGCTGGGGTATTGGATTAGAGGAGAGGCAGGAGGAAAACCCCAGGTGAGCACAGGGAGCTCCGAGCATCAGAGAAGCCCCGGGCCGCCAGACTCCTGGGAGCTGGAAGGGTCAGAAGTCAAAGGGAAGGGTCGTTAAAGGACCCACGGAGAAACCCACAAGAAACTCCACCTACCCCACGTGTTAGACGCACTAATTCCATTTAAGAACTTTTTTTCAAAATGTAATATCAGTATCGCGGCACTAAAAACAGGCTCTGGAACTAAGACAAGGTGGGAATTAATCTCTTAATTGAGTTCACGGGGATAGTTGGTTGACTTTGGCAATGAAACTCAATTTATTCTTTTTCCCATTGTCTCCTAGGCACACTCCGCTACACCTTACTGAACAAGCTGAACATTCGGTAAATAAATGCGTTCACTGATGATTCAGTAGACTCTGAAAGGACAGGAGAGCTGCTGGAGCCCCTCCACGCGGGTCTCCCACTTGGCAAAGCGGATGCAGTGGTGCAGGAGGGCTGGCGTGAGCCCCAGGGTGCGGGGCCGGGGAGGTTGGCGCCCTGCTGCTCTTGCAGGTGCCGCTGTCAGAGCGAGGCGGCAGGCCTGCCTCTCCCGCCTTCCACTCTGCACACCCACAGTGACAGAGAAAAGGGAAAGTTAAATGTATTCATGTAAAGGCTTTTTTCCCACCTTCTCTCCTTTCATTATGCACCAAGAGATGTTCTGGAAAAATTTGAGACATCAGCTTAGAATATGTTAATGCTCATAAATTAAATTGCTCACAGAAGGTGATCAATTTTTAATGTTTACACTCAAGATGTTCCTTTTAATTAACACTTAGCTACATTTGTACTCTCTGTTCACTCAGAAAATGTCTAAACCAGCGAAGAACCGCGATGAGTTGTAAGACATCAGACTGGGGTAATTTGCAAAGTGGTGCCTTTCAGTGGAACAAAACGGGATTCGTTTCAGAGGCTGGACATCGCAGAGACCTAACTTCCTCTTAGAAAGGGCTGCGCACACAGACGTTTTGGGGAAGTTACCTATACCCTTCACATGCACGTGCAAATTACCCACCCTTGAATGCCGAGGATGTATCCTGGCACATACAGGTGAAGATTAAAAGGGATTTCCAACTTTAACGAGCAGACACTCATTTGTTAATTAAAAACCCACTGATTCGTGATCGATGTTGACTGATGACGGGCTGCCTAGACAGGACTAGAAAACGCAGATTGTTTACTAGCTGTGTGACCTCGAGAAGTTTACCCACTCCTCGTCAGTAAACATGAGAGCTCACGGTGGTGTCTTGTGACTGTTAAGTACCATACGGGAGGCACTTCCCAGTGCCTCACACACATCAGCTGCTAAATAAATATTAGCTCCTTTCCTGTGCGTATGGCCACACTTATTTGCCTTGTGCTTCTTAGTACTTTCTCTCTAAAAACAGGAGTAGAATATGTATAAATTTTCTGATGTACAGTGCAGGAAGTGTTGCTTCCTGCCCAGTCTGGGGCTGGCTGCCCGACAGGGACAGCTCGGGGCAGCAGACCTGGGACTATGACACGTCCGGCAAAGGAGCACTGTTTACCCTTTAAGGGCAAACCCGTCTCAGCAGAAAACCACATACTGATGGACGGGGAAGAGCTGAGCAGCTCTCACTGGTGGCGTTGTCAGTTCTACGGGAGAGCAGAGCAGAAGAGACAGGGGTGTCCAACCTTTTGGCGTCTCTGGGCCTCACCGGAAGGGGAAGAGTTGTCTTGGGCCACACATTAAATACACAAACACTAACAAAAACTGACGAGCACAGACAAAAAAAGGTTTTAAGTACACGTACGATTTCGTGTTGGGATGCACTCACAGCTACCCTGGGCTGCATGCAGCCCGCAGCCCGAGGGCCGCAGGCTGGACAGCCCTGGAGAGAGAGTATAAAAGAATACTTTAAAAAAATATGATGCATTCTTCTCATCCTTAGATTCTCTGTCCAAACTTCATTTCTTTTTAAGAATCTATAAGAGTGGCTCTTGCGGAGAGAGTTCCAAGTTTTCTTAGTTTGATGGGACATTTCAGGCTCAGAGAGGATAGTAATGATGAGGAAGTACCAGCACCAAGAAGGGTGGGTAGGGCCAAGGCAAACTTTGCAGACTGATAAAGTGTGATTTGGCAAAATGGATGGAAATTGTCATTCCTACATATGCTCGAACGAGCTGTTAGGCTAGTAAAATATTAAACTATAAATGAATAATTTTTATTATGGGTGTACCAACCTGACTAGGAAGTTCTTAAGATATGTCTTTGGGATAAACACCCTAAAACGTGAGTTTCTTCATGTATAAATAATTTTGGCCTATGTGTAATTCCAATAATTCACATGAGTCTTACTTTCAGACGTCTACGGGAAATTTTAGTAAATGACTTATTCAGATTATTATATCAGCCCGTAAAAGTCGATGGCACACCGGACAGGACAAGATGCGTTTCCTCGTATACCAGAGCCGTGGTATTAAGGCCGGCGCCGTGAGGGGCCTCCTGGCCCACTACTTCCAGGATAGCCATTATAATCTGCCACATGTTGAACTAGAAAAAATGACTTTTCTTTCGCTTACCAAAATGCAATCTTGTATTTTACCCAATTTCCCGAAGACTTTCTAAGCATTGGAACATGAACCAAGTTTCCAACAGCAGGACAGAATATAACTATATATGGAGTTTTATGTTCTAAAGTTGTTGATTCAAGGTTGTTAAGAGAGTAAGGCATCAAAAAGTTGACTTGAGTGACTTTGTTATTAGCCTGACAATTAGTGTTAAATCGGGAGATTTGTGGAGGAAGTTATGATACTTGGCGTATAAGAAACCCGGACCAGCAAGAAATCCATTGGCTTGGGATTTTAAGAGGGCCCACCCAGCCTGAATTAACAGCCAGCAGTCCTTGTTTTTGTTTTTTTTGTTAAGCTATTCCCTATTTACTCCTGTCGTGTTGGAGTCGCTGGAAGTCAAACCGGATGGCTGCACCGTGTGCGTGCCCTGTGGAGCGAGTAGCCGGAGTGTAAAATGTTGACCCTGGGAAGCGTGTCATACTTCCGATGCACATCGGGTACAGCTGAGCAGCTTTCAAAACATGCCACACCCCTGCCCCACCCCGGTGACACCCCAGCGCTAGCCGTTTTAACTCCGCCTGCTTGACTTTAAGGTGCAGACGAGATTACAGAGCACTGCTCCCAATAAAAGCCTTTTTTTTTTTTTATACAAAAGAGACCTTCAAAAAGCTACGCCCATCACAGTTCTGTGAAGGTGGAGAACAGTCAATAAGTATTAGAGCTTTAACGATATATTTCAATCCACCGGGGGTTGGCAACGTTCCTTGTAATAGGTCAGATTTTGCGGGCTGTAAGGTCTCTGTCCCAACCACTCAATTCTGTCCTTGTAGCACAAAGCAGCCATATGGGCCAGGCTCTGTTCCAATAAAACTTTATTTACAAAAACAGGTGGCAGGCTGCAGGAGGCCCGCAGCACATGGCTGTGGTTTGCCAACCCCTGCGGTGCATCACCTTTCAATTCTATTCTACAGTTAAAAGTTGCCATGGATGGAATAACTGAGTAGCTACTGTACATGGTGATTAAAGAAAGTGCATAAATCAGAACAATCAAAGTAATGACCTCTGCACTTTTGATGAGATTACCATCTCTAACGAATTGCATAAAACTTTACCTAGCTGAACTACTATAACTTTATAAACTATGCCGACTGGGTACGAAGTGATTAACTAGACATTTCTGAGTGCTACTAGTACTAGAGGAGAGGCGCTGCTTAATTGTTTTCATAGGAAGTTTCATGGTCAATGGCAAGAAGTGCTTGGTACACACAGGGCCACTTTTCTCTCCAGGAAAGTCATTGCCAGTCAGGTACAACTAAGCCTGCATGCGGTCTCATAATAGTTCTTACTATTGCCGCAGGCGGTCACCACACGTCAGCGCCGGCAGACGGGATGAAATCTTCGTGACAGTTTTCACACAATAGGAGATGGTTTTCCAGCTCACACAACAAGCAGGAAATTACTCTCCTCTCCGAGGGTATTGACATCCAGTCCCGTCACCTCCCTGAAGGGTGGGCAATTCACAGGGCATAACTGGAAACCCGAGTCAGGCCCTCCCGTTTTAATGACAACTTTCAACCTTGGCGTGGGCTCATCCGGTCTTTCCAGGTCAGGGATCTGTCCTTCCCACAGTCCAGGGTTCACAACTCTGGCTGAGCCATTTGCAAGCTGTCAGGCCTTGAGCAAACTACAACTCTCTGAAACTTGGACTCCTGGTTGTAAACAGAGAAACAGTACCTCTCACGCTGAATTACTGTGAAGTTTAACAAAGCTGTTACGTGGGTAGCAACTGGATGCACATTAGCAGAGGGTGACTCTTAGCCACTCACCTCCTTGCAAAAGAGAATGTCTTTCTCTTTCAACCTTCTCCCCTTCCCCACCTTAAAGAGGACTCTGCCTTTGCAGGGTCACTATTTGGAATTCGAGGTTGCAGAGTCAGAAAAGATAGAAGAAGAGGTACAAGGACTAGGGCGGGGGACACGTTTTTCAGGACCACTTTGAGGTAGGTCTGGCAGCCCCCAAGGGACCCAGGAAGCGGATGAGGATAAAGAAGTGTGTGTCCCCGTCAAGATGTTTGGGGGTCACAAGCACAGACTGAGTAACCTCCAACGGCCTGCTGCCCAGCTGATATCCAGGCCCCGCTGAGAACAACGATGCCGAAGGCTGCCGGAAGCGCGGTCTTCCTGTCTCTCCGCCGCCGAGGCTGTTTCACAGCACAGGAAGCTGCACGTGCCTGCGTTTGTCTCGCTCCCCAGAAATTCTTTCTCAGAGCTCCATTGGCCCTTAACTTTTACTAAGGGAATAATAGACCCCCCAAGTGTATGGCTCCTGGTGATCCTATTTTTCAGTGTGATGTCGCACTCAAGAAATTTCACTCAGAGCCCAATGCCAGAAAAGCCTGTCTTCCTAAAGACCCAGGATGATTCTCCCTTTCTGCGCAGGGATGAGCACACAGCTCAGGCGCACAGTAAGGTCAGAGTCAAACTCCTGGTCTACCGTCTGTACTGGCCTAACCAGGGCCTTCCAACCTGCAGCCCAGGATGGGTATGAACGTGGCCCAACGCAAAAGCGTTAAGTTTACTTAAAACATGATGAGGTTTTTTTATGTGATTACATGTCACAATATATTTTACATGTGGCCCAAGACGACTCTTCATCTTCCGGTGTGGCCCAGAGATGCCAAAAAGTTGGATACCCCTAAACCCTGAGTTCTGTGTATTTACACTTGAACTGCCTTCTTCATCTGGTGACCTCACTCAGGTGACTAGGAGGGAAGGAAAAAAAAGGTCATCCCGGCAGAAGGTTTTGAAGTTGCTGCAAGAGGACAAGGGGGTTAACGGACTTCTTTCAAGTGTGAGTTGGAGAGGCGATCGGTGAGTGCAGCTGCAGGAGAAGAAAAACAAATCACCACGTGCTGGGAAGCGACAGCAAGCCAACGAGCAGGTGGCGCTGTGATGGAGCTTCAAGGGTCAAGACTCAGTGAAAGAAGCTTCTTAATGGACTTGACCCAGCTTATAATGTCTTGGTGATGAAAACAAGGTAAGTGCTTTGGATGTGGGATCTGGGGGAAAATGCAGTTTGTGGTCAGGTGGCTGCAAGGCATGCAGTTCTCATTTTTAAACACCGAGAGACTGACCCTTGGAGCCCCAGCAGGGAAGGCTAAACGTGCTTACGGATTGAGAGAGGTTTAAGCAGCTGGAGGTGAGAAACTTTACAGCTCAACAACCTCAGCGCTTAGGTTAAGTGCTGTGCCATGCAGGGTATCCGTGATTTATCTTTGCGATGGGAATACCAACCCTCAGCCTTGACTGAAAACCCTCGAACCGTTATTGGCTCGGGAGGTAACACCAGCCTTCATTTGGAGGGTCTTTTTATTGGTTTCATTGAACCAACTGTCCACGTCAGTTGTCCTTAATGAAACTTAGATAAATATGGACATGTTTATTTCAGTTGAGTCAAACTAAACTTCGTTTAAGTTTAGTCAAATTTAATTTAACTTTGTTTTAGCCAAACTAACCAGACACAGAGTCACACCCCGGAAGATCATGAGAAATGATCTGTCCCTACGCCTTCGTTTCATGGGTTTAAAACGGAAATTTGCCGAGGCCAGGGTCACGGGGCCCAGCTGGTGCAGAGAGAGGAGGCCTTAGGTTGCAGCCTGAGCCCCTTGTTCCCTGAGAAAAGCCTCAGGTCTCTCTGCTCAGAACACAACCAACGCAAGCTACACGTGGCAGGAACTTGAAGCTATTTCCGGTGCAAAGACAAAGGCTCGGAGCTCTCGTTCCTCACACCAAACAACAGTTCACACCGGCGTTTCTGTGTATAAATGATCTGAACGGTAACTTTTCCGGTTTCCAAGTTCCGGTATGATTTGCTTGTCCCATCGAATTCCCACGCGGCCTTACCGACCGCGCGTGTTAACAGTATCGCCAGGTTTCTTCTCACGACGACACTACAGGTATTTCTTCAGGAATCTCCTCTGTGTTTTTTACGACTAAAGATTCCCTTTTAAACCTCTTTGGACCAATATTCCCATAGTTTCTCTAAATTAAAAAAAACGTAACCTGCAGCTATAAATCTTCTCCTCAGCAGGACAAGCACACTTGGTTGTTCTTCGGCAACCCACTGTCCCCTTCCAGCTGCTTCCACCCCAGCGTATCTGCAGCGAGTCTTACTTGCCCTTATTTTCTTCCCGAAGCGTCCCTTCTCCCTATGGAGCATCCGCATTCCAAGTTCAAGGAAAGACGCAAAGCAGAATCAGAGTTGTATTAAAGTATAGCAGGTACGTTTTTATGACCATTAGGAATCCTTGTTTTTAATAAGAAAATTTGTGCACTGTCTTAATTTTTTAATAACACAATGTCTATCATCATTTTGAGGATATATATTCTACTTTTCTACTATAGTGTAGCCTATTCTTTCTTCTTTAAAATGTGACACTTTTGCTGAGTCCTGTATAATTGACACAAATAAATTCAGAAAGGATAATAAATATTTTTTGCAACAAAGAGTTATGAAAATAGCTAATTTTCTCAAATTCTGAAACTATGGGAGATCTTCTGCAGGAATCAAATCCACGGTCCTGGCTAGTGTAGCCCAGTGGATTGAGCACAGGCTGTGAACCAAAGGGTCGCTGGTTCGATTCCCGGTCAGGGCACATGCCTGGGTTGTGGGCCAGGTGAGAGGCAACCGCACATTGATGTTTCTCTGCCTCTCTTCCTCCCTCCCTTCCCCTCTCTCTAGAAATAAATAAAAAAAAATTTTAAAGCATTAAGAATTAAATCCACAAAGTCATATATGAACTCAAATCTGGAAGCAATTAGCAGATAAAGTCAGAGCAGTGAGCAGGAATTCTTCAGAATGGCTGGTATCTCTTCCATTTACCGGACCCACTGCGTGAGACCTAGCAGAACATAAAACCTACTCGATTCCACTTCGTTTCACATTCCCCTCTCTCCAAATCCGTCACCTCTGACAGTTCATCAAAGGCTGGCGTTTAGATTATTGCTTTATCACCGGAACGTTTCTAAGTCTCCTGTCGCCTGTGAAACCCCTTCACGAGCAAAAAGACCACATTCACCCCCGGGGGGTTCAAGGGCCTGGAGTGAGAGAAAGTTCTGGAGTTCAGAACTTCACAGCTCTCTGACACAGGCCTGTTCAGTGTCCTCCTTCTCTGGACCATCACCATCAGGATTATGCAAAAAAAAAAAAAAAAAAGACATAAAAAGTGCCAAGGAAAACGAAATATTACTAGGTAGAACTAAGAATGTTGTTAAAGGGTTGGTGTTTACTTGCTTTTCTAATCAGAAAGTCTCTCTTTATGTGTGTGTGTGTGTGTATTTGTACACGCACTCATAGGAACTAGAAACCTCTATGTAATTAAATTCCCTTTTACATTGCTATATGCTTCTGATTATTATTGATCCACATATACATGTGCTTTTAAAACAAAGAACTATATGTAATTTATTTTGCCAATTTAATTGTATCTTAAAACTGTTAATTTACATATTAATAATTAGCAAAGTGTTAGTTTTAGTGATTATTTAATGCTTATTTTTTCTTGTGTCAAAATGAGATAGTCTTCATTTGTTTTTTTGGGGGGTGGTCCGGTTGCATCCCGTTTATTAACAAAACCTACTGTCCTCAAAATTTTCTCTCATTGCACACTGTGATTTTCAAATTGTAGGGAAGAATACTTCAGGAATATTTTTTTAAATACTCTGTCCTAAACTTTCCCTTTTCTTCACTTTTGGTTTCTTTACCCCCATCCCCCTCTGGGAAATTAAGATTCTAAAATCTCTTCCCCCTCTTGACAATTTCTCACTGGACCCCGAGTATTCATAACCGCACCTGTGACATTGGCAGAAAAATGTGTTTAAGGAAGAAGTTTGTATCAGTTAAACGAACCACACTACGTTTCTGTTGGTCTTTTAACGTTTATTTTCCGTCAGTAAGGCTAGCCAAACACATTTTTATTGTCTTCAATGACATTTGCAAGAGGCCCAGCTACTCTGGCTGTGATGCAACTCCAATTCAAGAAAAACAAAAAGATTAATTATTCCTCGAACGAGACTTCCTATATCAGAGTTTTTTAATTTCCTTGGCTCTCTGTACTATTTGGAGGCTAAATTTCCTCAAACTATTTTCTAGGCCCGTGCTCTCCCCTTGTGTTGTTAATTAAATGATTTATCCGTGATGGATCCGTGCTGATTAGCTCTTCTCTCTGGGTTTCTCGCCTCTCTTTCCCGCCTCCAGAAGTGTGCTTAGTCTATCCGCAGAGTTAACAGGTTCAGAACTGGGCTTTCATTGTCTTGGCTCATGACTGCTCTGTGAGACTTGTTTTCACTTTCATTTCTTTTCAAGAACCATGAGTATCAGCTCATTTACACGTAGGGGTCAATCTTTTTTTTTTTTAATTTTTATTTTAGTTTATTCAGTACAGTTTCTATCCTTTATTCCCATTCCAGCCCACCCACCCATTCCTCCCCTCCTCCCTCCCCTTTCCAACACCCCTAGTTTTGTCCATGTGTCCTCTATATTTACCGCTTTGATGTCACGATGCCCGTTCACTGGTCATGCAGTTTGAAAATGTCTCACTGTTTTCCCAGGTGAAATGATTGGATTGTTATTTTCCTTTTTTAGCTGACTTTTTTTTTTAACTGCATAAGGAAGTAAGAAATAACCTGAAGTGTCTACGGCCACCCCACCCTGAACGTGCCCAATCTCGTCTGATCTCGGAAGCTGAGCGGGTCGGGTCGGGCTCGGTTCGAACTTGGACGGGAGAAATAACCGGATGTTAGGATGTTGCTTCCTCCGTTGCATCGTCTTTCCTGAATGTCACAGGCTTGTTCCACCCGGTCTCAGTCACTTCTTTTCAGACTCACACTTGATTTTCCTCCTGTTAACCTCATGGGATGATCGCTGCCCAGTGGATTAAAATAGATGGGCATGTCATTCCAAATGCGTTTTTCAGTCCTCCGAGGGGCCTGGAACTTCAGGTTTGGACACTAAATCGCAATGACCTATGATAGAAAATAAGTCATGTTCAGAGATCTCCTCAAGCAGGGGTTCTGCGTAAATTAGAGGCATTTCCAACCGAGTCACTTTTCTTGGAGCCCAGGACGGCGGCCGCCCCGGCCTCATTGTGGGAGTGGTCACGGCTGAAGTGGAGCGACGTTCCTGAACCAGTTAGTTCACCCTTTGGGGCTGCCGATGGTGCAGCTGCACCCCCAGCTACCTGGCCGTGTGAACAGTAGGCTTCAGCTGTGTTTTCTTTTGTCACTGACTGGCTTTCCGCTCCATTAAAACTACAGAAAGTAGTTGGAGCGACTGTAAAATAGAGACCCTGTTGCAGAGGTTAAAACGGGCCAACCGGTGTTTTGATTTGTTTTATGTTTTATTCCGTCTTTCACAGAAAGAGCTCCTGCCTCTCTCCTTCGAGCAGAGAAAGTGGGCCACAGCGCCCGTCACATCGACCCCCTCAAAGCACTGCAGACACCTACGACCCACATCTCCACCTCAAGAGGCCTTCCCTTCCCTTTGCGAGCCTTAAAGATAGCTCTCTCCACAATAAAGCAGCAGCGTGCTTGAAAACTGCAGGAGGATGTACACCCTCCACCTAATATTAATTTCTCGCAGTGTCTAAGTAATGAACTTCGAGAGGTTGGAGATACCGTACTCTGTCCTCCCTGCCCCCGGCTTTCTTCAGAATCCAGGGGCCCGGGGGGCCCTGACTCAGCGCCCGGCAGTCGGCGGGACCCGGTGCCGTGCTGTGCCGCTTCCCAGTGGTTCCCACCCCTCCGGCCACTGTTTGCTGAGTGCTCCCTCTGTGCCGTCTCGGCCTGAGACGCGTCAGCGAAGGACCAAGACAGAGCCTTGTCGGTGCTGCCGGTGGGAATCAGGCTCTCCCACGGGGCCTCGAGGAGAGCACTCCAAGGGCCCCCACACGGGAGACGGTGGTGTGGCGTGGTTTATTTGTGACGCGAAATCAAAGAGGTGCCCCTCCTGGGTTCCCTGGTTCCCATCTCTGTCCACGCTGCCCGTGGAAAAAGTCCAACCGTGTCCTCGGCGAGGCCAAAACAAAGGCCAGGGCCCAGAGGGTCTGCTTCATATCGAAGCCCAGTCCTTTGGAGCCCACGCCACCCGCTGCAGGGCCTGCAGCCGCTAGAGCCACATGGTCACATGGCCCCAGGAGAGAGAGAGCAGGTTACAGAGAGAGAGAGAGAGAGAGAGAGAGAGAGAGAGCTGCTTTGTGTCTCTGGGACTGTATCATCTTGAGTTTGGGAGGAACCTGGTGCTTTTTCAAAATACCCAATCAACTTCCCAGGCTTCTGCAGGCTTTTGATGGGTCCATGCCCCGCCCCCCAGTTAGACTGACAGGCCTCTGCGGTCCAGCACTTCACCCTGAGCCCCAACGGACCCGGCACAGAAGGGTGAGCACCGCTCCTGGGAGGTCTGCTTTGCTCTGAGGGTCAAGTCCCCTCAGCAGCAGCCCCGCCCTCGGAGTGCGGGGTGAGTCCTTAGCTTCCCTGCTAAGCTCCCTAGTTTATTAAACTCAATGCCTAATTCCCGTTGCTCTTTTTCCTATTAATAACTAGTTAACTGTCTACAGGAACATCCCCTCATCCAGCTGGTGGAAGGAACGCTCACTCTAAGCAAAATGAGGAAGATAAACATATATATTAGTGACTAGAGCAAGAAAGTAAAGAGGAAAGGGAGAGGGGGAGGCCTGGGCAGGATAACTCGGAGACAGGACGCAAAGCCCTAAAGCAGGACGTCAAACTCACTTTCACCGAAGGTTACATCAGCCTCAGGGCTGCCTTCAAAGGGCGGAATGTAATATTAGGACTGTATAAATGGAACTACTCCGTAACAGTTAAGCGGGAGCTCGGTGCTGCCTCAGGGTAGAAACAAGGTGCCCGCCGGATAATACAAGGTGGAGGCCGGGTTCGGCCCGCGGGCCTTGTGTTTGCCACCTGTGCCCTAAAGGAAGAGAGAGAAGCGGCAGAGGGAACAGCAAGTCCAGGCCTTGAGACCACGCGTTCCTGGAGTGTTAGAGCGGCAAGGGGGCCAAAGATAAGAACCTAGGAACTACGGCACTGAAGTCTCCCCTAATATTTTCCTCAAGTCAAGAAAAGTGGGATATAAGACTCCAGCATAAGGCTTCTCATTTTCTTAAGCGTTCTTGATTCTTGCTGCGTCTGAGATCGGGGAGCTGTCGTAGGGACCCCAGGGCACACAGAGGGCTGTAGAAGCTCCCTTCAACTTTGCTTGCAGTTTAGGCCAGTTTATTTGAAGGGAAACTGCTTCATACCTGTTTCTTCTAAACACAGCGACTATAATAAAACACCTTGGGGATCTCTTTGGGTTGTCTCCCCCCCCACCCCCGCACCTGCTGTGTCTTTAATTGCTCAGAGGCGGACGTCTCATCAACAGCTGCGAGCCTACAGACCTCACGCTGATCTCACAAAATGAGATGCTCAGCCCCTGGGGGGAGCCTGGCCGTCTGGACTCCAGCGTGAGCTGAGCACGGTGCGCCCTACTTCGCCTGCCGGAGCCGCAGGGGAAGAAGGTGACTTACAGGAGACTCCCCTGCACTCACGCTGTGCGTCCAGAGCGGCCTCAGCGCCGCAAAGGGGGCTGCAGACCCCACCCCTGTACCTCCCAGCCTGAGAGTTTTGTCAGATCCATCAGGGAAGATGGAGGGGGTCACAGTGGAACAAGGAAGGGGTGTACCTTTGAAGTCCCTCCTGTAAATGAGCCAAACTGGTGAGCTTGCCTAGTTTTAGGGGGGAGCCCGTTCTCAGACCCAGCCAGCTGTGGCCACGTGCCAGCGAAAGTCCAGCGTGGCCGAATCGGATTTGTAAAGACATAAATCCAAGATTTTGTATCAAGTTTCCTGATCTTTTAATGCCGGCCACCAGCAATTTAAAGAAGTAAAATGAAATCACTATTGGACGCGGCCAAACCGAAGCTGTCTGCCGCAGCCTGGGTTCTGCCCCAGGGCCCCCGTCCCGCGACTTCCGGAAGACGGTGTCCGGGTCTGTCGGTCACTGGCCGTTTCAAGGGATGGAGCGAGAAGGGCCAACGACGTCTACATCGCGTGCCAACTCTGATTCGTGCCTTGCGGCTCTGTCGGTCACTGGCCGTTTCAAGGGATGGAGCGAGAAGGGCCAACGACGTCTACATCGCGTGCCAACTCTGATTCGTGCCTTGCGGCTCTCCTGGGCGCTGGGCTGAGGGTCCCAGGCTGTTTTCTGGGCCGGCGGAGAAAGGGCTGCGCCGCACTGTCACTGCGGAGTGATGGCACGCGGGCACGTAGTTGCCGTGCGTGGATGGCGGTGGAATACGACGTGTTTCCGTGCGTGGATGGCGGTGGAATACGACGTGTGTCCAGCTGCCCCCGCTGCCTCAGCTCTTCAGTCCGGTGTGTTTTCCTCAAGGTCCCCCGAGCCTGGGAGAACGGAGTGCTCGCTCCCAGCGCACAAGGGGGCCTGCCCAGGACCGGGGCCGCTTGCCCGTGGCGGATGACGCGCCGATCACACCCGCACCCCCAGCATGAAGGACGAGGGTGATCCATCTGCTCTGTCGGACACCTGACAGATCATTTATTCACGGCCCCTGCGGTGGAAAACTGCCAGACCAGAGCTTCACGACTGCAGACCCGTCAGGTGTCAGGTTATTAATATTGTTATCGGTGTCAATATTCCATCTGATTTTAACTTACCAAAATAAGTTGCGCTTGGTAATTAGAATGCTTTTGAATGCAAAGTCCAGAAATTCTGTTTTGAAGAGAAACAGTTGCAAAACAAAACTGGAAAGCAACCTAAAAGACACCTATTTTTAGTGTTTTAATTCTTGAGCAAGAGACCAAAACCAGGAAAGCAATTGAAAAATATTATCCTCCTCAAGGATATCTTTGAGGTAAGGGCATTTGAGTGTACTATTTTTTTTTTTAGCAAGCATCCATTTTTGTTGGACTTCAGAAAGAATTTGTTTATAGGAAAAGAGCAGAAAAGCTATCAGATAGGTTCTTAATCTGTTAGTGCAATGTTTTCCAGCTGATAAATCCTCTCCCAAAATTCTAATCAAAATAAAAGGTCTACAAATTCCCAGACTTCAATGATGCTGACTCAGCACTATGATAAGCTCCTTGTGTAAACCGAGTAGGTGCTGGATGGCCTGTTTGGGAGTATCCCAGAGGAAGGAGTTTGAGGTGAGAAAGCTTCTTCCCCCAGAACCAAAGTCTCTCGGTAGCAACGTGACGCTGATGCCTGAAACTCATCGGTCAGAATGCTTGTGAATGCATTCTAACCGTTCATTATTACGATATCATTTAATTTGGAGTGTCAAAATTTCCATGTCACTGAGACAGTAAGGAAAAAACCGTGCTTCCATAGAAAATGACGCATTGCCCGGAGATGCTGATTTACAGATGTGACTCTGGTTCTGCGGGAGGTATTTTTTCCAGCTCTGTGAGTCGCAGCTAGCAGGGGGTTCTGCCGAATAACTCCTGTCTGCAGATGTGCAGGTGAGCTCCATATGATGGGGGGACCAGCCCTCCTGCCTACGGAAAGAGTTGTGTTTTCCTCGGTAAATTTACTTGTGTAGTCCTGATCTAGGATGTGTCTGTTCTTTGGGATTCTCCTTTGAATTGCTTATAAGCTCCTTGATCAATGAGGTAACTAAGATCTTTAACACGTTTGTTTTATGTCTGTATGAGAGTGATGACTTTTCCTATCTTTAAAGCTCTTTTTAACACTGCTTACCTATCAGACCATAATGTAAATGTAATTTTTGATATGCTCACACACCTACACTTAGTTTTAAAGTCTTCCCACGTCACTTCTTCCAGGAAGGCTTCCTTGACCTCTGCACTTCCATCTGATCCAGCTTCCCCTGTGCTGGCACAGCTCTTCATGGACCCATGTGCCTCAGCACTCAGTGCCCTGCCTTGGACTTAATTACATGCGTGTCTCCTGTGCAGGGCTGTGCGTTCCTCAGTCACAGGACACAGCTACGCATGGCCCGGCACACTGAGCAAGGGGCTCGATACAGGGCTGTTCGGCGAATTAAAAAACTAACCATTTCTTTTCATCAGGTGCTCAGAGACCACCTTTGCTTCAGAAAAGCACCTTATTCCAAATTATTCTTATCTGATTTCTTCCCATATTACAAATCCCAGTCTCCCAGCAACACTGTTAGCTTACTTTCAGCAATGACACTGAGCTAATCAGCGGATAATTAATTACAGTTGCACATACTTCTAAAGGATATTTGTATTTTCAAACAAAGCACTTGTTAAGACAGTGGCAGTAGTTTTTAGTGAAGGGACTTAAAGACTGCAGGAGCAGTGGGGATGGGGGGATGGGGTGGGGGAGGAACAGTTTACGGGGGCGTTCCTACCACTGTCCAAGGGACATGAAGTCGGCATCCAGCCCCCACAGGGACCTGAGGCTGCAGGCTGCTGTGTGAGGCGTCTGATGGGGAGAATTCCTTGCAGAGAGACCCGAGTAGTGTCGCTAAAATGTAGTGTGACCGTGTAAAAGAGCAAAATCCTGATACGTGCTGCAGCACACTCGTGAACCAAGCCAGGTACGACAGCCTGTTTATATGACCTGTCCAGAACAGGCAAGTCCATGAAGACAGAAAATGGACTGGGGGCTGCCAGGGGCTGGAGGAATGGGGGAGTTACTTCTAATAAGAATGTTCTGGAATTAGACACTGGTGATGGGAGCACAACCTTGAGAATACACTAAAAGCCACTGAATTGTACGCTTGAGATGGGTCAATTTTATGGTGTGTGAATTATATTGCAATAAAAATGTATAAGAAAAAAGTGATACACCAAAAATATTACCGATAGGAAAACTGGCCTTTCATTTATCATCGCTATTAGAGTTTTCACAAATAAATCGCATTTTCTAAACATGAAGGATTGTGTGGCCAGCCATTTTAATTGCTTATATAAAACATTCTTAAATTTCTTTTCCTCCAGCTTTCCAGAATCTTCTGCTGTACTATGAGTGCTCATTCCTAGACTCCAGAAACTACGATGGTCAGTTAGCTGGTGTTTTTACAGTACTTCTGTTCTAAACTCAATTTCCTTCAAGTAACATCTGTTAGTTCATAATGCTCAATTTAACTCAATCAATACAAATAAGAACCTATACTCTTTTAAGTTAAGTTCAAAGGTTTCTATTAACTATTAGTTCTAGGATGGACATTTTTATCTGTTGACCCTGATGCTGCAGATATGCTGTGATTAGTAATATTTTACAGTTCTTGTTTTCATAATGATATAACTTATTATTCATTATAAATGTCAATTGTACCAAGACATAAATTAAAACATTCTTTAGATAACAAAAAATACACTGATTTTTTAAATTGTCATCTCTCAAAATCTTTAGCTAACACAAAGCTGGGAGGTCAGTGAATCAATGTTTATCGAGTGTCCACTCTGTAAGCCTATGGCTGTCAGTCTTCTTGAGCAGGAGAGGATACTTGGAAAACCAGCTTTCTTGAGCCACAGACGTGAAGTAATTGGATGTATCACCCAAGAGCAATAACAGCACAAACCCAGAATAAGTGCCTTAGAGTGTCTATGAAGGTACGCCGTCATTATCATCACCCCCTGCCTGTTAGGATGGCTCATCACCATAAAGATAAGAGATTATGATGCTCAGGATGCGGAGGAACAGAACCCTAGCACACGGTTGGTCGGCATGTAAATTGGTACAGCCACCATGGGAAACAATATGGAGGTTCCTTAACAGGTTAAAAACTACCTTTAACTACCTTGTGACGGAGCAGTTCCACTTCTGGGTTATAAGTAACTGAAATGAAGTCGCTTCCTTGAAAAGGTACCTATGCACCCACGCTCACTGCAGCATAATTTACAGTAGGCAAGACGTGAAAATGAAGTTGGATAAAGAAAATGTGGTACAGACAAGGTCTGTGCAGAAGGTATCCAGCCATGTACTATGCAAAACAGAGACATTTACTGAAGATGCAGGATACAAGAAACATTGTGCAGACAGCAGTGGTGCCTCGGTCCTCTTCTAAGTGGGCACCTCGGGACCTCACAGTTCTCCCAGTCCCCATCAGCTGCCCTGTCATATTCTCCATCTTATCAACAGTCTGAAATCTCTTCCCTTTCAAAGGTGATTTCAGTTTTGGGAAAAGCCTGAAGTTTCAGGGCACCAAGTCTGGGGTGTAGGGGGCCTGAGTCACCTGGGTGATTTGATGTTTTGCAAAAAAACTCTGCCTGAGATGTGATGTATGAGCAGGTGTGTTGTTGTGATGAAGTTGCCAGTCACCAGCTGCCCGTAGCTGCGGCCTCTGAATCATCTGAGTAGTTTCTGTGGAGGAATGTTCAAGCTTAATGCAAAATTTGATGCGGATTCATTGCTCTACTTGCTCAGTCACTTTGAATGTGATGGCCACACAGTGCACATGCTCACTCAACAGTGTCTACCACCCCCACTGACTAGTACAGTGAAGGCATCATTGTTTACGCACGCACATTCCAGTCCCCCCTCCTTGGCTGCCAGGTGACATCAGTGTCATGTAAACTGTTCTTGTTACATTAACAATGGCTGGACTTTTTCTGGAGGAACCTTGTATCTACAGTGGAATCTTAATCAGCCATAAAAAATAAGGAAATCCCGCCATCTGTGACAACACGGACAGACCTCGAGGGCGTGATGCTAAGTAACATGAGTCAGACAGAGAAAGACAAATACCGTATGATCTCACTTATACCTGGAATCTAAAAAAACAAGTTCACAGATACAGAGAACGGACTGGTGGTAGTCAGAGGTGGGCATGGGGGTTGGGCAAAATGGGTTAAGGTGGTCAGCAGGTACCAGCTTCCAGTTACAAGCCCTGGGGATACAGTACAAAGCATGGTCACTGTAGGTAGCAGTACAGTATTGTGTATTTGAACTTCTCTGTCTTGTGCACTGCTAGACCCCTCGTGCCAAGAACAAGCAGGCCCTTAATAAGTACTTGCTGACTGAATAAGCAAAGCAGGTCATTGCCAAGGGACAGAGAATGCGGTGCAAAGAACCTTTGCGGAAACCTTTGGGTTTGCACACGAAGCACAGACTACTGCAGGAGTTCCCACACCCTCGTGTTTTTTCTGTCTGCAGTTCCCTCACTCTAACGGCTCCTGAGGCAAAGACCCGAGCATCCTGCTGTCTTTCATGCTCCCAGCTGTCTTGCTGTGATTACACCTTCCGTGACGTTCGACTGGGTTCTCTCTAGAATCTTTGTCGGGGACTTCATCTTATTTAATGCTGCTCGTGAAGATGAACAAGAAATAGGTCTGCGGCTACCGCAGGTTCGAGGACCGGCCCTTCAGGAACAGGACGACGGAGGGAACAGCTGCAGGAACCGTGCGCAGCGGGACCAAGGCTGCCTCTGGAAGGACGGGACCCAGGCTCCGCAGCTCTCCGAGTGCACAGTTTGTAAATTGCCTAGTTAAGCCTGGGCTCAAACTGTGCTACCCGCTCTTAAACTGTGTTAAATTTCTTCACACTTTTCGAGTTGCCAGGGTGAGACCATTTACGGCGACAAAAGGATTACTTTTACGCCGGTCTTTTACTTTAAGTAAGCAATATTTCTTCTTTAAGGATTCGAACAAAGGAGGGCTCTGGTTTATTACCCATGGAGGGGAACGTGGGGATGCTGAGACATGGTGGCTTCCAGGGGAGCCACCAGCAGTGCGCGTGCACCGCGGCGCATAGCAGGTGTCGGGAGGCTGTGTGGAGAAGTCATGAGGGCCCCGGCTGGGTGGCTCAGTCGGTTGGAGCATCACCCCATAATCAAAAGGAAGAGGGTTCGATTCCCACTCAGGGCACACGCCTAGATTGTGGTTTCGATGCCCGGTCTGGACCTGTACAGGAGGCAACCGACTGATACTTCTCTCTTGCATCAATGTTTTTCTCTCCCTTCCTCTCTCTATAAAGCAATGAAGAAAATAAATGTCCTTGGTTGAGGAGAAAAAGAAATCATTAGAATCAGGGGGCCTACAAACAGCAACCTCAGATCACGAATACATATTCAAAAGGAGATCTGAGCACTTAGTCAAATTAAATGTGAAAATATTTTCTTCTAATTTAGATGAGCTTAAACAGTTATCTTTCTTTAATGACAACAATAATAATTTTTGAAATGAGTGCTTGTCACAGGGTTTGGCAGACATGACAGTAGGATTACAGATTGATTTTTAAAAAAATACCAGAAGAGTATTTCTTTTAGAATTGCAGTCTCGTACATGTTTTTAAGGTCTGCCTTCAACATGTTTCCATATTCTTTTCGCGAAGAGTGCCAACATTCTCTTTCTTTCCTCTTCGTATGGCATTCCATTCCCATCATCTTCTGGAAGTTCGGGTCTAGGCCAGCAGCGAGTCCCTAAATTTGTCTCCACCTTTCACATTTCCTTCCGTAAAGATCTCCTGAGATTTTGGCATCTACACACCACTTAACTCTGCTTTAGAACCTTTAACTAATGCTTCGGTCCCACGAGGCCCGTCAAACATCCCAGGTCTTCGCTGAAGCACAGACGTTGGCTTCCTCATTGGTTTTACTGATCTCTTGGGAGGCGTGTGCTCCGAAGGGGGCACTGGATTTCCGCTGAAAAAGGCCAGTGGCATGGAGAGGCAGTTCTGACTTGTAAGGCTAGCCCTAAAATCGACATTTGTCTGTTCTCTTTGTAGAAAAGATTCCACTTTTGTTCAGAGTGGAATGATTTCATTCTCACAATAACATCGGAGACAGTTTTGTTGTTATTTACAGTCAGTCCCCTCAGTCAAAGAATTACTGCTTGCAGGAGGGATCTTAGAAACCAATATTCTGGACCCTGTAGGCAGTGACTAGGATTTTTTCCTTTGGAAGCCCTTTAGTTGCATCTCTGTAAGAACTCCGAGGGAAGGCGACAGGTGACTGCAGAATGATGTTATCTGGGGGGACCTCCAGTCGCTCGCCTCCCTGGTCTCTGGTTGCCCACGTGTCTCCGTGCCCGTGCCTGACTTCTGACTTCTGAACCGAGCTTCCTTCCCCCCCCCGGGCCTCTCCACTGTGAATTCCAGAAACCTCGCCAGGGGACATTCACGCCATGTCTTTGCTTTAATTACAAATTCAATGTTCTCTGTGAAGACACTGCTTCCCTTGAAATGCATTCTGGTGGAGGCTGGCTGCTTTTCCAAAACTAAGGGGCCACGGAATTGGGAAGTGGGTTTGCGTGTTTTTAGCCTCATGGTGCCTGTCCCAGATCATGGCTCCTGTACCCGAGTAAAAAAAAATCTCCTTCTTTCAGTATCTTTCCATTCATCCACATCACCTTTCAGCAGCAGCCACCACATTAACTTCCAAAACGTCCTCTCCACCCCTGTCCTGTTTTTGTCTTACTTGGCTTCCCGTCCGTGCCCATTTGGTGGACCTTCTAACACCTAACCTCATTAATCCTTCACCTCCTCAGCCTTGACAACCTGCACTTGTTTTTGAATTCAAGCTTCCACAGCCTATACCCTGGACATTGTTAATGTTCTCGAGTGTTCTGATTTGAAAATCCCAAGTGTCAATATCCTTCTTCTCCGGTTCCTAATTGTTCAAAATTTCTTCCTTCTTGTGTCTGTTTTACCTGTTCTCTGACTTCAGACTGATCCAGACCTCTTAGGTCTTTTCCAAATTCATCAGTTGTTTCTCTTGACTTTCTTATTTGACTAAATCACATGATGTGTGATATGATGCAACAAACTCAAGCTAATGTACTTAAACTCCCTTGTCGTCTGACACGAATGCCCAGGGAGTCCTAATTCGCATCAGTGCTACCGCAGACCTCTCCACCGCAGACCTCTCCACGCCGAAGCCCGAGTGGCCGAGGAGCGCTGGGGAAAGCCCCGCCTCCAGGAAGCGGTGCTCCCGCACCTGTGCGGCCTCTACCCTCAGCAGCAACCCCAGGAAGGACCACGATCATCCCACGTGATGCTGTTTTGCTTCCTCTCACACCCCCCTTCTCTCGTCTGACTCTCCTCGGGCTTCCTGTTCCAGCGCATGCTCCTGTGGTCTCAGAAGACCACCTGGTCTTCCACCTTCAGGTGAAAGGAGAAGACCTCGGAGCAAACACGCCACAGACACTGGAACCAAAACTTCTTTCAGCTACTTGCTACCCACCCCTACAAACACACATACCTTCTCTGGTTTTCTCTTACTCCTCACCTGTCACTGTCCCCCACCTCGTGTCTGGGGCTAGTCCTTTTGCTGTGCTTTGGATGCCGTTTCTGCCGGCCACACTTTTTGGTTGCTTCTCCTTTTCCGATACTTCAGGCTTGCTCTTCTCTCTTGACCCTTCTGTTCAGCATACGTAAACAGGCTCAGGTCTCTCCCATCTTAAGGCATGCCCACCCTAACTTCCGCTCTTCCTTTCACAGTCAGGCGACCCTTCAGACGCTTGCCCTCCGCGCTGACCGTCACCTGTCTCCTCCCGAACCCATTGCTGGCTTTCACACCTTTCCTTCTGCCGAAGACAGTCCCGCTCCTTTGCTGGGCTCAATGGAAACATCCCAGTGCCGTTTTTTGGTGACTTTTCTGCAGATGACAACGTTGACCACTCCTCTTAAAACTACTTTTTTCTTGCCTTTGGCAACAGCAGTCCCTGCTGCGCTGTCCTTCCTCTGCGTCTGCCTCCCCTCTCACGAGACCTGTCCGTCGTCTCCCACCTGCTCTGCCGACCTCCAGGCCTGCATCTCCCAATGCGGCTGCTCGCTGGGACCAGATGGTTTTCTGAAATGCCTGTCGGAGCATACCGACTCCCCGCAAAAACAATTCAGTAGTTCTCCACTGAAATCAAGGCAAAAATCCATGCTCTTCAACAGGATGCAGAAGCTCTTCCCAGCCCGAGTTCTCCAGCCTCCCCCAGCTTCGGATCTCAAGTCCCGCCCGGACACTCTGTTCTCGAGCTGCCACCTACATGCAGGCCATCAACCACGCCGTGTTCTCTCTGGACAATGCCTTCACCCACGTGCTTTCGTCACGCGGATGATACCCACTCGTTCTTCAAGACCCAGTGCAGACACCTTTCCCTTTCAGAAGACTTCCTACCTGTGTCCGCCTTGGTCTGACTAGGTCTACTTATTTATGCTCCTGTAAGTCTGCAGCTGCTTCCGTCAGACTATTTTATATTACTTAACACACACGGTTTTGTAACAATTTATATTCTGTTTCCCCCATTGGATTGTGAGCTTCTTGATGCGAAAGGCTGGGTTACTTACCTCTGAATCTTCAACCCCAGCACAGTGTCCTGCATACTTTAGGTGCTGAATAAGTGTGAATGAATCAATTAGGAACAATACCCATGCCCACTGCTTAGAAACTAGTATTACTGCATAAGCAGTTTAGATAGAATCATAGTGAGAAATGAAGAGAGCCAGAAATTACCCAAAACTTTACAATCTTTCTCAGTATTTGCTCATAGGCGACCACCCCTCATTTCTATACATCTCGTGTTGCTCCCAGAAGAATGCAGCAGAGAGAACGTGCACAGGCTATCCCTACGTCCTGAGCTCTTTGCTCCTCGATGCCCGTGAGATTCGGGCTGGGCAGTTGTCTTTATTGTGCCAAGCTCGGTGAGTGGGAGGAGTGTGTCTACACACGCTTCTTTAACAATCGGGCACCCCTGGGAAAGAAGTCATTTTTTTTTAAATAAACAAGCTTGTAAACTGAGAGGTAAATGATTATGTGTTCCTGAATTCCTAGTTTTACCATAAACCAGGATTAATACTTCCTCCCTGCAAGCAAAGGGACGCTTCATCGGAGAGGTCTCTCTGTCAGGCCTCCCAGGGCCTTCTGTCGCTTTTCACGGAAGGCTGCACGCAGCCAGTCATATCAGCGGAGACAGAGCTTTCGCTGCGGTGTTAGATGTGCACATCAATAGTAAGTTCTCGGCAGGGGAGTCGTCTGCGTTTCACTTTAAAAGTCCAGGCCGCTGCTGCGGTTCTGCTGCATGACATCATCAGAGCACCAGGCTCTGCCTTGCGCCTCCACCCCCACCCCCACACCCTGTGACTGAGGTGTGGCCCTCATCTGGCGGCTCACGAGGGCTTGCCGTCTCACCCAAGGACCAGCGGGGACGGCTTGTCTTAGAAGCAATTGTCTAGTCTCTTGGCATAGTAATCCCAAGGAGACTCAGAAGTGCAACCTTTATTCTGAATGGCCAGGAAACACCCCCTGTCCTAAAATCTGGGGTTCAATTACGACAAAGAAAGGGGAGAACAGATAGTATCAGACACCTGGCTGTCCGTCACACCCACCCTTCCTCCTAAACACAGGATACTTTTACTCCTTTCACAGTGATATGTAGTCCCTCTATAAAGTCCAGAGGTGTCTCTTTATAAATTAAGGAAAAAGTTATCAGCTTTCCTACACATTCAACCATAAGTAACAACCATACAGTACAAATAGGACACTTGTAATAATCCCCTGTGGAAAGGAAAGACTAGAAAACACACAGACACCCCACCCCAGGTTTTTACTAACTGTAAAACCCCGGAGACTATCGAATCCCCCCCGGGCCCTGCCCTGGAGATGCGGCACGGTTCCTGATGCGGCCTCTGGCCCTGTCCTCTGGAGGAACTTGCTCGTTTGCTGTCCTCCGTGGTCCCTGGCTTTACTTTCAGAGAAGAACGAAGCTAATGGACTTTCAGAGCCCATTTTTTCCATCGCAGGGAACACAGCCCCTTCGGTGAGAAGGGGCCTGGGGGTGCACACAGCTTCTGCAGCTACCCCCGTCCCCCGCAGCACATGTTCGGGGTTCAGTGTTTAGTGCAGAAGCAGGTTAGAGGGGTCGACGGCACCAATCGGCAGTAGGGGATACAGAAGGAGAAGCTGGCTTTGGAAACTGCTTATACAGTAAAGGCATGTCTTGTTAAATAGCAGAATAGATTAATCTGCTCAGTTGCCAAATACAGGCTCTGTTCTGCTTGAGTGGCCCAGAGAAACTTGTTTGAGGTTTGAAGTCGGAACTAAGAACTTTCTTGTTCGTGGGTGTCAGTTCCCCTGGGACAGGTAAGCCCAGAGCGGAGGCTGCTCACCGGCACAGCGAGGGCAGAGCATTACAGAACGAGGGAGACCCTGTCTTGTTCTGACAGTGTCATCTGCGTTTATGCGCCCACTTGGGGACTTCTGGAGCCAAGGGATGCTATGCTGGGACACGCAGCATCTGCTCCTGATGGATGTAGCCGTGCAGTTTTGCATTCTTGACTAATAAGATCATAAATATAACCTGACCTCTGTGTGTGCGCTTTCTCTTTGTAAATTAATACCTTTCAGAAAGTATCGTGTGTGCGTGGGTGTGTGTGATGTATAAAAAAAGGTCGATGGTACTAAACAAATTAGTAGTTTTATCCAATTATAAACACTGAATAATTGCTAACTCCATGCAATCAAGTGGGGGTACAACACAGTTAAGGAACTTGATGGCCAGTATTTATTTTTAAAATTGATCCTTTAGTTCTGACACATTAACTCAAATGTTAGTTAGCATGAACAGAGTCACATTTTTGGTGGGTAGTACTAAGTTTTCATATCTGGGAAATTTATGGATTTCTCAATGTTCTATGTACTAAAATTTGTTATTTTCCAATAATTTCATAAGAATAAGCAGAGTATTACATTTTGATCTCATAATCATTCATCAAGATGTTGATGTATGAAATTTAACACTTCTTTTAAGGCATGAGTATCGATCCGATTCCTAATTTCAATGGAAAAGGTGCGTCTAAGAGAAACTTTCATTCCTCAGCCCCAGAAAGGACACGGAGCAGTTTCAGCACCAGGGAGAGGAGTCTCACTGGGCGATGGTGCGGGTCCCCACGCAGACGAGCGAGCCACCTCACTGTTAGTTAACAGTGGGTTTGCACGCGTGAGTGCGGCACACGAGTCGGGGCACGGGCACAAGGACAACGTTCGAGAGGCATTTTGCTGTCTTTGCTGTTACTCTCCTTGTGTGGAGTCGATGCAGTCAAAAGATAGGCCTGTTCCTACTTCGTCACAGAAGCCCCCAAAATGTGGAAAGTGGATGACCACAATTAAATTTTTTGTTTTACGCCTATTAAGTTAAAATATAGCACAGTGGGCCACCATTTCTCAGTATTAGCAAAATGCAAGAAAAAAATTATGAGTTTAAGTTCTTCAATCAAACTGAAGTTGATGGCAAAAGTAAAAAAAAAAAGCACGAAATTTTAAAGAAATTTTATCTTTCCAAACATAGCTATAGGATTCCTATGTACTACAGTTTTACAAGGACATTTTTTCACTAGTGTATTTTTCTGCATGCTTTGAAGAATAAAACAACTAGCGAACTGTCTGTTGAGCAGCTGAAATTCAGATTTGATATTATGTGTATTTCTAAAGGGAGGTGGACAAAGGACACCGAAGTCTCCGGGAGTTAAAGAGTGTGAATGCCCACCTGCAGGATGAGTACAAATCTGTTAGAATTTCCTTACATCTTAACCTTTGAAGTATGATTATTTTTCAAAAGTTTACTGATTTGGAAAAAATATTAATATATACTGGTACGGTACCTAGAATTGAATTAATTCATATTCTTTACACGGATGTGAAATGATTCATATTCTTTATTAGAAACTGGGTATCTGGATTCTGTACAGTTTTGCATTTGGCCATTCATTTCTTTACATACCAACAACTAATATAAACATTTTTGAAGCCACCAGTACCCAACGTATTTTCAGTTGGTGAATCCATCCCTGTGTTAACACATCTTGGTTGTTAGGCCAGTTTATAGTTAACGGCGTCTGGATGCGGTGCTGGACCTAGAAACTACGACTCAGAAACCCCCCGACCAGAAACCCCAGCTGAGACGCCGGGATTCAGTAGACGCACAGCTGTACAGAGCAACGGTCCGTTAGCCCGACAGTCTACCACAGTTCCTGTGAATGGAGAGGTGCACAGTTCTGGGGTGAAGAGGGACGCAATACTCGCAGAGCAGCTTGAGGCGGAGGCCTGGCCTGTCCCTGGGACGCCATGCCTCCACCCCGGAGAGAAGCAGTCCTCAGTGAGCTGGCCTGGGGCTCGCCGGTGGCCTTGCTTGGTCACTAGATAGAAAATCGGCAGGTGCCTGATGTTAGCACGTTGCTCCCCTCCACAAGGTGGAGGGCTTTGCCCAGTAGTCAGGTGCACATCGCTACAGCACAGTTTATCAGCTAACTTCAGCCAAGAAGCTAGCAAACCCGGGACATGGGAAATGAGTGGAGTCAGCAATTTCGATCCCAGCTGAAGCCTTAGGTATTGAGTGTCTAGGAATGAGTGTATAAATTGTCGATCTACGGTTTTCTTTTCCTTTTAAAATATTTTGTAGTATCGTGAAAACAGGATGCAAGTCCCAAGGAGAATTTGTCTAGAGCTTTAACCAAGCTGTACCTTGCTGTCCAATTAGAAAATAGACATAGGAAAGAGTCTTTTAAAATTGGCTATGAGCCCTGGCTGGGGGGCTTGGTTGCATGGAGCATTGTCCCGCACACCAAAAGGCTGCAGGTTCGATTCCCGGTCAGGGCACATATCTAGGTTGCAGGTTCAATCCTTGGTCCAGGTGTGTACAGGACACAAAGGATTGACGTTTCTCTCTCACATCAATGTTTGTCTCTCCCTCCCTCTCTCTCTTTCTCTCTCCAATCAATCAATAAACATATCCACAGGTGAGGATTAGAAAAATGCACTGAAACTGAGGCATACAAGTGCCTTGAAGCCTTTAGAGGATCTCCAAGCCGGTTTCCGGTTTCCGCCGCTTTGCGCCCACTCGCGCTTCAGGCTCCTGCCTGCCCCCCTTGGGATTGCCTCTGGTTTGGTTCTTGAGACTCCCGGCTGCCACGCCCCTTCTTAGGTTCGCACCCACTGCCGCCCTTCTGGCAGTTTGGATTCCTGGCCTGTTGATTCCTGGTGACGAGCTCGGGGCAGTGAGCCTCCCTCTCCTCCTTTGAACAATTTCCCAGGACTTGATCACAACCGGTTCCGGCTCGGAGTCTGCAGCACTGGCTCAGGAAGGCCTTCCTGCCCACAAATGAGAGCGGAGGGCAGGTGGCCGGTGGCCGCAGAACTCACACCGTGGCCTCCTCTGTACCACTGCGTCCTCGTGACGGGGCCACACTGGCCTCGTCTGTGCTTGCCACCGTTCCATTAAGCAGAGGGTTACTCATTCCCATTCTGTTGGTAAGAAAACTGAGACCCCAAGAAGCCGCACAGATTACTGAATACTGAACAGTGACGATTCAATCATTTGAAAGCTCGTTTTGAGGAACTTAACTTCCTCAAAATTCACGTTTTAAGGAATTGAAGAATCTTGGAATGATTGTGTTCTGATTTAAAAGTCTTTGTTCTTCTTTTACTAGTAGTTGAAATAGGCAAATGTATTTGTATTAAATTGTTGGATTTATTATTTTTGGATGTATTGAACTGTTAAAATCTCTGCCTTTTCTTTCTTTCTTTGCTTCACCCAAACATTTATTGAGCACGAACCAGGTATCAGTCAACAATCACAGCATATTGCTGAAGAATCTGTGAGAGAGACATAATTCCGCTGTCAAGGAGCTGTCTAGTGAGAAAAAACACTTGGTAGATGATCATACCTCCAAATTGTCCCATAAAAGTAGTTACCGCGAAAACCATCACCTTCTGAAATCTTACTGTTTACATACATTTTACAAATGTATTGTCTGTGTCCTCATTAGGACATAAGGGCCATAGGACAGGCACCTCGTCCAGCTCACTGCTGTATTTCCTGTGCCTTTATAATAGTCACAGCTTGCATGATACACACCATGGATTCTTGTAGTGGCAAAAAGATGTTCATTCTCTATAAGCTTTTTAATAACTATTAGTCATATTACGTTTGTAGTGAATGAAAACTACTTGCCAGATACATGAATTCAATATATTTCCCTTCAAGTTTTGGTTCTTTTAAGTTGAACTTTTCTCAAGTTTTCTCTCCTTGTTAAACAGGCTATTTATGTTGTATTATTTAACAGACACAATGTTTTAAGTGTAGAATCCCTTTCATTTATTTTACGTGGGGCATACAAAGGTTGTTACCCGTGTGTGGGTTCCTGAGAGTCAATTTCAAGGTTAAACACACATGCCTAACAAGTAACTTGGAAAAGTTAATTTTGTGAACGCCCGCCATTTCTTTAATGAAGAAAAACAGGGAAAATGTTCTGTCTCCGTGTGAACTTAAAGCAGGGGACTTCATTTACAAAGACAGCGATGACAGAACAGGTCCAGGAGAAAGACAAGTTGGAGGGCAGTCACACGCTGAGCCGACAGGACAAGAGTCGCTTTGAACTCTCACAAGCAGTGGGTTTGTAGACTTGACTTCTGTGGGTTTGAAAGTTACATGATTTCACTGTTATTACTTGCTTATTCTTTTAGCTTTTTTATTTTTATAAAGTCTCAGGAAAAGAAAAACTCCTAGCACGTAATATGCCTTCCCTCTCTACGATTAAGAAAACCCAAGGAAACGCACAGTGCTAATTCGGTTTCATGTACTTGGAAATACAACATTTAAGTCTGAGATAGAAAAGGAAATTGTTAAGATTCTGATGAGGTGAGCAAATATGGCCTGTATACATATAAATATATATTATATATAGATGGCTATTTATTTTAAAAAACTAAAGAAGGGAAAGTGCTGTCTAACTTGTTCTTTGAAGAAGAGAAAGTGAGCTCAATGAATGAAAACAAAAAAGTAGATATTAGTATATTTAATTATAAAATGGGAAAATTCCACCAAGTTTTCTTTTTGTGTTAATGTATAATCACAACTTCTATCATCTATTGAATACTTGTTACCAGGATTGCTCTAAATATTTTATATGTTAATGTCTTTAAATCTTCTAAGCAGTACTTGTGAGGCATTTGAACAGGGTCCGGCAGAAGCAGCACCTGCTTGAGTGTGTGGTTGTCAGGGTGATAATATGGGTGTGATGATTTATAGGTGTAATGTGAACATTTCACCTAAAATGTCATGTGGTGTGCTTGAGTGTGATATTGTTATGTTACAGAATTTCCTGCTTGATTTTGTAATAAGAAAGGGGAGTTATTTGTGCCAGACCCTGTTTGTAACAGGTGAAGAAATTGGTCTATGGGCAATATGACTGGATTTGAACCTATTCTGTCCGATTTCAAAACCATTCTTTTAGCCACTATACCACGTTAAAAGGATTATCTGGGGTGAGGATGGGAATGGTAGAACAGAACCAATGACCGGTTTGGGAGAAATGTCTTATTTTATAATATAACCACGTGAGTTTTCTGTTGTGCTTACGAAAAACAACACTATGGTGTGAATTATGAGGGCAAATCACATGGAAACCACCCTAACATGCTTCACTGAACACAAACAGAACCGAAACACACTGCGTTATGTCTTCTTGCCACTGCGAAAGAAATCAGGCTGAGCCTGTTTTCACTGAAAACAAGGAAACTACTGATAAAGCCAGGGCTCACACCTGAGGTTCTGTCTCATTCTCACAGCTCAGATCGCCAAGCAGAGATAAAGTTTTGTGTACACATGCGTGTGTGCACATAATAGACACACAAAAACTCCATGAGATTACGCACCTTGATCCCTTGCGGTTACCTTTAACCCTTGGACTGCCTGTGCTATTGCGTTATTTAATATTCATTTTCACATTGACCCCTAGAAGACTGTATGTAATGTACACCTCAAAATGTGTAAGATTCAACCCTCGGTTAGAAGGCTCAACACAGATACTCTCTTCTTTACCTCCCCTTTCTGATCCTGGCCCTCCCACCGTGCTGGGTAACCAAAGACACCTCAGATTGTCTCCGTGTACTATGTGCTAGTGGATCCATGAGGGGGCTATTTTAAGCCATTTTCCACTGGTTAACTCGTGGCTGCTGGTACCAATAGAGAAAGGCTCTCCTGGGGGTGTCCAACCCTGGCCTGCAGGCCACACGTGACCCAGGACGGCTATGAATGTGGCCCAACACAAAATCGTAAATGTACTTAAAACATGAGGTGCTTTTGTGATTACGTGTGGCAGTGTATTTAAGGTGTGGCCCAGAGATGCCAAAAGGTTGGAGACTCCTGCATCCAAAGCTTGTGCACAGTGCAAGGCTCAGATTGACCCCATCCACCAGGTGGGGCTAAACTTGGCATAGATGCTCTCTCTTACTCTGAAGAGATTCCACTAATGAGATAACTATTCCAAATGACGCTTGCGCATTTCCTCATAACATTCTTTTACTTTTTTTACCCAGAGTATGGGCTTTTTAATTATGATTATATAGACATGTAATGATAATACCCTCAATAGGCACTAGATTAATGGTTAGACACATTACAAAATATTTGCCAGAAAAGCATAATAAGGAGTGATATATTAATGGAACTAAGAAATTAAATTTTGCTTAATCTTAATGAATATAATTAAAAATAATGTATTTATTCCAGGTAATTCTTGTCTACAATTAAAATGATTCCCCAGAAACATAAAGGCTAATGGAGTTTTCTGAACCTTTATGGGCAGAGATATAAAATCACAGACTCAAAAAGCCGCTCATGGTTGGCAGCTTTCACCAAAACATGCAAAAATATGTTGACAAAAATGACTTTCCCAGTCTCATTCTCTCTCATCTGGTGTCTTTGGTAGGAATGAAATGAAGGCCTTAGTCTGGCTTCCAAAGTAGGCCAAGGGGGATAATGACATAACTGGGATCAAACCCTAATTTTATCACTTCCCAAAAGTATGACTTCCCTAAAGTCCGACAACCTCTGTTCATCTTTGCCTGCTCACTTGAAAAATGCAAACAGTAGTATCTTACTTGAAGGTGTAGAGATACATGGAAGAGCGAAGGGCTGATAAGAGATGACAGCTAGGACGGTTAACAATAAGCAGCGTTGAACTTCCACCTATAACAAACGCTTCTTTGTCTAACACACGTACACCGAATGCAATGGCACTACAGTTCAATGGATGTCCTTGTGCAGAACAGAAACACTCACTGGTCAATGAAAACAATATTTACATATTCTTTTAAAAATAATTTTCAGTGAGTGGAGTGTGACTACATACATTGTCTTGTGAATTTCTTACTGCTGGCAGATGAGGCAAAGAAGGTGAAAACTATTCATTTACTTAAGTGAAAATTTGTCAAAGTATGCTCCCTGGGAAAAAAAGCCAGAACCCGTTTGTGCATGCTGGAAACGGGTACAAAGTTGGAGATCCCTCCCATCTGGGTGAGAGGCTGTCTCTAGTCATAAAGGTGGCACTCACATTGGCAGGAACGTCACAGCGGACATGAGGGGACAGTGCTATGGGCGGAAGGAAGGACCCGAGCGAGGTGTCCAAGCAGGAAGGCACAGGGTTTTAATGGGGAACAGAGTATTTCAGGTGGGCAAAAGCACTGTTTACCAAACTAGGGACCCCTAGACTATTGACAGTGATTCATGAATACATTATATATGGGGCATTTTTCCTGTTTTATTCTTGTCAATTACACCGGGCAATCAATATTTTGTATCAGTTTCAGGTGAACAGCATAGCGGTTAGACAACCATAAACTTGACAAAGCATCCCCCCCGATATTTCCCGTACCCACTCGGCACTGCACATAGTTACTACAATGTTATTGGCCATATTCCCTACGCTGTTACTTGACGTCCCTGTGACTGCTTTGTAGCTGCCACTTTGTACTTCTTAACTCCTCACCTTTCTCACCCAGCGCCCCAAACCCCATCCCCTCCGGCAACCATCGGTCTGTTCTCTGTGTCTATGAGTCTGCTTCTATTTGGTTTGTTCGTTTATGTTGTTTTAAGTGAAATCATATGGTATTTGTCCTTCTCTGAATGACTTATTTCACCGAGCATGATGCCCTTTAGGTTCATCCGTGCTGTCCCAAATAATAATATTTTATTCTTTTTTATGGCCAAGCAATATCCCATTGTATACATGTCCCATCGCTTTTTCATCCACTCGACTATTCTTGGGCCCTCGGGTTGCTTCCACAGCATATATCCTTTTGAATAAGTGTTTTGGCTTTCTTTGGACATGTATCCAGGAGAGGAATCTCTAAGCCACGAGGCAGTTCAATTTTAATTTTTTGAGGGCCCTCCATACTATTTTCCACAGTGGCTGCCCCAGTCCGCATTCCCGCCAACAGTAAACGAGGGCTCCCTCTTCTCCACATCCTCGCCGGCACTTGTTTGTTGATTTGTTGGTGATAGCCCTTCTGGCTGGCTTGAGGTGGCATCTCATGTGGTTTTAATTTGCATTTTTCTGGTGATTAGTGCCATTGAGCATTATGTAGTGTGTCCTCTTTGTAGAGTGTTTATTCAGGTCCTGTGTCCATTTTTTTTAATTGGATTGTTTGTTGTTTTTTGGTGTTTTGTGAGTTCTTTATAAATTTTGGACATTAACTCGTCAGATGTATCATTGGAGAATATGCTCTCCCATTCAGTGGACTGTTTCATTTTGTTGATTGTTTCCTTTGCTGTGCAAACCCTGTAGTTCGATGTAGTCCCATTTGTTTATTTTTCCCTTTGTTTCCTTTCCCCAGGGTGATATAGCAGAAAAATATTGCTATGAGAAGTGGCCAAGATTTTCTGCCTATGTTTTCTTCCAGGATTTTTATGGTTTTGAGTCTAACATTTAATTCTTTAATCCATTTTGAGTTTATTCTTATGTATGGTGTAAGAGGGTGGTCTAGTTTCATTTTTTGCACATTTTGTCTCCAATACTGTTGGAAAAATAGTATTCCGACACCGTTTATTGAATAGACTATCTTTACCCCATTGTACGTTTTTGCCTCCTTTGTCAGGTATTGACTGTAAAGGTGTGGGTTTATTTCTGGGCTCTCTATTCTCCTCCACTGATATATGAGTCTCTTTACGCCAGTGCCATGCTGTTTTGGTTACTATGGCCTGGCAGTGCAGTTTAATATCAGGTAGCATGATTTCTCCATCTTTGTGTTTCTTTTTCAAGACTGTTGTGGGTATTCAAGGTCTATTGTGGTTCCGTGTAAATCTCTGGAATATTTGTTCTAGGTCTGTGAAATACACCATTGGTATCTTGGGAGGAATTGCATTGAATCCATAGAATGCTTTGGGTAGGATGGACATTTTAATGGTGTTAATTCTTCCTATCCTTAAACAGGATATATGCTTCCACTTATTTGTATCTTCTTCAATACCTGTCTTCGGTGTCTTATAATTTTCCAAATACAGGTCTTTTACCTCCCTGGTTAAATGTATTCCTAGGTATTCTATCCTTTTTGAAACAACTGTGAATGGGATTGTTTTCTTAGCTTCCTTTTCTGATATGTAGTTCATTATTGGTATATGCAAATGCAATTGGTTCTTGTGTATTTTTTGTATCCTGGTGGTTGTCAGCAACCCTGAGTGTCCCTCGGCTCACCGCTGGGTCACTTCAGTCCGTGCCTCTTCACACGGCCCTCTTCCCCCCGTCTTCCACCGTCTTCCCCACGTGTCCCCCTTTTCCCTTTGTAATAGAAACACCAGTCATGACTGACTGAGGGCCCGCCTAGTTTCAGTGTGACCTCGTCAGAACATGATCACATCTACACAGGCCTTGCTTCGCAAGGTACCTCTGGGGACAAAATTCAACCCGCAACAGTGTGTGAGCACGAAGTACATGTGGGTGTTGTCATGTTTAAAAAGTCAAAAATTATTAAGTGGGGTTATTGAATTCAAAATAGCTTTTCATTACTGCATTTTTTCTCTACTAATGGATACTGAAAGAATAAATCTCTCGGGTAGGAGTCTAACAGTCTGAGAGTTTTTTTTAATGCCAAGGGTTGTGCTCACCAAAAAGGCTGGGAGCCACTGGTGGAATTCGTGTCAGGAACTGAAGGAGATGAGACTAGCAAGCAAGCTAAAATAGAGCGTGGGGTGGCTTTGGCCACAGCAGGACTCTGGGGCTCATGTGTCAGGCAAGGAGGATCACCAGTGATTTTCGGAGCAGGTGACATGCACGCAGGTAGACACTGTTTGTGATGAAGAAAGTAACAGCTCTGGACCAACGATCCATCCATCCAGGTGGGGCCTTAGGAAAATTGCCCAGGCACGGGATGGGCTGGACAGGCATGAGTGTGGAGAGGTGGTGGGGTTTGAATGGGCCAGATGTCACGGCGGGGGTGGGGGATGGTGAGAACGGAGAGACTGGGTTTAGCGCTGGACCCGGGAAGAGGGGCAGAGGTAGGACCCAGGTGAGTATCTACATGTGGGTGGGGTGTTTGTGTGCGCATGTCTGTGGATGTTTGGGGGTAGCCACGTGCACTGGACGATTTACATGGTGTCTAGTTCTTTCGAAACTCAGGAGTACTCTTGGTTTCATTTGGTACTTTTAATGTATTGACTTGCTGATTCACTTTCCATGTGTAAAAGCAGTATTTCTCTAGAGAGAAAATTTTAAGTCGATTTTTTAAAAAAGATTTTATTTATTTATTTTTAGAGAGATGGGAAGGGAGGGAGAAAGAGAGGGAGAGAGATATCAATGTGTGGCTGCCTCTCCTGCACCCCCAGCTGGAGACCTGGCCAGCAACCCAGGCCTGTGTCCTGACTGGGAATCGAACCAGCGACCCTTTGGTTCACAGGTTGGTGCTCAATCCGCTGAGCCATACCAGCCAGGGCAAAATCACTCATTTTGACCAGTCTACTTTCTTACACACAGTAGCCATTCAAATACTTCTTGGCTGGTAAACATCAACATTGCAGCCATTCAAAAACTGGGTCAAATTTGTTAACTCAAGTTGAATTTGTATTTCATGTCTGTGTTCTATGTTTAGGAGAAAAAGTAGTGTGGGGTGAAAAAGGTAGAATAGAAGGAATAGTAGTTGGAGGAAAATGAGGTTTAAGGTTGGTGAAGAAATTGCAAAGAGGCACGAAGCTAGTCTAAATGATTTTAAGTCCCCAAGACAGAAGGAAGTATATCGATTGCTCCTGAGAGACTCGGAAAACTAGATCAGGAAACCACTCTCCATGGTCTCGAGGCATCAGGCAGAAGTAGAAATGCCCAAGGATTAAAAGCCAAAGAGACCAGGAGATAAGTTCTTGAAAACCCACAGTAAGTAGCTTAATATCACCTCTAGGTGAGCTTATAGAACGTGCCACTCATTAGAAAGAGGAGGCAGAGAATCACGCTATCGGATTAAACACATTTTCTTGCTTGTTCTTGGAAAAAGCCATAATTCCCCTCTGTTTTCACTTTAATTTTGCCCAGATACAGAAACAGAGTGTATGCAGACTCCAATCAATCAGTTGTCAAGGCCCCTTATTTACGACATCCAAGGGGACAAGTTAGAGAAATGCGGGCTAGTTGTCAGTGTCAGGCGGTAGCTCTTCAGCAGTTGAAGGACTGTACCAAACAGGTGCTTATAAACAATTTAAGTTAGCGGTCTTCGGACTTTTTGACTATAGTTTGCAATAAGAAACACATTTTACAACATTACCAGGTAAGCATACATGTACAAAGGTATGTTTGTTTACGTGCATTATTTACGTGTAATTATTGTGTATTATTTATGTGTAATTATTGTGTTTATGTGTAACTACGTGTATTAATTATGCGTAATTATTGTATAATTACAATAATGGGTGCCCTTGGATATTTCCATTCTATGTTTTTCTAAGGTATTTCATTAAAAAAAATGCTGGTTGCACCCACTACATCTATTTTATGACTCACTAATGGGTTGGGACCCACAGTTCAAAAAAATGTGAATTGATTTCGATCAGAATATTTTTAGTGACGACAGAGTTGTTTTTATTCTGTTCAATTGAATATTTGGATGAAGGTACAAAACTGCTTTCAAATTTGCAGGTAATAAGATAATAAGAGGAATAAGACCATTTTGCAGGACATTATTAGCAGTTAAAAATTAAATGAAAATTAGGTAGAAAATTGGAATAAAAATAAATTAAAATAGATATGTGCATTTCTGTACTTTGTATCACAAAATCCACATGTAAAGCTGACACTGCAAACCTGCGGCTGCCGAGGAGCAGCAGGTGTAGAAACGAAAGGAAGCAATTAACAACAGAACAAAGTCTCTGGTGTTCCAGTTGGTAAAGATGTTCACACGAGAGGGGCAGAGAACCAAAACTATCTGGGCATCTACTACGTGCCAAACGCGAATCATTACGGTCACATTGCTGAAAAATCCTGAACCAAAGCAAAGCAAAGCAAACTAACTCGGTTTCAGTTACATCAACAGGAGCTGGATTTCCAAAGGTTGAGGTTGAGGTTCAGACCTTCCCTCTTTTTGAATGGCCTGCCCCTACCTAGAATTTGGAGTACTTTGTTCAGGTTAAGTTTAGAGGACAGCAAGAAACCTGTTTTTTAAATAACAGGTAAAGGGAATGGGGATATTTAGCCTCGAGAACTGCTGTTTTCATTCATTCATTTTTTAAACACGTATCTTAAATGTACATTACAAGCCAGGCATGGTAGGTGCTGAACACACAAACAGGACAATAAGGTTGTCTCTTTGCACAGCCAGCCAAAGGGAAACATTATTCATTGAAAGTTGCTACTATGTTAACCACCTTTAGATCCTGTAATGCTGCGCATCTCTACTTTGGGCTGGGTAAACTAAGACTTTGGAGAGAAGTTACTGTGGCCAGGAGACCACACAGATAAGTGGGTGGTAGAACTGGAATCCAAACCCGGGTCCCAGTAAATCTGGAGCACATGTTCTCAAACACTATAGACCGTTGTCTCTTGAAACTCAGTTTCGTTGGCTTCTTATCTTTGAAGAATTGACCTTTGGAAGTGTGGGTATGCATCTATTAAAGCAAAAACGTGTACAAAAACAATATTCACCACATAAAATATATTTTTTTAACCTGGAGAGTTAAAAGGTGAACATTGTAGGGAGTTTCTATTATGACATAGCTATCTTTTATTTAAACAAATATTGTCCATGCAAACAGTAAGTTAATTGTACACTTGCAGGGAAATAGGCTTTGTAGGCTAAAAGGAAACACCTGCTTTCTTTTCCAAACTTTATGCCTTTGGGGGTAGTACTGAAGACATACAACCGTGCAATTATAAAGACGTGCATGTGGCTGTAATTGGTCTCGCATATGTTACAGTTCAGTCCACACACAATGTTCCTGCACACTAAGGGTGCACGCACACGTCTGATGGATGCTGGCTGCCGACCTGAAATCATTTCATTAAACTGTCACTCCCGTGAGTGAACCCGGAGACTGAGCTCACTCACTAGCGTAGACCGCGCGGGGAGGAGGTGGGGACTGTGATCCAGAACCGTGCACTTCCTGTGGCACCCAGCTATCTGCTCCCTGCTACCTGGCTGCGTGCTGGAGACCGTGCTGTCGTCTGCAAGCTCCTTTAAACGCCTCTGACACTGAATCAAGTGTAAGGACAGAAGTGGGGTCCCCTACTTTGAAATACTGATATCCTCTCTACACACCCCCTGAGGAGACAGGAAAATAAACAAACAAGAAAACCCAAACCCAAATGCACCCAACAGACTGCTTACCAAACAAAACTGAAAATAGAAGCAAAAATAAACAATGATGTAATGCTATTCTTTCTGAAAGAAAATAGAAAGTTCAAGGTGTCACTGTCTCTTAAACAGCTCATGCAAGAGGTCTAAAAATAGCAAGAGACAGAACCTTACGTTATACCCAGTGGGGCAAAGGAGGCTTAGTGGTTCATATGGAAAATAATACAATAATTAAGAAATAATACTACAAGAATGAACACTGTGTTTCAAATACTTATAACTGTAAACCTCCTTTCCCCCTGCCCTGTGTATGCTCAGGGGAGTGAAAAATGTTAGTGTGACAACCTTTCAGTATGGATTTGCATATTTAAGATATACAGACACAACACTTTAAATTTAAAAGTGAAAATAGCACTCGTCAAAGTAGATGCTACAAATCTGGGACACGCAAGTACCATACGTGGATATACATGTCACCAGAGTTTTCAATTACAGCATATCTAAGTCACATTATTAAAAGTTATTGGTTTTGTAAGTTTTCCACACAGCTTCAATCACTTTTGCATTTTATAATTCAATTGCTATTTCATTTTAATGAATGTGCCAATTATCACTTCTTTCATAAACTGTTGCTTAACTATTTCAATAACTCAATCTCTCCAGCACAAACTTAAACAAACACACACACACACACACACACACACACAAAAACTAATCGTAAGCACTGGTGTGAGAAATTTTGTTAAATACAATCTATATTATAGCATTTTACCATGTTCCAAATCCTGGGTGTTAACTTGATTAGCCAGTCCAATTTAATATGTGCAAGAACAAAACAAATTATGATAGATTTGTATATTGACAATTAAAATGATTTCAACATTCCTCAAGATATTTAATATTTCTGGTGGCTTTTAATCTGTCTTTATTGAAAAGGGCATACCTCATTAAATATTAAAGAAAATTACGTCCTTCATTTCGAGGAAGAAAATGACAGTCATAACTATTCAGTTTTTACTCTACACTAAAGCAAGATTACTGTGCACATTTTAATTTTTTAAACTGAAAGTATATTTGTGAAGAAACAGAAATGTACTTTTTCTTTTTAATCCTCACCCGAGGGCATTTTTTTGTTGCTTTCTTTTTTGAGAGAGATTGAAACGTCGATCAGTTGCCCATCCGCTGACTCTTGCAGGCTCCCTGACCCAGATCGAACCTGCAACCCAGGCATGTGCCCTGATCAGGGATGGAACCCGCGACCTTTCCGTGTACGCCCGGGAAGGGGGGAGGGCGCGAGGCTCCAACCAACTGAGCCACCCGACCGGGGGAGAAAAGTACTCTCATCACAGATCAAGGCTGGCTGTGAGAATTACCTATATTTGTAGATAATTTCGAAAACCTCTGACGTGTACACGCCTAAGAAAAACGGAGGCATCATCACTAACTGGCATCATACCTGGAGGTCGATAGGGATTTTTAAAACGCAGGACTCGGAGCTGTCACCAAGCTGCCCCACAGTGGCACAGGGTGCAGCCTTTCGGGGCTGGGAGGCGAGCTCCCGAGCAGCTCGTGGAGGAAGCTCTCCTTTAGGTTTAGCCCCCGCGGGCAGGTGTCAGCCTCTTCCACTTCATCCGCATCCTTCCCCCAGCGGCGTAGGGTCACCCTTCTCCCCCAGGGCGTTGCGTCCCCACTTCGCCAGCCCCTTTTCCTTCGGGTAATCCCGGGGTCGCGGGCAGGGCTGCGAGGAAGGGGCGGGGGGGCAGAAATAGGTCGTCCGCCACTGCCCCACCTTCCCAGGCACGTGGCGCTGCCTGGAGCAGCTGCTGGAGGCGACGCTGAGCAAAGATGCTCACCTCCTCCCAGCAAGAGGATGTGGAGGGAAGGAGGAGATGGCAGCAACCGCGAGTCACACACAGTGCCCTTCCCGCAGGGAGAAGCCACCCTCGAGGGACAAACCGCGGGGAAGCCACCGCCCGCCCCCGCCCGCCGCTGCCAGCTCTCCTCAGGGTCTGGCAGCGGTCCCCGTGCACCTGCTCACCTGTCTGTCCGCTCAGGGGGGCTGGGGGAGGGGCCGGGGGTGTCTGGGCGGCTGGGTGGGCAGGGAAGGAGGGCCGGGCGAGCGAGGGGGCGCGCGAGGGCCCCGCCCCCGGAGGCGCCGCGCAGGCGCAGTGGCCGCTACCGCAGGCAGGGGGCGGCAACATGGCGGCGTGAGCGCGGCGTCGGGCTTCACGACAACGGCGGCGCCCGCAGCGGCGGCGGGAGCAGCGTCCGCAGCGTCGGCCACCGCCGGGGCTCCAGCCGCGGTCGGCGCCGGGGCCCGCGGCCCGCGCGCCAGGGCTTTCCGGGGCGGCGGCAGCATCTCGGCGAGGGGCGGGCCGAGTCGGACCGCCCGGGAGGGGGAGCGAGAGGAGGCAGCGGCGTCTCAGCTGCTGGGCGGGCGCCGCCGCTCGCCGGGCAGCGGTTCGCGGCGCCGCCTCCGCCGGGCATCCGCCTGCGAGTCCCCCAAGGCCTGCGCCGGGGAGGGCTGCTGCCGGGCGGGCTGAGGCACGGGCGGCGAGAGGGCCCGGCGCCTGGCGCCGGTGGATGCTGGGGCTCCGCGGCCGCGGCCGGGGGGCGGGGGCCGAGGCAGGTGTAACGGTACCGACGGCCGCCGCGCCTCCGCTCCTGCCTGCTTCTCAGGAGGGGGGTGCATGGCGAGCGAGAAGCCGGGCCCGGGCCCGGGGCTCGAGCCGCAGCCCGCGGGGCTTCTCGCCGTCGGGGCCGGAGGCGGCGGGGGCGGCGGGATGGGAGAGCCGAGGGGGGCGTCCGGCTCGGGCTCCGGCTGCGGCTCCGGCTCGGTGGTGCTGCCCGCGGGGATGATCAACCCTTCGGTGCCGATCCGCAACATCCGGATGAAATTCGCAGTGTTGATCGGACTCATACAGGTCGGCGAGGTCAGCAACAGGGACATCGTGGAGACTGTGCTGAACCTGGTAAGGGCCCCGGCGCGCTCGCTGCCTGCCTCCCCGCCCCCGCGGTCCCCGGCGGCCCTCGCGCCCCGGGGCCACCGCTGCGCGTCCCCGCGGGCGCGGAGCATTCGGTCCCGGGGCCCGTGGGGGAGCCGACCGCGCGCTGGCCCAGCGCGCCACCTCCCCAACCCCCTCGGGTCCCTTCTGCCAGCCGAGCGCAGCGCCCAACTTGGTGCCGCCGGTGAGCGCTTCTCCAGACCGCGATCAGTCACCCTCTGCGTGCCGCGCAGGTTTGGGGTCGGTCCCAGAGTTCAGCTGGAGGAGCGGAGGCCCCCGTTTCCCAGGGGCTCTTCCTCCCACACTGTTCCTTGCCCGTGGTGTCGCTCTGCGGGGCCGAAAGCCCTGCTCCTGGAGCACAAGCCCCTGTCCCTGGTGCTTCTGACCTGCGAGGAGCGCGTGAGCTCGAACTTGAGCCGCTGGGCTGTGGTGTTTTCAAGGGAGGAGGAAAATGGTGCAGTTTTGCATTCGCTTTTAAAAATGTCCCGAAGGAAGGATGTGATGGAGAGTGTGTTGGCTGTGTCCCCGCAACCCAGTCTCTTTTTAGGCAGCCTTTCTTTCTTTCTTTGTAACGTTGTCCTGAATACGCTGACCTCTTTCGTTTGTGTGCATGTGTGCGCGCGTTTGTGCGCCCCCGAGGCGTTAAAATGTGAGGGCACCAAATCATACAGGTTGGTTTCTGTGGTTGTCTTGGGCAGCGTGGCACATGGATGGAGACTAAAGGAAAGGTGTTGGACGCAGCCCTAGTTTTTTTGTTTGTTTGTTTTATTCCATGATGAGAAAGAGTTACTGCAGAACTGTGTGTGACTTAATATTTTGCGCTGTCGACGGAGGCTAAGAGGCCTTCAGGATGTCAAGAGGAAGAAATGGAAAGAAACAAGGGGAGGGGAATCATGCGTTGCATGTAATTCAGAGTAGTTCATTTTTAATGGTTTGTACACCGCAGCTTTGCCTGCAGCAAAGCTTCCCAACAGTGTCCTTTGCGATAGTCTTTGACATACATTGAGGTTGGGTTTTGGAAGGCAGGTTTAAAATCAGGAGCAATCAGTTGACTCTTGTATTCGGTGTGGAGTCACAGCAACATTAAAAATATGCTTACAAGGAGACTTTGTAACAGCCATGTAGTCTGATTTTTCAGCTAAGCCATTCTTTTTATGTGACCTATTGGGAAACTGAAAGGAGGTTGCAGCGGTAGCAGCGGCGCCCTGGGCTAGAGAACCGGGACAGTTGATGAGCCTCCTAAATCGCAGCAAATTTAGAGCTGTTTCTTTTTCTTTTTGCTCGTGTGCAAGTCAAAGATAGGAGAATCTCTTTCTTTGTTATATTTATTACTGTTTAAACACAGAACACCTTTTCTTACCCTTTAAATATATCAAGGAAAAAGTCATAAGTTTGGGTAATGTTACCCCATTGATACAACCAAATTCTTTGCAAACCACTGATAGAAATATTGTTGGGGTTTTAATTTTAACCAGCTCCAATAGGCTGGTACTTGCTTTTTTTTTCTTTTTAAAAGAGGTGAGATCTCAAAACATGTTACCATGTTTGCAGCAGCTGTGTTCCTGTACATTTAAAAGAACACATTTCAAGTATTTTTCCAGTTTTCATTGGACCAGCACCTATTTTGATGGGAGGTGGTTCAATAACTGTTTCCAGGCTTATTTAACGCACTTTCACGTGGTCCGAGGCAGTGAGCCCTCCCAAGCTGGAAACTGACTCCCAGACGCTGGGAGCCGGCAGCCTGCCGTCTGCTGGGTCAGCCCTGACAGATGGAGTTCTGTGGACGCACAGCAGAGTAAGAAAGGAAGTGAAATATTTCTTTTGAGGTAGAAAAGACATTTAAGTCTCTTCAGTGGAACAAAATCTGGCGTGCAGTCTCAGTGTGCAACGTTGCTGTAGAGATGAACTTCACAGTTAGCTCAGAGTAACCAGAAGTGAGGCAGCACTGAAATGGGGCGTCCCCACGTCCACTTAGCGCCTGGTTCACTGCGTCGCCCTTTGGGATACAAAGTTGGGGTTAAAGTTTCTTAATGTGTATTTAAAGAACGCAGTAAGTCTTTAAAGGGAAACTTTTTGGGGAAACGAATGAATGACAGAAGGACCTGTTTACGGTTGTTGTTAATCGATCATTTGAAGTGTCATATTACGTGAATTATAGGTTCAGGGCTTTATCCTTCCAGTATAGTCACGACATCATGTGAAAACTTAAGCTGATTCTGAAAATATTTGGAAATCTTAGGAATTTAAAGAATAATCATCAAAACTTAATTCTATTTGCTTAATAAGTAAATCCAGTAAAATCCATTTAGGACACTTAGTGGCTTGTTAGAGATTGGAAACCTTTAATATTAGCTCTAAAATGAGTTTTTCCCCAATTTTTAATCTGAATTTAAAGCATTAAATGAAAATTTTAGCTGAAAATAGTTTAATATCTATCACAGAAAAGAGAAAAAGCTAATGAAACTTCAAAAAAAAAGTTTCTACCTTAAACAGTGCCCTTGTCTCAGCCACCTCTGTCAAAATAGTTTTCTTTCTGTTCTGTTCTTGTGCACCCTTTATACGTAATAAGGGAATGTAGTATGTGGTTTGAGATGCAGTTTCTCACATGCCTTGCCCAAAGAATGAAAAGTTTTGCAGAGGAAGTCTAGGCATGCAGTAAAATAAGACGACTTCAACTCGGCTGTGGCTGTGATCTTCCTGCTCCTGTTTGCCAGAGGCAGAAATGTGTTTCCGTTGCTCAGGTGGATTGTGGGAGTTTGCTCAAAAATCACTAATGCAGTGAGAAAGAAAATGAATAATTTCCACGGTAGATGGGTGTTTTGTATAATGATATTATCGTCGACTTGAAACAGTCGGGTCCAGGGTGGGTGGAAAGCATCAGGGAGATGAGTGTGCTGGTGTGTGAATGACCTTCCAAGAACACGTTGTTGGGGGTTTGCATTGTAGCGTCGCCAGTGAAAGACACTGCTCATCAACAAACTCTGGGTCATGGAGGAATTAACTAACGTGCCATTGTAAGAGCATCTAATGCAGGACAATTTTGTGGACTTCGAGTTATAACACAGCGTGCTCAGTCCGTTGCTTCCCTCACATGTTTGTATGAGGTTTTTCTTTCCTCGAAGTAAATGCTATGTAAATACATGTGTTCTTTGTAACATGGGGATTTTTATCAAAAAGTTTAAAATAAACATTTTTAGAAAAGAGAAAGGATGAATGTTTACATGATGAAAGAGTGCAGAACAGGGATTGATTTGAATAGCTGTCTGTAATTCTATAGTGTTTAATTTATAGATTTTTCCCATGAATTACTAGGTAATGATATATTAGTATATCTTTAGTTGTAGAAAATGATAGTTCCTCTGATTCTTTTTCACATTTAACTGATTCATTGTGTGCTGTATAGAAAGCATAACAAGATACTTTGAGGGGGTTTTGTGGGCTAACTTCCTCTCTCTTGGCACATTGAATGGAGTATTTTGGTTAAAAGGAAATTTTTAAATTATTCTTCTATACTTGCATGTAACAGTAACTTTTATTCCTTGGAGTTTTTTTGCTTGTTTGAATTTTGATAATCAGAATAATTTTCAATTTAAAGATAATTAAAATTTCACAAAGGAAAGGTATGTTGTTCCTCATTTGAACTAAATTTGTTTTAAAAATATGAAGTTATATTTTAGAATCATATAAGCTGTTAATAGTAATAAAACCACACTTATTTATGTTAAAAGAGAATTTCTTGCATTTTAATTTATGTTGACATGTAAGCTTTTCATTTTAACTTACATTTTACTCTTGCTGTTGGGCACTGAAAATTAAATTAGAATGTATATGTAAATAGTGAAGTTTCAGAATCTTGAGTTCTGAGGTTTTCCACAGAAATACTAACTTAGTCATATAATGACACTAAAGCAGCAAATATTCTATAGTCAGTGTGTAATCAAGTTACATTAATTTTAAATAATTATTTTGTATATTGCTAATTAGTTTTGGGCAACTGCTGTGATGTTAATTACATGTATCTTAAGGATCTCTCTTCTTCTGCATACCTCTCCAACATAATGTGGGGAAATTCATTGGCTCTGGCAGACCCAACCCTCATATTGGTTCACTGATGGAGCTGTGTTGTAAAGTCAGTCCTCCACATTTTTGACTATTTAAATATTATTTTGCATAAGTTTCATGGGTTTTTTTCATTTCTCTCCTGTACTTCTCATGTTACGCACCGTCAGTGTATCTCCTTATGTGCGGAGGTGCCTGTCACCCTCTGGTGGTTTGTACCTGGTTTATAGGCTGTGGTGTGTAGCTAGTTCCCCTCCTACACTGTGCACTTCAAGAAGCAAGGGGCCTGCCTGTCTTAGATTTATTTTTTGTATTTGTGGCTCTAGGATAAGTTAATGCATTTTGAGTGTGCAGGGTAACATTATTGGGCAGGAGACCAGTTTCTGAAGTTCTGTTCCATGGTAGGGACCAGACCTTAGATCCTGAAATAGACTAGACTCCTGTGAAATTAATGTGTTGTCTATCCCTATGATTACAAATGTGTGTTGAATTTGTATGATATTATCTCTGTAGCCATTATTATATATGTAAATGTTATTTTAACTGGTATCCTGCAGTAAGAGTCTGATAAAAACTTTTTAGTAAATGTTATGTGTATGTCAAATGTATAAGCACATGACAAAGCTCGTGTTACTATTAACAAAGTATGTACAATACATTGGCTAGAAATTAAAAGGTGGTTGTTAGCACTTGCCCTACTTCTGGGCCTAGTGGGTAGCCCTTGTGTCCGTTGGTCTGGCAGGTGCCCCTTTTAGGTGATGTAATGGGCAGCCATCGGCTCAGTCACAGGGCCTGGGCTGGAGCCCTTTCTGCTGGCGATGCTGAGCCTGAGTTAGACTTTGACCGAGTAGGAACCCAAGAACAGGAAATGTATCCGTGACTCTGCTTGAGAGCCTGGAGTTTTCTGTGCCCACAGTAATCTTCTAACCATCAAACTCTCCCTTTTAAAGCTTCTTGCGGTTAGCTTCAAGTCCATTCAAACTGGGTTCTTGTCTCTTGTAAGTGGAAAGGATCCTTA